>VXBU01013899.1:30117-58538 GCA_013400315.1 Bombycilla garrulus | reverse complement strand
GGGGCAAAGGAGATCCCCACAATGGGAGGGTGACAGAAGCAGCCCAGGAGCTGTGGGGGCTGTTCCAGCTCTGTGGTGCTGCTATGCTCCTGGAGCTTGGCTGGGGCTGTTCCAGCTCCATGTGGTCCTGGAGCCTGGCTGGGACAGGCTCAGCCAGGGGTCCTGGGTGTCCCACCCTGCTGGGGGGCACATGGAGAGCTGGTTCTGTGTCTGGCATGCTCAGCTGCACCACTCACACCCACACAGGTCTTCTCTCAGCCCAGAGTCCGTCCCGAGTTGCTCAGTGTTGTGTCCTGGGCTCCCAGCGCCAAAGCAGCTGAGTTTCCCAAGGTCCCCAGACATCCATGCCCGTGGAGTCAGGGACTGCCCAGTCCCGATTCAGCCACCAGAACTCTGCAGCCCTCAATGCCAAAGCTGTGCTGAAGGACCTACATCTCAAATCTGGAGATCATGCCACCTCCAGATCATCCCCCCTCCAGCAAGATTCCCATGGGAACAGGATCAATACACTGCCAGGCACCCTCCCATCTGCAGCCAGAATAACCCTGGCCTCAGCCTGCAGCCCAGGCAATTAGTGAGACACTGACTCCTCTCCACCAAAGCCATAATCTTGCCTAATTTTGTCTGACATCAGATCACCTGGGTCAGGAAATCCCTGTCTCCTGCAAATGTCTGCACACATACCTTCACTAAAGGTCAAGAAAAGCACAGGTATTGGCAATATGAGTGATATTTTCACTCCAGAGAAGCAGGGCTTGGAGAGAGGTCACAACATTACCGTGGGCTGGGGAGGGCCATGCACAGATGCTCCTTTCAGTTCCTGGAAGGTGAGGATTAGTGATTTATATATTACAGAGGCAATTGTAACTCATTAAATAAGAAAAAGCTCTGCAAACTTTGGGAATAATGTTGAGATACATTTGTTTTTCCATTGGAAAGGATTCACTGAATAAAAATAATGTTTTAAGCTAATAGAATAAAGCTATGCCTTATTTAGTCTTTCAGCAAAATAACTTGAAAACCAAATCGTGTAGAGTTAGACGAGGAACTGGTGGATGTATAGCACTGACTGGACAGAGAGCAAAAGGACTATGTCTCTTAAAGTTATTAGGAAATGTCTGTGCCAATTGTTTTATCCAAGTGTGAGATTAATCTCAAAAGGATGCTACTGTTTAAGTAACTTGCAGGACGGTTCTAGCACCAAAGCTCTGAAATCTGAGGGCAGTACAATTAATTCTTGATGCTTTAGATTGGAAAAAAATAACAGGAGAGAGCACAAAAAAAGAAACCTTTCTGTCAGAGATAAATCCTATGGATTCTTTAAGAAATGTGAGAAACTGCATAAGAACACTCAAATGCAAGTTTAAAATTAGCTAATACATACTTAAACAGAAAAGATGGAAAATATTCCCATCAGTGGACAGCCACTAATTCNAAAATTAGCTAATACATACTTAAAATATTCCCATCAGTGGACGGCCACTAATTATATACATGTATACTAATTCTATTCTATTCTATTCTATTCTATTCTATTCTATTCTATTCTATTCTATTCTATTCTATATTGTGTCACAATACCTCAAAGCCACAGAAACATTTAGAGGGGAAAAGCCCTCCCAGAGCTGCTGTCAAATGTTTTCTAGGAGCACATTTTGCACTGATCTCCTCTGGCAAACTGACTGGGATGAGACTGGAAATGATTGTGTCCCACACTGAGTGACTCATTCAAGACAGGCTTTGATACCTCACTTGAACATCTTATGAAAATCTTATTAAGTGCAGCCAAAATATTTCTTTTTTTTCTCATGCTTTTGATAAGTAAATCCGTGCAAAAGAGTATCTGAAGTCAGTTTCAAACAACTTTGCTCCTGAACACTACAAGCTGTGACTATCCCAGAAATCCTGCTACCCCAGGCAGGCTGAACCCTTTTTCTCTTGACAAGAATTTTTGTGTTTTAAATAAAAAAATCAGTGGGGAATCACCACAACACGCGACCTACATCAATCAAACCAGCTTTGCACTTTCCTTGGAATAGGTGTCAGGAAAATCAGGCAACCTGCTGCTCTCAGGGCTGGTTGTGAAGAGAGCCAAGGGCATTCTGATTGATGACACCCTGCTGCAAACACCACAGCTGTGTGGGATTTCCCAACACCACCAGCTACCTTCACTAAGGGAAATCCTGTTTTAAAGAGCAGAAAAGCTTTTTCCAGGCTTGAAGTCAGGACACCCTCAAAAATGAGGACTTCAGAAATTTTATACTCTCGTAAGTTCAATCTTTGGTGTCCTATTTCTGACCTTTCTGTATGCCACCCAAAGCAGGAGGTTCCTTTCACTTTTTGTATGCCCTTTATAGAGTTTCATACTTACTTTTGTACTTTCTGCTTAATTTCATCTTTATTTCATCCTTTATTTCATCTTTATAAAAAATTGATCATATGCAGGAATTGTTTTTGAAAGGCAGCTTCTGTTTCCTCAGTATGTCAAACAAGTAAAGAGGAAGTATTAGTTAGACTTTCTGTATGGTCACAGTCCTCACTCAATGCTGCCAGCACGTGCAAACAGAATGAGATGTATTCCTCTCTCCCTGGGCAAAGTTGTGTTATTTAAATCACAGAGCTGGTGCTCTTCAGTGACTGCCTAACACTGTGCAGAATAGCAAATGAATGAGAGCAAGGCCAGTAAAAGCTGAGAGGAATGTAGCAAAAAATATTTTCTCCTGCATATTTTTCTTATACTTCTGATAACCTCCGTGACTTGCTGTAGACTAAATCAATTTATCACCGCTTCTGGGTCCAGAAAGTAAATTTCACAGAATGCTTTTATAGTTGTTAGTTTGGAAGAATAGCTTTACTTGGGACAAAAAGGACATAACTGGTTTCAAAAGGTGAGATTTAATGAGACGGATTATCACACGACCTAATTAATGCTATTCTCAAACCATAAGGCCTGGCCCTTGCCTTTCTTTAAGCTGCAGGAACTGCTCTATGAAACAAAACAGGGTGTCAAAATACCTCAGAGCCACAGAAACATTTAGGGGGGAAAAGCCCTCCCAGACCATCCAGTCCAAGCTGTGCCTGATCCCCACCTTGCCACCAGCCCAGAGCCCTCAGTGCCACATCTAGGATGTCTTGGACACCTCCAGGGACTTCAAACTGCCCTGGGAAGCCCCATCCAGTGTTTAACAACATTCCATGAAGAAATTCTTCCTGAGGATCTGAATTCTTCCTCAGCTTTCTGCCACTGAGGGGTCCTTCTAGGAGAACACCTTATCTGCTCTTGGGATAAACTTCTGCCCAAGCTCTCTTGGATTCACAAAGGTAACTGGGCAAGAGGATCCCATGCATGTGGCTCAGGCTCTGAGCTAGCCCAGCCCTCAGGAGTTCTCTTTGACTGCTCTGCAAACCTAATCACACTTTATGAAAGTCAAATGAGGCTCTGAAGTTTGTATTTACCTCCATGAGGATCCTGCCTGCAGAGATAATGAGCATGATGTGGCAGCCCCTGACGTTGACAGCTCAGCACGTGTAGGGGTTTGAGAGGAGTGACACCCCCAGAATCCCCTGTGCCCTGTGGGGTCAGCCCCTCCTGCCTCAGGTCTCTCCAATGTTCTCTCTTCTACTCCCTCACCCTGTCCTTTCTGCACCGTATCTGGTAACAGCAGCAGGACCCTGGGACCCCTCTCCTTCTCACTTCTCTCCTGGAGACGTTCCAGCTCTCCACAAACTGAAAGGACCTGCACTCTCATCTCTTTTTGGTCATCACAATGCAAATCAAAACCATTAATCCCCAAGCTGGAGCAATAGCCTCAGGTTGGGTTTCCCATGCTCTAAAGAGACGTGGCTGGGACAAAATTCGTGTTTTCTGTGGCACATTCAGGGCAAAACCTCCTCACCCACTCTTTCACCGGAAATGCTGTTAGAAAAACTACAGATTTCAACTACAAATATCCAAATTAATACTTAGGTAAGTTTTACATCAGGAAAGAGACTGAGAGCAGCATTTTTCCAGTATCTGTTGGAAGTGGCTGGGAAATGGAGAGTCCTGGTGTGGCACTTTGTGCTTTCTCAGCTGCTGATGACAAAGCAATTTCTCTGTTTGAAAGGTGGCCTGGCAGTTTATTGAGGGGTCACTGCTGTTCTGGCTTCTGGGTACAGCTGCCTGCAGTACCACTTGCTTTTTGGTTCTAAAGGGGTTTTCTATTTAAAAGCAAATCAACTATTCTAGCAGAAAAATGGAAATAATTTGAAAACATAACTGTCAACGGATTTGATAAACCTGTTTGATAAGCTTGGATTTGATGTACTTATTTTTGAAAAATAACTCTTGTGAGACACGTTATCACCTAGATTAGACTGGATCAATGCAGTGCCAAGTGTCATCATGTAGGAAGTTTAAAGATCTGTCATAAAAAGGAACTCAGAAAAAATAGTTCTGAGAAAAAATCTGGTTTCTTTTAATGTGCTTTCACTTGTTATTATTAGAATATAGCTGAATTGTCTAAAAGGCATTCAGCATGTGATTTTATATTCTATATTTAAATGAAAATGGGATTTCCTACCCCTTACTGAAATGGGATTATGAAATTAAGGGAAAAGTTATCTAAGATCTTTATTTGCTGCTGTCCAAGCAAAACTGACACTTTGGACATGACAGATTTTAGCTTGTGAAATACTGAACAATCTTGTTGTCTGGCCTACCTGGGCACTTTATAGGATGAAGCTGAAATAGGCTGGGGATAGGGGTGGTGACACAGAATTACAGATAAAGTTGTTGGTTATATTATCTAGCTTTCCTTCCTATCACTACATACGTTTTGCACAGTACATATCTTCCTTTCCAAAAAGATACAGGATAGAAGGTTCATGCCAGAAGTGAATAAAAGATGATGGCTGAGGAGTTTTGGAAATGAAGAAACAGCTCACTAAGACACTAAGTTTAGAAAGAAAATGAGGCAGTAATTTTTCTGCTTTTTGACATGCTACCCACGTAACTTTTCTTCTTAGGTCGTATCTGCCTTCCTTACATTCTGGTCACCAATATAAAAATCACCCTAAAATACTGATACTTCCAATCAAGACTCTCTAAAATAGTGATCTGTGTGGTATTTTGCTACATATTAAAAATGTCATGGATGTCCATTGTTAAAAACACACTTTTCCTTAATCCCTGTTCCACCCTATAAGCTCATCTCTGCAGTCTATGCATGGATCAGAATAGTGAAGTCAATGAAATCTAAACTGAGCAATGTCTGCGACCTTGACCTCTTCAAAGTCAACACAATCCTTCCAGCATCCTATGTCCAGAGTGACTGGCTTAAGTTTTGTTCTTGATTTTCACCCATTCTCTGGGCTCCTGAATGAAGATGTCATTAAGAAGGTAATTGTGCTTGTAGTGTATGTTTTAGCATGATATTTCTGAAAAAATGTAAAACACTCCCAGGTAAGAGGGACTGAATTCCATTGTGTTCCTCAGTTTGGGAACACAATGAGTTAAACTCTTGGGAATATTCAGACAAGGAGTCACTGCTGCCCCTCACTTTTGGCTTTGTCATGGAACCTGAGTCATTCTGCACATAAAAAAGATGCAGGGAAAACAAGAAATGACACAACTGGAATTTGTCCTCGTCACAGTGGATGCACACAGAGAGGAATGACCCAGGCCTGACTCATTCTCAGTGAAATTCACCTTCCATGGGGCTCTCCCCAGAGAAAGGGAAGCTCTCCATTGAAGCTGTAAAGGATTGTGTATAAAGAACTGGGAGCCACCAGGTACAGCATTTTGACAAATGCTTAAGTTGTTGAGAGAAGAGTTTCAAAATGAGAGTGATGGAAACCAAGAGAGCAGTCTCGCTGGTTCCAGACAAGAAATCAGGAAACATCTCTTGTGCTAAACTAATAAAGCCAGGTACTGGCAGGAGCATGAGCTGCAAAATATTATCACTTCGTATTGCTTCCAAACATCTCCAACCAATAGCCACACACAGTTAATTATAGGTTCATTTGGTTGCATACCAAACTGTGAGTTAACCCTAGGGTACCCAGCAGATGATACTACACAGGACATTATTTATCATGCTGAAAAATTTCTATAAATTTTAGTTCTCAAAGACAGTAGCTTTAGTTGAAAGGGGTGTTTTTCCTTTCTCTCAGCCTTTTTAGGTAATGTCAGAGTAATTCTCCATCAATTTTGCAGTACACTAAGTTTCTTAGCTCAGCTCCTTCATTAACTCCTTTGGTCTAGAATGAAGCATGAGCGATGCTTTATTTGACACAGAGAGAGGCATGTTTAAACTTCGGTCCTAACATTGTTCTCAGCTCAGTAAATGGCACTTGAGAGGCACCCATGGCTTGCTTTGCCTACCTGCCATTTACTGAGCTGGGAAGAGCATCTGAGCTGCCTCACACCCACGCCCATTCCCTCCCTGCTGCCAGCCCCACAGTTCTCCAGGTTAACGCCGCATGGGCTGTGGCAGAGGCTCTAAGCCCATGGCCATGGGTAGTTGTACCCTGGCTGGGATCTCACCAGGCTGGCACATCATGCAACAGCTGCTCAGGGAAGTGAGAGCTGTTGACAAATTCTTGTCAATTTAAGAGAAATTTCTCATTATTCCTCCAGATAATCTCCATGCAATTATGTTAGTTACTGTAAAGCAGAAGCTGGATCACAATGACAGTGTGTGTATTGTGAACAGACTTGCACACATTTTGTGTTTACAATTCAAAATACTCATGTTATCATAAAGTAAGGTGATTTTGGTATTAATTGTAATATTACAAATTAATATTACAATTTAACTTTCCAATTAAATTTAATCCATAAGTACTTTCCCCCTCCTGCTGCAGTTGGGACAATAGGTGCACACTTGCACGTTTTCAAATAGCTCTCACTTATCAGAGATAAGATCCTACCAGCAGAGCCTCTCTCTGCAGCCCTACAAGCTGCCAAAAGCAGCATGCCTGGACCCAGGCCAAGAATTTTAACAGGGATCTTTTGGACTGTTCCCAATGAGAATTTGCTCCTATGCAGAAGAAAGTGGAGTTTCCTAAATTTATATGTAACGCTGAGTGCAGGCTAAGCACAGGGTGCCCAGAGAAGCTGTGGCTGCCCCTGAATCCCTGGAAGTGCCCAAGGTCAGGCTGGGACTGGATAGGATTAAGGTCCTTTCCAATCCCAACTATCCTGTGATTCTGTCATTTTAAGCAACAGTTGAAGCTTTTGTCTTACAAATCAATCACATGCTAACAGAATTCACTCTTGAGGTTTGATGTGTGAATGGATGGGGTTCCCCTGGGCCAGCTCACCCTCACATCACCCAGTGCTGCTGCTTTTTTCTGAACAGATCTACCTGCTCACCACTTACACACGGGTTCAGCAGCAGCAGCCAAAAATGCCTTTGGTGGTTCCTCTTTATAAGCCATGCACAGGTGAGTCTTCACTTTGAGAGGGATGTTTTTAACTAAGGGTTAACTAATTGTTCCAGGTCTCCAGAAGGCCACAGGATGCCTGTAACAGAGCTTTACACCAGTTCCACCAGTACATGAACCATCAACTAAAAAACCATGCATGTTTGTAGTGCACCTTTAGTGTATTAATCTGATCTCAATTTTATAAATCTCTCATGAAAGGGTATCTTAATATAAAGCGGAAGTCTGTTGGATCAAATTAAACAAATATCTTAATGCTAAGGTATTCCTTAGCATAGTTATTTAAATCTACAGTTTTCTAGAAAATATTTTAGGACTTTGAGTACACCTTTCAGTCTATATTTGCACTAAGTATAGCAAGGCAGATTTCTCAGGCTGATTCCCTGGGAAAGCAAAGCCTAAGCACTCACTTGACATCTGGCTCCCTTCTGCCTTCTCACTACCCACTGGAAATTTCAAAGTAATTTCAACTAAATATGACAAAATGTAGACATTTTGAAGAAACTTCTGTGAAGTCTCAATCCAAGTTTTTGGACACATTCCGTTGACTCCTTGTTTCACTTCTTTATTTGCAGGCTATTGTATCTTCTCGATAGTTAATTGTTGTACTCCCGCAGGATTTATCCACCCAAAGATAACAGTGTGTGCTGTGACTCAGTGAACCTCTCCTGGGGGAGCAGCTCTGCCCAGGGTGCTTGGCTGTCCCCTAACTGTGTGTGGGCTCATTTTTGGTACTGGATCTGGAATGCTGTAGGCAAGGCTGGTTGCCTCAGTGTCTGGCTGGAGCTCCAGATCTGGGTTACAGTCTGTGCTGTGACATTCCTTCCGCTTGGCCCAGGGACACCCTTCAGGTGCAGCTCACTTTCAGCTACCAGAAAGCTTGGGTTGGTTTCAATAACCAGCACTGGTTCAAATTAATCCCAGTGCCTTCTGGCACCAGCTGGGCATGAGAGCCAAGCATCCTGCCTGCAGTTCCCTGAAACCTTTCTATTCTTCCACAGCTCAGTTCTGCATTCTTCCAGTACCAACCGGCCTTGTCTGTGTCCTTGGACTAAAAGGTTGTTCTTTTGTTCATTGATTTTTTAAATTGTTTACTTCAAAATACCTAGAAACCCTTTCCATTAAAGCAAAAGTGTGTTCCATTTGTACAGCACATGCTGGCAATTCTTTCTCTCGGTGAGCATTCGGGGCTTCATGAGTTCGGAGTTTTCTGCCACCACATGTTAATGACAAGGTTTGAACCAAATCTTGGTTGAACTTTCAGGTTTACCAAAACCTCTGTTGAGTTACAGGCTTAGCTCAGGTAACTGAGTTCATGTTCCTGACTCACCACTGTGGCTCTTGGAAACGTTCCTGGAGATACTTTCAGCTCAGGCTCAGGAGGTCTGGGCTTTAAATGCAGAGGATTCCAGTTTTTGCCTGTCAACACAGCATGGAGAAGAAATCCAACCCCAAGTCCAAGGCTAAGGTTTAATTTGTCAGAGATGCAATGAATGAGGCTGCACAGTGAGAGATCTTCACCAGAATTTGGTGTACACTCTACATATAACCACAGCCTCGTTCTGCATTAGAAGTGCTCTCAGTGAGCTGGCCTAACCATTGTTTTCCTGCTGACTTGGCCAATACTAATCTGCTTCAAGTTTTGCTGAAGTGTGGATATGGAAGATCCCAATAAGAGACAAGGAAATCAGTCTTGGGTTTGGAAACCTAAATTTGCAGTGTGACAAATGTCAACTGGAAGAAACGGAACAGTTCTCAACAGCTATTTCTGAAAATTTTTCAAAAACTTAGGCTAAAATTTAGGTATGAAACTCAAAAATCTTGGATTCTGATTAAATTTTTCAACAAAACATCAAGGAGCACAGGTTAATAAAATCACAATACAAGGCAGGACAGCCAAGCTCATAGGTCAAAGTTAAGGTTAACAGGTGCTGGTTTTATTTCTTGCAACTTTTCATAGAGTCACAGAATGGCTGGAAGATACCTTAAAGCTCATCTTGTTCCAAACCCTCAGTTTTTTTGTTCCAGGATAGGTTTTACAACCCTCAAACACAGCAGGAATCTGCCATGGGATAATTGTGCTCTTCAAAAGCTGCATTTGCTTCAAATCAGTAACGTTTCTTTTGTTCTGCAACAGAAGAAACACCAAAGACTCTACCAAGGCTCCAAAGGTGCTGAAAACTCTGGGAGAAGTGAATAATCTACATAGCACCTATTTTTGTCTAGCTGGTATCCCCCTCTGAGCACTGAATGACAAGGTGGTCATAGGAAGTGTTGCTGACTGTCCAAAGAGAAAGGCTAGATCAAATCAGAAATTGTCCAGAAACCTGTGACCCAGACAGTGGCTTGGCTGAGCAAATTAATCATCAAAGCAAGCATCTGATTATTGCCATTATAAAAGGTGCATGATATTAAATTTGGAATTGAGATCTTTGTTATTTATGAAGAGAGCCTGGTCCTCAGTCCCAGCTCTCTCTGTCAGCAGCATGACAGACTGTCAGCTCCGGTAATCACACACATGAAATGCATGTTTTGCTCATAATGCCAGAATCCTCTAAAACTGCGACTGCAGGCGAGCAATAGCATTTATCATTCCCTAATCTCCAGCATAAATCAGGAATTCAGTTTTCAACTACATGAGATATAGGAGGGAGCTGAAAGCCAAAATACAAATAGGACCATGTATCACCATTTCTGATTAGCTGAAAGTGGAGGACAAGTGGAATGAAAATTCATTCTTGTGGATTAGAGTTCTTGTGCAGTCCAATTCCTTCTCATAATTTAGACCAATATTAATGCTTCCTTTATCTTTACTCTGGGCTGTTGAGAAGACGCAGAGCTTGTCTGTCAAGCTCGGACTTGCTTTAAGACAATTATCTAAAAAGTAGGAAAGCCATAAATAGTGCTTTGATCCTTTCAAACACAAACAAAATGCTGTAAGGGTGCAAGGGATGGCATTTCTTTACACACCTAGGAGGCTACCCAGAAGAGCCTTGGGAAGAAGTTGGATGGGATTTTGGAAGCACTCAGCTGTACCCTGTGGTCCCACTGGCCTCAATGGGAGCTTTCCCATTCAGTGAACTGGATTTACTCCAAACTCAGTGCTTGGCCTTTCTGGTAATCCTGCTGCCCCCAGCCCAAGTGGGGTGATGAAGCTGCCAGGACAGAGCTGGCATTTAACTCTTCTTTTCTAATTGCACTGAAGTAAGCTGGGGTGCCAGGCCTTGGGGGAGAAGGTAGGGATTCAGCACGGGGTGTGCCTTGGATAAATGGAACTGGGCCCAGGTCTTTGGGTGGACATTCCTCTTTGCCTCTACAGTCACATCAGATATTTGCCCCAAGATACTTTTACAGATTCTGTCTGGTCACAGTGAGACACAAACCCTGTGTGTGAACCCACTCCTAAAAATTCTCTGTCTGTCTGGTTTTAATCTACGCAAAATATTGTACCAGGAGAGCTCCTAGGACACCCTACATAGGCATATCTACTGCACCTAGCACCAAACCTCCTGGGTTTGTGTGACATTTTATCAGAAGAGCAAATTTTTTATCCATTTTATCCTCTGCTGTGTGTGGTTCTGGCTGAGGATGGTTTGCAGGATGTGTCTCCAGCACAGTGGTGCCACTGCCGGGCTGCAGGTCAAGATCTGCCAACCTCCCCTGTAACAGCTCTGACAGTGACATTGGGGTCTGGCAGAATTGTCACTGCCACTGCCAACGAGGGGCACCACTCAGCTGTTTGAGGAGCATCCCTAACATTAAGAATAGGAATTTCTGAAAAGGAAAATGAGGAACATTTCTGTGCCCATGCCAGAAAAAACAAACCAAACCAAACCAGACCAAGTTAAAAACCAAACCAAAACAAAAAAACCACCACCACCACGACAACAAAAACACGCTGGAAAATGTGCAATTGCAAAGGCACTGCTAAATCCTGAACTCCAGGAAACATGGCTGGTCCTGCAGTATCCCTTGATTGCTGGTGCCAGAAGTGTCAGGGCAGCCTCTCCCAGTCCTGCTTGGCTCAAAGCCAGTCTCTGAGACTCTCTGGAGTCTGGAGCAACTGTGAGCAGCTCCGGACACTGGAACTTTATTCTGGTGTGTGCCATTAGAGCCTGCTGATGGACTGGGAGCAGCAGGGCCCAGTTTGGGTCTCTCAGCCAGCTGGGCTGTGTTCAGGCATTGCTCAGAGCTGGGTTACAGCAGCCACATCCCTGCAGGAAGGAATCCCCTGGCTCCTCTGGGCCTCTGTGTGTCCCTGGCACCCAGCTGGGCCCAGCCAGCGCTGTGCCTGCCAAGCAGACCAGCATTCCCATCGTCTTTTGGGAGCAGAGCCCTACCAGGAGCTGCTGGAATGCTGTGGTCCCTCTGCAAGACCGGTCCTCCGCAGGCAGGGCCACTCCAGTGGGGCTGCAAGCCCACAAGCTGCACTCCCCTTTCACTGCTTATTTTCATGTGCTTTAAGATTTAGTTCAGGTGGAACTATTAAATCTCCAGAATTTCAGGCCTGTATTCAGAAAAATAGAAATGTTCTGCTGTTTGGCAGCTCTTTTTATCAGCCCTGTGTCTTCTCTAACATGATGCTCGCAGCTTTTTTGAGTGGTTCATCTGCAGGATGTTGTGTTCTGTGCTGCTGCTGGTGAAAGAGCAGCTAAAGAAAAGGGTATTTTGAGAGAGGCAGAAATAGCTGTCCCCTCCAGAGAGAGTTAATTGCAGTGGTGATTGCATACCCTGCAAGAAGAGGAAGATGTTCAGGAAGTGTCATGGCAGCAATGTCCTCCTGAGGTCAGAAGCAGCAAGAAAAGAGTCCCACAAGTCCCCCTTTCCAGGACAGCTTGGGAGAAGCCCTGAGCTCCTTGCTTTTCCAATGCCACTGTGTCACTTGAGCATTGCTGCTCCAGAATAAAACATTAAATACGTCAGTCTGTTACGATCCCTGCATGATCCATTTCAGAACCACCTCCTGGGTGCTCACAGCTTTGCTTGCCGTTTGCAGCAGCTCTGTCAAGCACGTCCTGCACATCCCCTGGGAGCCTCAGAGCTGAAGGGGAAAACTGAAATGCTCCTGATTCAGGGGATGGAGAGACATTGCGAAGTTAGTGCACCTACACATGCCTCCAAAGAGAAATGCTGAATAAAGCTCCACCTTGATGTGCTCTTGAAGGCAAAAGCCTTCTAATGCAGCCTGTGCCCATGATTTATAACAATGACTCACAATATTGCATTATACTTAATATGATGTAACGCTGATGCAAGATGCCATTCGTGGAATTTCAATGTCACAGGGAAAAAGAGAGGAGAGAGCAGTCTGGTCATGTACCTTTGCCATGCTGTCAGAATGAAATGTTTACAGCAAGAATGTGTAGAGCCTTTCAGTATCTACTTTGCTATTTTTTAGCAGGATAACCTGGAGAATAACATTTTTATTTCCTGCAGCATAAATATCTCTCAGACATATGTTATTGTGTTACTTACAGTAATTTAATCAGCTTCATATTTGAGAAGACAAATTCGCTAACAGACAATTCAGTCTTGCAATTATACCCCCTCACATGGAAGTTTTCAGGGCAAATAAGGATTATGCCTTTAAATTAATTGAAGCTTTATCTCCTTTTTCTGACCCAGCTGTTATGAATTCTCCTCCTGTTCTCCCTGTACTGCTTGCTCCTTCCTGCAGTGAATCAGCACTTCAGGAAACACTATTTCAAAGAGGAAAGACACCCTAAACTCTGCTTCTGAAGGTCAGGAATCGCTGCTCTCCAGTATGTTTGACAAATGAGGTGAGGCTCTGGGGCTGCTCGGGGCCACTTTGGTGGGGTGTTTGTGACCCCTGCTCAGAACTCTGCCCCTGCCCTTCCAGCAGCCCAAGGAACTTGTGCTACAAAAGTGAATCCTGCTGAGTTGTCACCCAGACAGGCAGAGAAACCAAACCCTGTCCTTCAGCATGAGGAAAGCTGTCCCTGGCTGTATTTGTGGTGGGGAGCAGCTGGGAATGGGTCATGTCCCCCACACTGCTCCCAGGGCTGCTTCTCACTGCATCCTGGCCATGTGCCGGGGGTTTTCAAGCACTGCACGCTCCAAGCTGCTCAGCAAAGGAACAGGGATGTTCTCCACTTAAGATCTTTGAAATCTTCCTCATCTGACACCCTCAAGTTCTCTCATTTCCAGCAAAAGCTGACAGATTGTAGAATCACAGAATCTCCTGAGCTGGAAGGGATCCTCAGGAACCGTCCAGTCCAACCCCTGGCCCTGCACAGACATCCCAACAATCCCATCCTGTGCATCCCTGACAGCATTGTCCCAAGGCTCCTGGAGTTCTGGCAGCCTCGGGGCCGTGCCCATTCCCTGGATAACTGCTCTGACAGACGAGTGTTTCAGGATGTTCAGAGACTGCTGCTGGCACTCCAGGGAGCACAGAGACATTGCCTGGGTAAAACAGGACTGTGAGAGGCTGGAAAGCCTTGAACTGAGGTCTCCAGGAATCCTGCATCAGGCTTTTCCTGATGGTTCTCTGCTGGTTCATACCCTGCAGTCCCTTCTGTGCCCAGTGTTCCCAGTAAGCCCAGCAGACCATTCTCACCTGCCAAGATGGAATGGATGATTTTATCAGTGGTTCTCAAGAAGACAACTCAGTATTGATAGATCTGTGCTTTCCTAGAGTGCATCCTGAACCACCTGCAGCAGGTGTCACCTTGAAGAAGGACCTTGTCACAGGTGAGCACCAGGTGAGTGGGAACAGCACAGTTTCACATTGCAAGACCAAGGAAGTAGGGAGGACTGACTTCTGAACAGCATAGTGGTGCCTACAGGTAGTGGTAAAAAATCAATAAGAATTGATTTATTTTTGGGAGCCTGGTAGGTGCCAGTCTGTCTCCTAAGTGCATGAATATCATCAAAACCTAGCCATGGGCAAGTGAAACAAGACAAGAATTTGTAGCCCAGAGGAAAGCCACCATTAATAGATTGTGTGGAGGCTGATAAGATCCATACTGCTCCGAAATGGAGAGTTCCACCTCACAACAAGGCTGTCTTTGTTGTGGAAGAGTCAGGTTGTGAGAGTCCTGGCATGCCAAATACCTGTAATGGCCTCCCCTGCCAATTGTCTATAAATACTGTGATCTTTCACACAGGAGCAAAGCCTGAAAGAAATCTCTTTAGCAAAAACATCATCTATTCATTCTCTACAGGGCAGTGGAGCAACAAGTCTCTCCTCAGTCCTGTTACTCTTTCTCTCCCCTGAAGATTTCAAGCAGCGATTTGTCCAAACAAAGATGGGTAATTTTGCTCTGTGAGGGATGCAGGAAGAAGCGCAGAGCTATCTCTAGATCAGAGCAGTTCCTGAGCCTGCTGGAGAAATGGCAGATGGCCAGAGATAGCACAAACCGCTTCTCTCCCAGATAACAATGTGGAGAGATGAATCTTCCAGGCACGAGCTTTCAGGACAGCAATTTGTGCACAGAAAGGTGAGAAACATGAGGAGCCTCACGGAGAGGCTGGGGAGGCTCCTGGAGCCAGCCTTCCCACAGCCACCTCCAGCAGCAATGGCCCTCCTCTGCCCAAAATCCATACCTGGGGGATAACCGAGGCAAAAAATGCAATTTTTCTATTTGTCTATTTCAATTTGTCTATTTGTATTTTTGAGCTTTGCTTCGGAGAAAAATTCCTGGCCAGCAGGCAGTCCCAGCCATGTTTGCAGTCTGGCGTAGGCTGGTGTGTCATTTCCTGGGAATCTTTTACTGCCAGCACCCATCAAATGCAAGCAGACCTTTCAAGGAAGTAGCTTTGCCACAAAGGTGAAATTCCTCTGCTATTTTTTCTTTCACTGACTCTGTGCTTGTACAGCAGAGCAGGCTGTGGGCGTTGGTGTTTTACCAAGCTTTTCAGGATGTACCTTCATGCTACCAGAAGCGAAGTAACAAAGATCTCAGATTGTTCATTTAGCAAATATTAATGCTCAATCCTTGAGTTATTCTCGGAATTCAGGGTTTATTTTGCCAGTGTTGAAGTACAAGTTTTCGCACCACAGAGCCAGACACAGGCATTTGGGATACTACACAGAGCAAAACCCAGAATCTCACCTATAAAACTCCTACAATAGCATTAAATAAAGAAGGGTTAGGCTTTTGTTTGGGGTGGAAATGGCTTTTCTTAAATACAATCTGCCTGGCTCCAGCATAACTGGAGATGTCTCAGAGCCTACAGGTAATTACCACAACAAAAATAGCATCCACAAATTAACTGCTGCTCCCAACTTCCTTCTTCCATTTGCCTCTAAGTCACACTCACATGATGCTGGAATCAGGACTATTGCACAGGAGAAGGCAGAAGCACAGTGAGGAAGCAGGGATCGACATCCCTGGGAGATGGGAGCAGCAGAACTCCTGCAGAGAGCCCTGCCAGGCTGTGCACATCCACCCCTGGCAATTCCAGCTGCTGGAATTGGAGCCACAGCTCTGCTGGACTGCCTGGGAATTCCTGAGACACAGGGACCTGGGGAGCACAGCTCACACCGGGTTGGGTCCTGTGCCTGCCCCAGCCGCCACTGGAGATCAGAAACACGGCCAAGGCACAAACCCAGGGTGTTCACTGCCAGGAAACCTTTGTGTGGGAGCTGCTAGAGCCCTGCCTTCCCCAGTGCTGCTTCTGCAGCAGCTGCTCTCAGTCCCAAAGGATGGGATGGGTGGGAATGCTGCCGTGCTGAACCCAAATCCATGCAACAGTGTGACCACGGAGTGACAGGGACTCAGCCCGAGGTCTTGTTGCTGAAGCCTTTCCCTCCTTGCAGGGGCAGCTCTCACACAAAGAGCGAGGTTTGAACAGTGGGGTGGAAAGTGATCCCTTTTCAAATGAGTGAGACATTCAAGTCTGAACCTGACGAGACTCCTGCTCACCCACACAGTAGCAGGCAGCTTTCCACCAGAAGAACCGCTTGACTCCTCAGATAAAAGCTTTGTTTGATATTTTTTCCCTTCTTTACAGCTGCAAAGAGTAACATTTAGACAAATGTTTGACCAGGAGATGGTCCAACAACCTGCAGAGGTGCCTAACTGTTTACCGGGAATGATATCAGCATGGCAGCCCCGTGGTCCTCGTGCTCTGCAGGGCACCAAACCTCATCCCAACCCCGAGATGGACATGGGGACAGCAGAGCCACTCACCTTGCGCCCAGCCTCATTGTTGTGCAGGTTCATGAGCGTCCTGGCGTTCTGCTTGATCTCCCGGGCGTCCACGAAGACCTTGGCGAAGCCGATGCCGTAGCGGATGTCGGCAGAGCAGCCGCCCCATTTCCAGCCCTCCTCCTTGTGGTACTGGCCCTGCTTCTCCTTGTCACAGCCACAGTCGCTGAGGTTGCCCTGCGTGCAGGCCGCCGTGATGGCGTGGGCCACGCCGGCCGCGATAATGGCGTAGGTGAACGCGGCTTCCCGGCTCCCTGCAAGGCACAACAGGCCGTCAACAGCGGGCAGGGACACAGCAGAGGGGAACGGGCAATTCCTGTGGGCAAACAGCACCAGCTGCTCTTGGGAATGCTGTAAAGCTGCACCACAAACAGGGCTCTGCTCTTCTGAGTATTGATCTGATGGATGCTCGTCTCTGAAGCAATAGCTCTCCACGAGGCAAGGGGAGATCGAGTGTTGTTCAGGTTGATGCCGTAGGATTTTTTCCTTTGTATGTTTCAAATGCTGTACTGCTTTTGTGTGTAACTCTAAACTCCATATAGAGTGTTAGTTAACTGCCTTCACATTTTGGTCAGACACAACAATCCCTCTAGGCCTGGGAACCAAGGACACCTCACTGCCTCAGGCTCTGAAGAGTATAAATGGAATGGGAGGAGTTAAGGCAGGGAGAAAACTGGAGATTAATGACTCCATCACCTGAAGCCCTAATTGGAGAATTAACCCCTGATACGTAAATGGATCAGACTTAAAATTTTCTGAAAAACTCATGACCATCATCCATCTTGGGTGTAGCCTCTGGGAGGCTTTGACTACCCAAGGTGTGCCTGTTGAAGGTCTTTAATAAATACTCACTTTTATTCTCTTAACCTTGTCTAGCCTCTCTTCTAGGGAGTCACTCCAAGGCATCAACACAGCTTCATCTCTATATTTCCAGGTGCTATTAGAAGTAGGCAAACTAAACTTAAAGCAAAAAGGTGGGGTGGAAAATGTTGGAGCTCAAAAATAAAGGAAAACAAAATAGGTGGGCTTGGGGGTTAAATTGTTAAAACACCCATATTCAACCTTTTAAAAATTCAAATCAGAAATAGGATTTTATTTTAAAATTTAATTCTACACTAAGTGGTATTTTTACAGGACAACCGCTTCTGCTGGACTCATGTTCTGAAAACATTTTAACTCGACTGGAACATTTTTTTTACACTGTAGGTGTTAAAAAGTTTTCAACACTGACATCTGTGGTGACTAAATTAAATAAACCTCGGGTTTAATTTCAAAATTTCTCATAAAATGAAGAAAAATTTTTGACCTGTTGTAGGTACCATGACTAGAGCAAGGTGAAGTAACAGCCTCACCAGAGGGCTGTGAGACAGAGGCTGGGCCAATATTACTTTGTGCAATAAGGCCATAATGAAAGGTTTCTGTTTATTGAGGGGGGTGGTTCTCATTTTAAGATCTAATTTCTCTTTTTGAAATTCTGTTGCATCCTGGTGTGTATTTCCCACATGTGGACCCTTTGGGATCTGTGAGACTTTTGGGGCTAGTTCAGCTGAGAGAGGACCCTTCACAGCCTGAGCTTTGCTGAGGTCGCTCAAGTGTATCAAACAGCCCTTGAAAATGTTTGGATCTCCCAAACCAAGAACTTGCCCTACTCTTATTTCTCCAGTGACAAAATGCACCCTTGTTCAATAGGATCAGAATCGGGCTCTTAATTAGGGGAGTGCAGATGGGAAGATCTGCTTCCCTTCTCCAAATGCCCATCAGCAGAGTCCTGGCAGATCTCAGCTGCTGGCAAGAGTTTGTTTACCATGAAACAAGCCCATTTCTGCTGTTCATTGCATTTCAGAAAAAAACATCACTTGGGAAAGAAACCTTACAACACTTCAGCCTTGGCTGCATCCCTCTCGTGTAATATGATCTGGATTTCTGTACTTGTCACTTTTAAGGATAAATGTTCACTTCCTTATGTCAAGGAAGTGAAATGGAAAACAAGATGACATTATCACAATCTGTTAATAGTCAACTTTGTGCCCTCTATTAGCAAAGGCAGTATTCCCTAATGCTGTTACATGCTGCATTTATTAAGGAACTTACAGTCAATTATCAGACTTCCTCACAGGATTCCTTGTTTCTCCTTACTTTAAAAAAAATAGTAACAAAATGATTAATTTTGATGGTGGAAATTGCAGATGAAGCTTTCTAGAATTCTTGGCTTTGTATAAAAATCTGAATGTGGAAGAGAAATCCCCGGCTTTAGATGTATCTGGAGTTGAACTCCTTCTTCAGTTTACACTCATCAACACCCTCACTATTTTAAGCACAACACTATGAAAAAGGCACTGATAAACAGTGTACAATAGGAAGTCCCACTTTATCTCTCTGAGGGCAGCAATGCATCATACCAGGTTTCTGTTCCACAAATCAGCAAGTGGGACTTTGTCAAAGAAATATTCTTGAGTTGAATTCACATGTGGTTCTTTTTTCCTTTTGATTTTGATTGGATTACTTTTGTTCAGCACAAGGTATTTTCAAGAGCCAGAACAAAAACCACTGGGAGATCACTTTAGTCGGACATACTCAGCATTGTAAAGGCGGAGCAGCTCTTTTGCTTTTCAGAGGGGAGAAAAATGCAATTTAGAAAACATAAAATTAGTTAGCAAAGTCAGAAGCCAGTGTCAAGCTTGATTATAAATTACATCAATTATTTTATAGGTTTGTCTTATTTGCGAGAAAATCTTAGCAGCTCAAATTTTGGAGATTACAAGGTAAACAAAACAAGTGATTAGAAGAATTGACCCAGGTAGGAAGTGCCTTGGCACTTGTGCAGTGGTGATAAAGTGATGTGAGTTTGTCACATCTGCATCCAACTGTTCCTGTTTTCCATAAATTATTGACTTTTTAAAATCTCATTAGCCTGGCCTGGCTTGCAGAAAAGCCAGCATGGGAAGGAAGCTCAGACCAGCCTGAGTCTCTTCCGTGACAGTGCTTGAGGTCCAGGGGTTTGCCTGCAAACAAGGTAACCTGAGCAAGGGGCTGTTCCTGCCACTTTTAAGTAGAAATCCTACTCCTCTATTTTGGATTTCAGCAGAAAGTTGTAATTCCTGGAGGATTCCAGGGGGAAATGTGGCTTTACCAAGGTATGGCCAGGCAGCTGCTGCCACAGAAGTCAGACAAAGGTGGAGAGTCACCTGTCACAGAATCATAGAATCCCAAATGGTTTGGGTTGGAAGAGACCTTAAAGCTGCTCTCATTCCACCCTGCCGCTGGGACAGGGACATTTCCAGCACTCTAGGGTGCTCCATGCGCCGTCCAACCTGTCCTGGATGTGTACAAGAATCACAGGCCCTCCTTTCAGCTCCCAAATCACACATTCTTCTCCTATCTCAGACAAACCACGGTAAACAGTCCGGAGCTCAACTCCAAGAACTGGAAGCTCCAGAGAAGGATCTGGCAGTGCTCAGAGGTTGCTCTGGCCATTCATAAGACCATTGACCTGCTGGGTTCCAGCCATGGCTCTGCTCCCTCACCTGGGGCTCTCCCAGCCCCCACCAGTGCTGTGTGACCATGGGGGCTTCTCTCCAAATGTTGGACAGAAATATCCTCCTGCTTCTCCTGTGCTTTTCTGGACTTCAGTGAGGTGTGCAGCACATTGCAGCTCCATGTTCTCTGGCGGCAGAGAGCTTGGCATTGATGGCTTCCAAAATCTCTGCAGCTCCATCTGCTGATGCAGATCCTCCCCCAAAGCACTGGAGTCTTGTCTGCAGACCCTGCACCAGGCAGGGCTCCTTCCCAGGCTGTCTGTACCTTTGTGTCTGAGCTCTGCACAGTCAGCCACCACCATGGGGTGCCAGATGTCACTGAGAGGGTCACAGGTGAGTGCAGACACACGAATTACCAGGGCAGCTGCTCTCCCAATACTGAGCACAATTACACACAACCCATGCACACCTTGGAGCTTTCATTCTACAAACACTCACTGTGTGCCTCTGATTTTGGATATGAACGTCTGCTAGACTGGGTTTGGGCTGATCGATCAGCTGCACAGACTGCTCTGCATTCTGGTTTTAATTTAGCTAACTTGATTTGGGTCTAAGTTTAATCTTTAAATTTGAAAACTTTGTAAAAACTTCATTCACACAGATTAGAAATGGGAACTTATTTTTTAAAAGAAGTGCAACACCTTGATGTTGCTTGAGAAACAAAACCTAAGCCTGCAAAATGCAGAGTGGATTTACTCGGAGGAAGTCAGTAGGTGCTCAACAGTTTGGGATCCAAGGGTGTTTCTAAAAACCCTGTCCCACCCTATCAATCCCCCTCATAAATTGACTAAGCTGTGAAATAAAAGAGAGACAAATTTCAGTTTATCTCACTGGAAAACATGGGTTGTATTTTCTGCTATTTAAAGCCAAAGGGTCAGAGAGGGAGTTATCTGCAGTGACATGAGCTGAAATATGATTGAGAAAATATAAAGATGGAAAACACAGCATACCTTGCCAATTATGTGCCACAGCAAACATTACTCCTCATCTCTCTATAGAGGCCATAACTCACAGCCTGGAAAAATGCAGGGCAGAACCCATCCCCTGCCTGCTTTGGACTTTGCCTCCTCCTTCTTTGGTAGACTATGTATGGTCCAGCAAGCAGGTTCTATTTTTTTATTTTAATTTTTACTTAACCTAACATGAGTGATTAATAAGAATGGTAGCTTTTAAAAAAAATCACTGAAGTATCCTCTTCCTAATTTTTTCCTCCCCTTCTGTTCAAAGTTTTGGGGCTTGGTGCCTTAAAATATTGTATTCAGTTGAAATTAAAAGGACAGTTCCCTATAAAACAGCACTGTGGCTTTACAAAGATTAGTACAAATAAATAAAATACAGAGTGGTTTTAAGAGGCATTCAAGACTCTGGGTCTTAAGTCCCCACCCACTTCCACAAGCTAAAGTTCCTCTCATTGACACATGAAACTCTTGCAGAGGAAACACTCCAACTAAAGCAATTATTTCTGAAAATACCCTCTTTACATTTATAAAGTCACTACTCATGGCAGGTGCACTGCAAAAATCAGAGCTATTATTTTGGAGTTCAAATAAGTCTCCCTTTTTCAGAGGGCTCTGAGCCCCCACACCCCAGCCCTGCTGGGGAACCCTCCCATAGGAAATCTCCCACCTTCCCAATCAGATGCAATCTTTCTGCTCCTCTGGAACAAGTACTCACAAGACACATCTGAAGGCAGGTATGAAAACCCTGTGATGGGAATTCCAACTGCAGTGACCTTGGGGCAATGTTTTATCTTGTAACGACAATCCCTGCTGAGAAAGATTGACTTTTTGGCAGAAAGCAGCTTGGATGATCAGGCCATATTTCAGCCTGGCCTCTGTTTTGCCTTCAAATAACTGTTCTCCTGCAAGACACTGACAGCAAAAACTGGTTGTAAGGGCTGGAAACCCAGCACAGAAATTCAGACTCTGACCTTACTTGTCTAGATAACAAGAATCCCGTTAATAAAATTTTTTCCTGTGCCTCTTGGGGGGTTCAGAACAGCAGTGGTCCAGAAAACAGAGTATTTATCAAACTTTCCTTTAAATATTGGCCAAACCAAAGAGAGCAGCAGCACTCACAATTTAGTTTCCCACAGACCTGGGCAGGTAATCTTCCATGCAACATAAAAACAACAAGGATTTTCTTGCCAGAGTTCCAGGAGCATGTGGACACTGCTCTCAGGGATGCTCAGGGTGTGATTTTTGGGGTGTCTGTGCAAGGACAGGGTTGGACTCCACTACCCCTGAGGGTCCCTTCCAGCTCAGGAGATTCTGGGATTCTACCACCAATTGTTCCCTTGATCTGTTATTCTGGAATTCAAACAATCAGACTTTAAAACCTGGCACGAGAGACTACAGCAGTGTTTAAAATCAAAATGCTCCCTGAAATGATTGAAGATTAAATCTGTTCTTCAGCACACCTGTACTGGGATGTTTTCAAAAGCGTTTGTCTATAACACAGTGACAATACGAAGATTTAGTCATAACTTTCCCACTAATTTTTCTGTTAAAAAGGAAAAAAGAGGAAAATGTCCTAGATCTTGTTCTCTTTTCCATACCAGCAGGAGAGCTATTCACTGAAAAAGTTAGTGAAGGGTTTGCCTTGGAGTTGCCATTTGTTTCAATAGGCAGGGGTGGGAATGTCTCCTCTTTCCCAATGTGGTTTGAAGGCAGAGAAGAAAAGTTGATTTTAAAATATGGAAACAAATCACTGCTGAATTCAGTTCGGTGTAGAGCCAGCAGTGCAGTGGATAAAGGAAAGCCAACAGGCTCTCCTGGTTTAGTGTGTGCCTCAGGGCACCCCTGGAATGATTCCTGAGCCCAAGGCATCAGGCACAGTGTGCAGAGGGGCTGAGCTGAGCTGCCCCGCTGTGCTCATCAGCTTTGGGACCAGCCTATCCATCGGGATTCTTCTTTGGATTTCAGCTTCCCTTATTCCCAAGAGAAATGTCAGCTGGGTGAAGTATCAATGTGTTTGTACTACTGAAGCATTTTCCATGGTGGAAGAGAGCAAAGAATTGATGCCTTTAGTAAGACCAGGATGAAGAGCTGGCTGAAATGTTTTGCTGTAGTGTTCCTTGCAGACCACCCCTCGTGCCTTGGGATTCCCTCCAGCCTCCCCTTCCAGGCTCCTTGCAGCCTCTGCAGGGCTCATGTGCCTCTCTTCTCTCAGATCTGTCCTGAGGAGTCTCTGCTTTGCCGTGTCCCTCTGTGGAAGTGCAGTCAAACAGTTTGAACCACTCCAGTTTGTCATTTAACAGTGACAGTGCTGCTCACTTGTGGCAGGAGATGGGTTTATTTCCCCTGTGGTGCCAATGCAGTGCTGTCCTCCAGATCCATCAAACACAGGCGTATCCCAAGGCAGTCCTTTGAGACAGCAGCAGTTACTGCTGACCACCTGCTCATGAGGTTGCACCCTGCAAAACACTCAGGTCCTGATGAAAAAGCCTTTGACTCTTGCTCTTCCTGTGATCCAGCAGAGCCCAAATCTGATTTTCAGACTCTATCAAAGGCATCTCTGGCTGTTCAGATCCTTAGGCTTGAACCACATTTCAGCTGAACACAGACGGGCAGGAGGGTTTTGGCCTATCCTGCTTTAAAAAGATTGGTTTTGATTGTACCATCCTCAGGAACAGAACTGCTGCCCACTATGGCAAATAGATTTGGTTTTAAATGTGTCCATAATTGCAGCATTGCATCATCTCCACAGTTATTTTAAAAATTCACTCTGTGAATCTACATTATTAATAAGATGTCTATGGAATGGTCTAGAAAAACGTCCCTGTGTCAATCTGGACTGGGCCTCCAGTGACCAGAGCAGAGCAAACTGGTGGCACTTTGTGGCTTCTCCCCGTGCTCTGAGCACTGCTGTCACCAGCTGACATGGTGAGACTTCCACAGGATCTCAGGGGGGGAGAATCTCCCTTTGGAAGGGAAAACCAGATAAAAACACCCAAGAAATGGAGAGTAAGCGCTGGACACGGTTGGAAGCTCACTGTGATGAGCAGGAAACTCAAGCCTGTGAGCACAAATATGCTCTAGGATGAATTTAAGTGGCTGCTTACTGTACCTCTTCACTGGAAGATGGAATATATGTGAATTTTAATAAATACTTGCATTCTTCAGGTTAGAACAGGGAAATATTGTTTGATGCTTTCCTCCTAGAGAATTCCAAGTGTTTCAATAAGGTTAATATCCCTGTTGCCACTTTAAAGGTAAGAAAAGAGAAACACAGAAGAGAGTGCCATGATCCCTGAGCTACACAACAGCAGGGCCAGAAGGAGAAACACCCTGAGAGGCAGTAAGAGAATTTAAATAATTGCAGTACATTTGCATAACACTCATAAAATGGATTGCCCAGCAAGGGTAAAATGAAAGAAACCTGTATTTGAAGGTGTGGCTTGGTGCACCATCACAGCTGTGGATTGGAAATAGATCACATGAATCTCTGGGACCTAAAGGAGATTTTTTTGTGTGGTCTGGCACACACAAACCCTATTTCCATACGAGTTACTCAGGCACATCCCCCCAGATTGCTGCAAGCCTCTGCTGGCTGCACCTGCCCGGCAGGGCCGTGGCCAGGACAGCCACTGTCACTCTGAAGTCACCTCCTCATCACAGAGAAGCCCAGCAGTGCCACTCCAGAGGCAGAGGAAGCCTCGCAGAGACACAGGGATGAGCTCAAGTGTGGCTCACTAACTTTATTGCAAATGGCAAGACAATGCCCTGCACTCCCCAGGCCATAACCTCAGGATGCAATTCCTTGAAAGGTACAGTCAGTGGTGAAATGCCAGGGAAAGGACTGCTGTGTTCAGGGCTGTTGGAATAGTATTTTGGAACACACCATGTCAAAGGCTAATTAAAAAAGGAACAAGGGTACATTGTCACCTAACGGGAACCTGGGTTGTTCTGGTGCCCTGTCACCTTGAAACATTTCTGTAGGAGTTTATGGTCACACATATGTTTTTCTTGTTCAGGACAAGGTCCTCAGGCCTGATCTCCTGTGCCTGTTTGTGGGCACCAGATTTGACTTATGGCTTTATGGCGCATAGGTTGTACCCTTTTTAACTAAAGCAAAATATTATTCCCCTGAGTGGTAACCTGGAGCATACCCCGGCAGTGATCCTTGGGAAAAAACAAGAGATGTCTTTTCCTCATAGCCACAGAAAGATGAGCTATGTCAGATATTCCAAGTTTCTATACTTGCTGATAGGGAAGAAGCAGAAGAACAAGGAAACCACCTGGGCAGGAACAGTTACATTAAAATATTTCATGGTGTTTGAGAGCCTGAGTTGTTTTACCCTTGAGACTGCAGGAATGTCTGTGCAAAAGAGAAATTTGCCACTGGATTTCAACCTTCTGCGATTTTTAGGTAAGTTTACTTTAAAATTAACATGTATAACCTGTTTAAATTTGAGGGTTTTGTTATTCTTTAAATGAACTTTATGGAGTTTTGTAATTTGGATGTTATTCAACTCTTGACTGTGCTCTGAAACCGAGGAAGAATTTGCCTTATCCATCTTAGCCTCATAATGGATAGATAGAACATATTAAGAGTTATCACCTCAGAGACAGATCAAAGTCTACTTCCTTTGATATTGACTTTCTTTAAAAGGACCTAAATATAACCCGCTAGCTAAATAATTCAATTTTTGGAGGGAGGGAAGGAACTGAGAGCATGTTTACACAACAGAGCACAACAACTCTGCAATTTTCTAATTTTTGGGAGAAGAAAATATTCTTCTCACATTTTCTGTTTAAGGAAAAGATACTCTTGGGCTGAATGAGCCCAAACCTGTCAGCCATCCAAATGGACTCTTCACTGATAGAAGCGGCAAACACTTGCCTTCATTGCTGACAGGAGGAGCTCAGCTTAAAGAACGGAAACAATGAGCTAATCTGAATAAATGTTCCATATTCAGATGTTTCCCACTGTTGTGCAGGGGGCTTTTTACCTTCTCTACTTGAACCACTCTGGTTATCAAAGGTGTTGTAAGGCAGGGCTTTCAAACCGAGTCGCGTTGTTCTCTTCCTGTTCTTTCCTCAAATATCTGCGTTTGTGAGAACACCTCTCAGTGTGCACTGATGTGATAAAACACGCTCAGCATTCTCAGGGGTTCCAGAGCACAGCGGCAAGGCTGCACCTCTGTGTTTCACGGGAATGCCAGGAATGAGGGACAGGGACAGATCCTGCCCCAGTGCCTGCGGCCAGCCCACCCACAGGGTTCTCCCACAGCTGCTCAGGGCTCTCCTGATCCCTGTTCTCTGTGCTGCCTGCTCTCCTCATAAAACATCCATGTTTTCTACCATGCTAAGCATTGCTCGATAGGGTTTCTGGGTTTTTGCAACTTCGTTTCACATGGGGAAGAGACTGGAAACCACAGATCCTTCTGGATGTGGAATGGAGTGCTGTGAGTAATTAGCTTTCAGTGGTGGCTCTACAAAAGAATAGCTTGTATTTGGAAAACACATTCCTTGGTCTTTGCATTTTAAGTGCTGTGGAATAAAAAAAAAACAAAAACAACCACTGAATAATGAAAGTACTACTGTGTTTTGCAGAATGGGGGCATAAGAGTTCTAACGTCAGCCCCACTTCTTCAGCTATAAATTTACATTTGTTATTATTAATACTGCTTTAGTTCAGAATTTGGATATATTTTGTGCTGCTGCAATAACTGAAAATAAAGAAGATGGAAGTGGGATCTTCTGTCAATTGATTGGAACAGCGTTTGCGAATGCCTTGACACCTCAAAGCAGAACACACCCACTCTTCCTCGTGGCACAGAGGCACAGCTGCTGTAGGAGAACGATTTTGTGTGCTGGGAATCTCTCAAAGCGAGACTGATTGCTGTGCCTGGGTCCCACCAGGCACAAACATCAGGTCAGTATCCCCGCGGGGCTGCCTGCACCCCACAAGTGCAATTCCAGCTCTGCTCAGCATTCTGGCTCTCACCACTGCCTTCAACAAGAACCAACCCACTTTCTCACTATTCCTAGGTACATCAATAAGGGCGCTGTCCTGTGAACACAAACGAGAAGCGTTTCGGAGAGGATTTCTGAGAGCAGGGCGGTGAAATACTGCGCTGGGAGCCGGCACACGCGGAGGTGAAGCACAGACAGGTGCCCCGCCGGGAAGGAGCAGATCGACAGCGGCAGCAGCAGCGCCCAGGTGCCCGCACTCACAGTGCCCGTCCTGCCCCGGCTGGCACGGGCTGGGACCTGCCCGAGTCCAAGCCCGGCAGCCGTGCCCGTGCCACCCCCGGGTGCCCCCCTGTGCCCTGCGGGCGCGGCCGGCGGCGGAGCCGAGAGCACGTACCCACTTTGAGCTCCTTGCCGAAGACCGTCCGCTCGCCCAGGGCCGAGCAGTTCCAGCGCCCGTTGCGGAACTGGAACTGGCATTCGTTGATGCCCATCTGGGACCCTTCCCCGATGACAATGATCGCGTCGGGCCTGCTCTGGCAGATCGCCCGCTGCCGGGGGGCGAGCCCCGGGATCTTGTTACAGATGATGCTGGCTCCCAGGGCCACCACAGAGGAGAAACCCCTGCAACGACAAGACACCGGTGGTGGCTGAGGGGAGGCTGGTCCCGGAGGCAGAGCAGCACCTGCTGCCTTCCCGTGCCGCGTCTCCGGCGCTGGCAGGTGCCCCGGAAAGCGCCAGCCTCGCCCCTGTCGCTTCCCTCTCTCTGTCCCTCTTTCCAAGCCGAGCCAGAGATAAGCAGCGTGTGGGCTTCTGCCAAAACAGGACCAAACTTCCTCTTTCGAGAATTAAAGCGCGTGCAGCGGCGTTGCCGCGGGCAGCGGGCCGGGAGGGAGGCTGGGAGGGTTTTTCCAAACCTGTCGATCAGTTAGAGGAGAGAGGGAGGAAAGGAAGGGGGACAACTCACGCTCCCTGCCCCGGGGCCACGCCGCCTCCTCCCGCACCCAGCGCACCTGGCCGGGGATGCTGCGGATCCGGAGCGCCGCCGCCCTCCCTGCGCGCCTCCCGGGACGGGCGGCGTTTCTTCCCCGGGCGGCAGCGGCCGAGGGATATCCCTGCGGGAAGCGCGGGCAGGTACCGGGCAGGGAGCGGTCGGGGCACGCCTCATCGGGCCCGCCGGCCAAGCTGGGGAAGGGTCGGCTGCCCGGGGATCGCCCGGGTGTCCCTTCCCGTCAGGGACCGCCGCCCAGCCCCTCGCAGCCCCGCGGCCGCCGCCTCGCCCCGCTGGAGGGTTGCTCCGAGGTGCGGGCGCTTTACCTGTCCTTTGGGAAATAATCGTGATCTCCACCATCATCACTTTTTTT
>VXBU01013899.1:2858-29713 GCA_013400315.1 Bombycilla garrulus | reverse complement strand
GGCAGGCTCAGCGCGATCGTCCTCCTGCGGGCACGGCCCGGGGGAACGCGGAGGGGGCTCCGGGGGGTGTCACCGGGAGACGCCCCCAGGGCTGGCCCCGGCCCGCCGGGCGGCATTGGGGGCCCGCACCCCGCGCTGCTCCGCGCCGGCAGCGGGGCCGCAGCTTTGACTCCGCGCTCGCCGCCCGCGGAGCACCTGGGGCCGGTTTTATGCGGTTGTCTCGACGCTCCTCCCCCCGGTCTGCCTCCCGCGTGTCGCGGGCTGTCCCGCAGCCTCCCGGTCCCCGCGCCGAGGTGAGCCCCGGGCGGCCGCAGCATCCCGGGAGCGCCGCCCCGCCCGCACCGGGGGGCGAGGCGACACCGGCAGGGGCCGGGGGGGCAAAAGGGAGCCCGTGTGCCCGCAGTGACCTCCCCGCCGGTTCTGTGGCCGATCCTTCCAGTGTCAGGGCAGGGCGCGATCCCCGTGATAGTGGGCTCACGTCGGTGTCCGCGGTCCGAGCCCACGCTGGGGGCCGCCCGGGAGCTTCGCGGAGCCGCCTGCCTGCCGCGGGCGGGGGGGCCGGCCCGGCCGGGAGGAGGATCCCTCGTTGCGGGAATTTACACGGATATGGTGACTATTTTATTATCCACTTGAAATATTTCAAGCAGGGAGGTTACCTAAATGATAACAGGGGTGTGGTACGGGAATTGTTCTGCTGATAATGTTTTTCTGATGACAGAAACACGATGACAGGAACCCTCAGAGTCCCTCGGAGGAGCCGGGGCAGAGTCCCCGGAGGAGCCGGGCTGGAGCCCCTCTCTCGGGGCAGCGGCCGCGGCCCCACGGACCCGGACCCCCCGCTCTCCCGAAACAGCCCAGGGGGGTCCGAGCGGGGTGCAGCCGGTCCCGGAGGGTGAGCCAAGGTCCGCCCCTGCCGATTTCCCGGGGCAGGGGAGAGATGTCCCAGTCCAGCTCTCCATCGCTCCGCGTTCCTCAGTGCGGCGGATGATTCCCACCACCTTGGCGCCCCTCAGCCTCTCAGTGCGGCCGGGCCGTGCTTCCCACGGCGGCCGGAGCCAGCGGGCGGCCCGCGCCCGGCCCGGGGCGGAGCATGGAGCGAAATGCGGGGGCGCGGGGACTGCGGAGGGTGTGGGGTGTGGGAATGNGGGTTCGGTTCGGTTCGGTTCGGGGAAGCCCCGAGCCCCGCCGGCAGCGCCCGCCGCAACCTCTTTGTCAGAGCGACACCTGGCGGACACAGCCGGAACTGCAGCCGCGGGCAGCGCAGCGGGGAGAAAGGAGAGAGGAAAAGGGGAAGAGGGGAGAGAGGAAAACCGAGAGAGAGAAGAGCGAGAAGCCCTCAGCACCTTCAGGGCCTTTGGGGCGGTGGGAGCAGCTGCCTCGAGGATTTTTCAGCCTCCAGTGTAATAAAGGCTCCCAGCCCTGCAGCGCACCAGCACCGGGGACAAGGTGATGAGCCGGAGCCGTAGGTGTGAGTAGAGAGCAGCAGGTGTTGATGAGAACAAACACAAGGCTTGAAGCAGATCCTGTTTGGGTGGGGAAACCCCCAGCAGAGTAAAGTGCCATTAACGAGGCAGCAGAAAGGCCGAGTTCCAGTCGCCTCTGTCATCAGCAGGGAACACGCTGTTGGTGCTGACAGAGCTGTGCTCCACTCCAGTGCCACGAGCAGGGCGCAACAGGGACAGGTGTGCAACAGACAGAAGTTTGGGAATTTGGGAGAGCTGCCCTGCCCAAACACCACAGGCTCCTCCAGAAAACACATCCACAGCTTTTTATGCTTCCTTTTTCGGATTTTTTATTTATTTATTTCTGATGCTGAAGCTAGTGATGATCAGTATAATTCAATTTCAGCTGTTTAACAGAGCACACAGCTATGGAACAGGTCAAGGATGAGCAAACTGTTGTCTTGGGGTTCAGGAAGAGTGGAAAAGGGCAAACTTTCCTGGGAAAATAACTTACTGGACTAATCAATGACTTTATCTTACTCTGTTCATTTCTAAAAAAGTTATGACCTAGATGCATTCGAAACATACATAAAATATCATTCCTGTGCAGATTGCAGGGGGTAGTTTGGCTTGTTTGGCAAAGTTTCTTGGGCTTTTTAATAATTTTTAAAATGTTGCAGACCTTAAATTATCCTTTGAACCACAATGTTTTTTGAGTGGTCTGTAGTAACTAATCCTTACCTACCATTACAGGGTCTGCATATCCAGCTTCTTTTTTTACACTGTGTCTTCATATTTATTACTTCTAATAAATAGATTCTAATACCTGCATAATAAAGTCAATATGAGGCACTGTGATAAACGATTCTACTTCTCTTTAGAGTAATAACTTACAGGCAAGTTGGTAAATTAACATGAAACTTGGAACAACAATTAGAGATTAATGAGAGAACAGTAGGAATCAGGAAATTGTCTGTGACAAGAGAAATTAACTCAAAACCATGCTCTTAAAAGCATTTAGGAGAAATCCCAGAGCTCGTGGCAGGAGGAGGTTTGGCTCTGCTGCTCCTCCCAGTGCCTAAAGGGGAAAGCTAGAGGGGGACTTTCCACAGGGGTCGGGGGGTGACAGGACAGGGGGGAATGGCCTTAAGCTGAAGGAGGCCACCTTTAGATGGGATTTTGGAAGGAAATTCTTTCCAGTGAGGGTGCTGAGGCCCTAGTACAGGTTCCCAGAAAAGCTGTGGCTGCCCTTGGATCACTGGAAGTCTCCAAGGCCAGGCTGGACGGGGCTTGGAGCAGCCTGGGACAGTGGGAGACGTCCCTGCCCGTGACCAGGGTTGGAACAACAAGACCTTTAAGGTCCCTTCCCACCCAAACCACTCCATGATTCCATTATTCTCTGGTGCCTGGCAGTTTCTGATCATGATCAGAGCCATGGAGATCTCCTGCCCCTCCTGAGATGCTCAGTGCTGTGAGAAACACACCCCAAGCAGAACAAATAGTTTTATTCCAGATACAATCTCTCTGCTCTCACCTTTTACTATCCACATCTTTATTTAGCAGCAGCAGCTTTCTTCTGAACAAAGCCCTGGGCCCAAGCTGCACCCTGGAGCCATCCATCACTTGTTGCCACAATGGTGTTTCTATTGTTAATTGTCGGTGCAGCTTTTTGGGGTTAGACAGTGCAGTGATTTAGTACAGCAGCTAGTCAGCTCTGAAAACGCATTCTCAAAATAAATTAGATTCCAAAAAAAAAAAAAAAAAAAGAAGCTTGAAAAAAATCTATTGGTCTGGTTGCAATCTTTTGGAACTGCTGAGCTCCCTCACGAAACCACAGCTGGGTCCAGGAGCTGCAGAGGGTCAGTGCTGCTCTGCTCCCAGCACAGGACGTGGAGCTGGGTGAGGAGATTTTCACAGCACATGCTGCTCAGTGTGTGGTTCTGTTCAGGGTTATTAATGGCTCATTTTCCATAAGCATAAAGAAATACAAGAAACACCCCCATCTAAAATGAAAAAGAAAGGTTGCCTGTCTTTTTTTTTTTTCTTTTTTTTTTTCTTTTTTTTTAAGATGGCTTCTGATAACAGGAATTTGCAAGGGAAAATGTGGTTAAAAGCCCATTTTGTAACTAGATCCTGGATGCACATACCATCAATACTGCAACTCTGGCTCCCTTTTATCAGGCTAATCATAGCTGCACTGTTTTGTTGTCAAAACATCGCCTGTAGAAGTCAGACCAGAGAGTCCTTTCAGTAGTAAAAATGCAAGGTTAATATACCAACTCTCCTTGTATTAAGAATCTCCTGCCTCCTAAAAGCGTGTGGAAAAAAACGATACAATAAATAAATAAATAAATAACATTCACAAAGACAGGTAATTTCCTGGGCTCTTCTCGTCCCACTCCTGATATATCCCACCATCAGCATCCACAGTGTCTCCTCAGTTTCCAGCTGCATCCATGGGGCTGCAGAAGGAGCAATAAAAAGGCTGCAGAGCTGTTCCCTTAGTAAATCCCACGAGGGGCAGAGCCAGGCAGTGTGAGAGCTCCTGCTCTGCCTGGCAGGACCGACCACAGCACTTTCCCTGCCGGGTTTTGGGCCCTCGTGCCAATACAAAGGTGCCGCGTGTCCTGTTGTGATCGATCACCTTCCAATCAATTGATCTGGTGGCACAAACCCTGGCGAGCTCGGGCCAGTGGGCAGAGAGCCCAGGACAGGGTGGCACCCTCCGAGAGGGCAGCTCTGACCCCAGTGCCACCCAGGGTGGGCACCCAGCCAGGGATACCCCCACAGTTAACACCTACAAGCACAGATGCCTGGGACCTCATCACCTGTAGCTCCATCTAATTAGCAACTGATGGGCTCAGAGGGCTGTGGGGGCATGATGAGGATGGTGATTGATGATCAGAAGCCAGTAGAAGATTTGGGATGAGGAAAGAGGTGCTCTGATTGGAGCATTTCAGGTTTTACTGGCTGTTCAGTGGTGTGGGAGATGCAGCTGTTTTGTGATGCAAGGCTTTGTCTGTATGTGAGCACCAGGCTCACTTTTGCCACGGCCTCCAACACACCTCAGGGCTTTTGGAGATGGTTGTGGCCTCAGGAGCTCCTGAAAACATGGTCTGTGAGTCCAGGGTTTCCCTGGGTTTGAGTTTGCTTAGACTTTTTAATCCAAGTACAAATAAAGGAATACTTTACATCCAATCAAAAGTAATGGGTTGTGAAACTGCTCCAGGCCTGAGCTGCTGAGCTCCATCCAGCCTATTTTCTCAGGTGGGATGATATGGTTCTGTCTGAGATCTGCTGACGTCTGTATGAAGACATGACCATCGATTCTAAAAACCAGGGTTAGAAACCACAGGAGAACCTAGAGGTTGCTCCTGAGCTGTTCTGACAATCCCTCCATCTGTTCCTGTGCTGTCTCTGGAGCAGCTGTGGCTGCACTGCGTGGTTTCCCTGGCCCCTGTGGCTCACCCTGGTCTGGTGCTGCATCCCAAACCGGCACTGGCATTGGCATCGGCATCGGCATTGGCATTGGCATCGGCATTGGCATTGGCATTGGCATTGGCATTGGCATTGGAATCGGCATTGGCATTGGCATTGGCATTGGCATTGGCATTGGCGTTGGCACCATCCCTGCTGTCCCACAGGCTGTGTCCCCCTCCCCTGGTACCACCTGGAACGTCTGGAGTTTGGACCCTGCCTTGCTGCACACACCAGGGAAGGAGCTAATCATTAATAAATGTGAAGAAAATTCTCTCTCCAACAGTAATACCCAATATCACTAGCAGAATTGGAGAAATAAACCTCTTTTTGCTGGTCATTTGGTCAGCACTGTCTGTTCCCTCGAGCAACGTGCAAGTGTCACCGGGTGCCCACTGCATGTCACTAAGTGACTTACAGATCTGCAGGGGCTCATTTCCTTCTTTTTGTTTACCCTTTATTCCCTGACAAGCATAAACACAACTATTTGTTCACAGGGATGCTGCTCATACAGACTTTTTAAAATTAATTATTTCCTACACAGCTGGGAGACTTTGGGAGATTTTCATGATTCCATTCCATAATGTGTTACTTGTAGCAACACGCTGGGGAATATGTGGTATTTGCAAAAAAAATAATATTCTTTTGTTATCAAAACATGCACTTAGACAAACACTATTTTTGCTGGGTTTAGGTTTTTGTTTGTTTGGTTGTTTTTGGTTTTTTGTTTTTAAGACATGACATTTCCTTTACACATTTATTAATGGATACAAGGGGTGAAAAGATGAACTGTCAAAGCAGATTATTCATTGCCAAAGAAAGGTCTTAAACACCGTGGATCTGATCCAGAAACCAGGACACAGTCTTTGAGGCAGTGTAAGAACTAGAGAGCTGTGGATGCTGATAAAAGAAGGTTCCAAAGCCATCAGGGTCTTCCCAAGGCTACAGGGAGGTGGAGCAGCAAGAGCACGTACGGAGGGAAGGGAGCTGGGCTGCAGAACTGGATGTGGATGGGCATCCTTGCTGCCCGTCACCAGCTGGGCTTGGCCCTGAAGTCCTGCAGGAGCCTTTTGGTGATGAAACCTGCTGGGAACCAGGGATTGGCAGTGGAAAAAGCTGAGCTCTGGCAGCTGCTCCAGCCTGGGTGCAGTGGGTGAGGAGGAGGAGGAGGAGGAAGAGCTGTGCTGGACACTGGGCACTGCAGAGCTGGACACTGGGCACTGCAGCACCCTGAGCTGCTCCTCGCTGGCCAAGCTGGCCAGGTGATGTGCCCAGCACGTGTGGCTGGGTGGGGAGCAGCCGGGACAACAAGGGTGGTGTTCATTCCCTGGCCGTGGCAGGGAGGAGTCACACAGCCCTGCATGGAAGGGGTAACAAATAGCATGAGGAAATCATGTGGAGAGGAGGGGAAGCAAACTCATGTTGATGGCAGGAAGGAGAGAAAGGGTGGAGAAAGTGGAATGGTGGGGAGGAGGGCACAGAAAGACACAGGTCCACTTTGTGTGGTGACGAAGTCTGACCTTGGGCGAAAGCATATTTACAAATCTGACAATCAGCAGAAGACATTTTGAGACTGTGACTAGATTAATATCTCTCTATAACTATAATTAAAATGACAGAACTCAAATCCTGTCTTTTTTCAAAATAAAACTTCCCTTTTACATCTATTCAAAGATTTGAGATGCACTTTTACAAGGCTGATGTCAAATGTCAATAGAAATGCACGAGGCCATGGTGATATCATGGTGAGAGAGAGAGTCACGAGCAAGGCACATAAACTTTTTAAAATATTGTCATTTTTTCCCCTTCCGTTTTGGCCATTGCCTAAACTGAAACCATAAAACTGATCTTAAAATAGCATTGCAGATTTAAAAAAAAAAAAGGGAAAAGTACTGAACTGGATTTTGTTTTCCAGCCAAGTTTATTTAAACAGAGTTTGCTAATAGGAGAGCTTTGGGGCAATTCTGTGACAAAAGTGACTTGTATTGCAGATATCAGGGCTCTTATCAATAATTTCCTATCTCTTTGCAAAGCCAGGAACATTTCCCTATCTACCTGTGCAGGGATAAATTTTATGTCTAGATGAAGGGCAAAATAGCCTTGCATTCAACCTTTAGTTTTAAATTATGTAAACAGCATTAACTGATCTGTCAAAAATGCCTTCATGGAAAAGGCTTGACTGAGTTGATTCCTGGTTTTGGAAAGGTTGCCTTTACAGACACTTCCAGCACATCTGACGCCACAGGCCTGATGTCTTCAGCCATGCAGTCACACTTTTCCAAACAGTGACTCTGGAGTGAGCACCTCAGAGGTTTGTAACAACAGTGAGCTGTGGGATGGAGCAAGTGTGGAAGGACAAAAGGGAAATCAAGGGCCTTTTAATGCATTCGATACATCTTAAAGAAAGGAGATGCTGAAGTGTGTTAGTGAAGGGGAAACTGCAGAATTCAAGGTGAAATGAGAAGAGCTAAGCACAATTAGAATTAAAAGGGAGGGAGGAAGGATGAAAAGCAGTGAGATGTCAGGGAGATGCTGTTGGAAGGGAGAACAGACCAGTGTCCTGCTGGAGATATGAGGAAAACCAGTCAGCTCATATTTCCTGGGAGAACCGTGCAGCCAGGACAGAGCTGCAAGTGAGAAATTGCATCAGATGGAGTTGCAGATACATTTCTTCAGATTGAGCTGGATCTTACAGCTGCACAGTTGGAAAGGGAATGGTACAGAGCTAGAGAGAATGAATTTTCTGCTGTGTTAAAAGCTCCAGGGGGATAAAAAGCAGTGAAATGCAGTCAGGAGGCCAGACTCTGGGAGAACAGGATAGACAGGACTGAAATGAAGCTTGAAAGCAAATGAGCAATTTTCAAATTGAGAAAAGGACAGGGAGGAGAGGTCTGCAAACAGAGGAGGAGAGGAAAACTAATTGAATTATCTGGATGAACAGTGAGCATAACACACTGCACATCACAATTTGCACAGCAGAGAGATGAGGAAGAGCAGTGCTAAGAGCAGAACATTGCAAGATTAACCATTTCAGAGTGCCTGAGAGAGTCAAACAGAAGCTGAGTTCAGCTGAAGGAGCGAGGAGACGGCCATGTGAGGAACTGGATTGTCACTCCAGAACCTGAGAGCACCAAGGGTGTGTGTGGGAATCTGGGAGGAGAAGGAAGAGCCTTGGATCAAGTGTGGAGGAGGATGTGGAGAGGCTGGGCAAGAGCAGGGGCTCAGAATCAGCAGGAACAGGAGGGATCCCCAACCATTTACCCCATGTCTGCTCCTAATCCAGACAGCTCAGAGAAAGGAAAGTGCTGGGAAGAGGATGAGAGCACAGGTGAGGTCCGGAGATCTGGAGGAGCTGCGGGTGCCCGGGTGAGCACACAGAGTCCATGAACAGCCGGGAGGGGAGAAAAAAGGAGGAGCGGTGGCACCGGAGGACTGGTGCAGCTGGGCAGAGGGGTGGAACCCCGGCAGGACAGGGACACGACCCAGAGCTGGCAGAGGAAGGGATGAGGAGCACGGTGGGGAGAGGATAGGCTTGGCCCAGGAAATGGGAGGGCCCAAGGAAGATAAGAGTGCCCGGGCTGGATGGACAGAGGGTGAGGTCAGAGCCACCGCAGACGGGTGCGGGAACAAAATCACAAAACAAGAGGCAGCTCCTGCCTGTGGCTTCCAGGTACAGCTCTTGGCTGCCTGTGAGCAGCAGTGATTGATTACAGAATTAGGCTGCTGCTATTTTGGCCCTGTGATTTCAGATGCTGTAATCTGAGGCTGCTGTGAGCTTTTCCTTGCAGCAAGGATAACTTTTGAGGCATAGGGATGTGTTTGGGGGAGACACGTCAGAAAGCTTTTCCCCAAACTCTGTTTGTAATCCTGCCACTCCTCTCATCAATCACCGGGCGAGCACAAAACCGGTGGTGTGCTTCCTGCTGGAGTGTTGTGAATTTTCAAAGGCAAAGTGCACTATTGTTTGATAGCCAATTATTCACTGGCATTGATAAACAGGCTCTGCCCGCGATTACTGCAGCAATTACTCACTCACCTAATTTAGACACAAGGAAAAATTAATTCAAGCTTCCAGTTGATCATTTATATCTTTGGCTTTTGTAATACACATCACAGCACACTGAAAACAACTCCACCATAAAGGAAACTGATCTGTCCAAATTGATAAGGTGTTTTATTCTCGTTCTGTCACTGAGGGAGGCTTGACTGAGTTCAAGCTGAAGGGCTGTGGTTGAAGGTAGAGTTTTTTATATGTTTTGGAGACATAAAAATATGAAAATAATTTTGTTAAACCTTAAATTTAAAACAAAAGGGAGGCATGTTACTGCTGTCAGAAGGGAGCTCCGTGTACAGCTAAGCAAGCAAATAAAGCAGTAGTATATTTAAATGGTTTGACCTCCTCTTGCCCCCAGGCCACCCTTCAAGGGCTAATGGACCTGGACCCGACTCCAGCCAGCAGAGAGCCGGGGAGGCTGGAGGGGAGAAAGCAGAGAGTGTTGGCAGCCCAGTTCAGGATGAAGTGGAACTGGCAGAGGCACATAAAGCTGTTAACAGGCTCAGTAATGGTGAATTGCAACCATCTACTAACCGCTTCTGATAACTCAGGAGTTGTGAGAAGGAAGGGTATCCACGTTCCACTGGAGCAGGGAAATTATTTTATTCATTTTATTGTTATTACAGTTCCTGCGCAGATCGCAAAGGCAACGAGAACGCTGCGGTAACGTGAGCCCGAGGGAAGAAGCAGCACCTGGGAAGTGTCTTCTCCAGCTCCTCTACGGCCATGCCATGGTTTCACTTTCCTGGCTGCTGGCAGGGTTCAGCTGTCTGGGAGAGGATCAGGAGGAGCCTTTCCTTGGAGCAGGCTGGCAGCACATCCCTGCCCAGAAGTGTGTGAGGCAAAGCCTCTGCTGTGCCCGGTGAGAACCTGCAGGGGAGGGGCAAGTGCTGCCTGCCGCTCTGAGGGCAGCGGCGTTTGCCTCTGGAGCAAGCGCAAATTGCTGCAGTTTTGTTTTCCAGCGCCTGGCTTGTTTGCCCCAGGTGCTGTCACTGCAGAGGACTTTCCTGTTTGGGTGCAGGGCACAGCCTGAGTGACACCAGGTAGGTTTTTTTTCACTCAGCTCTCCCCCTGGAAAGCACCCATGCCATCAGTGTTCCCAGAGGAATGCCAGATGGGGTGAAGCACAAAGGCTGTGGCACCTCTTCTGCTCAAAGCACTCTTGAGGCAGATAACTTTGTGTAAAACTGAAAAGCAGGAAAATACACTGTCGTCTCCCAACATCTGTCCTGACAACGTGGTAGCTTGGAGCATTCAGTCCAGGCATCCCAGGCTGAGCACAAGATTGTCTCAATCATGAGAATGAGAAGATTGTTTCACTTGGGAGCCCCAGCTGGGCCTTCACTCACTGCTGCTCTAGCGCAGAGGTGTCTTAAGGACAGCAGCTCGTTCTGGTCAGTGGACAGCTGGGCAGGTGCACTACCCACAGTGGGCTCTGCAGGGGCTGGAGGTGCTGCTGCCCCTGCCCAGCTCTGGTGGGGGCCCAGGTCCTGTTCCACGTGGCTCTGCCCCTCTTTGGAACCCCTGAAGTTCCTGGGAGCAGTTTAGGGGTCAGGCAAGCTGAGCTCTCTTGCCTCTTCAAGAGGCACTCGTGCTCCTACGTGCAAGCCACACAGGATGGGCTGGGGAGGAGAGGACAGTGCTCTGGGAATGTGCTGTGGTCAAATCCCTCCAGGGGCTGGGAGTGGGCGCAGTGCTACCCACAGTGCTGCTGACTGTGAGCCCTGTGCCTGCACACGGCACAGCCATGGGAAACACACACCAGAGGTGCAGGCAGAGACTGCAGCACCCTGAGATTCCCCACCCTGGTGTTGGCTCCAGATGTGCCCAGTTGCAAAGCACTGACCGTGATGTCATAACTGGGCTGATTGGAAAGAAAAAAAGAAAACTATCAGAGCTCATCTTATCTGAGACAATCATGCACGCTCAGGAACTGTGTAATTCAGTTGCCCTGCTTAGCCAAAAGTTAGAGTTTCTAAAGTTTATTTCCTGTCTTTATAGCAACTGTCTGGCCCTTTATTTATTTTCACTGAAAGATGCTGGTGTGCTAAAAATAATTTTTGGAGCAATTCTTGTGGCAGATTGTATAACAATCACAGGCTGAAGTCAAAGCAGTTGGGAAGTGAAGGATGCCTCCTTGGGCAATCTCTTCTCATGAACTTCCATCATTTTTATTTTTAAGCTTTGTGCTGTAGTATTTTGTGTCCCTCACCACTGAGAAGAGCTGACGGCTCACATTGTTGTTACCTTGAAAGGGCAGTTATCACGGCTAATCCACCCTCCAAGGTTTTTCCTCAGGATAATTATTGTTTTGGTGATTCATCTTGCAGACCCTGCCCTTCCTTATTCGCACAAAATATCCTACTCTCTGCAATATTTCTGGGTCAGGCTCGTGCCACACATGTGATTTCCTCTTGGGCATGCAAACAAGACAAGATGGATTTAAAGGTCAGCCAGTGCTGGGCTGGCCACCCTCGGCACTGCCCCAGTGACTCTGCACGTCATCTGTGGGAACATCATCGTACGGGGAGGGTTTGGGGCTGGACGGGCACGGGGTGGTCAGGTAAAGGTCACTTGTGTGGGGCATGGGGACAGCGCCTCTGTTGTTGTGCTGGAAAATTTCACCGCTCCCGTCTTTAATGGAAAACATTATCACCAGCACATCCTGGCATGTAATTTGGTCTCATTTATTATCATCGAGTGTTGGCTTAATGCTTATGGTGCATTTCTAAGGTACTTAGAGAGGGATGTGGTTTGTCAAGGAAGCATAACTCATGGAGGACAGCAGCGGGAGAATTCCTGAAAGTTTTTGGGACTCAAATTTTACTGAACATGAAAAACATAACCTGGGCAGGCCTTAGCATGATCTCTTCATGGCCCAGAGGCCACAGGGAAGGGAATATGCCCAGCAGGCAGGATTACCTCCTGGGAGAGCTTGGCTCTGCTTTTCCTGCCAGCGTGCTTGTCCGGGTCTGTCCGTACATCCTGTGATCCCCAGCAAGCACATGGGTTGGGTTCCACCTCAGCACACATAAACACATTGAAACCCAGAGATGGCACCAAAATGTGGATCAGAAGCTCGGTTTGGGTTTGTTTGGGAGCTTTTTCCCCTGCTTTCACTTTGGTATTTTTGCTAGAGGGGTGGGCTCACAGCTCGTTTGGCTCTCCCTGATGGTGTGACACAGCAGGAAAGAGGGAGCACTGCCACAGGTAGCCAGGAAAACCCCAGGCTGGATTGGATTGGGTTCACCACCTTCACCTGGCAATGTTTTAAGGTCCCTAGGGCAGTACAGGCTCTGCTCCTGCTGTGACCCTGTCACACACAGGTGGAGCACAACGCCATCTCCAAACACAGCAGGATCACTTTCAGTATCGACGTACAGCAGCCGCCATACTCAGAGCTGACACACATCGAGGGAAACCTGCACAGGTACCGGCCAGAACTACCTGGGAACAGAGTCTGAGCAGCTGTCCTGCAGCCACTGCCTGCCAACAAACAGCAGGAGACAGGGACAGCCCCAGTGTGCCCTGTGAAGTGCTGTGCTGCTGACCAGAGGCAGCTCCTGGTGATACTCCTGACTGATGGAACAGTTTTTAACACCAAACTTATTTTATACATGATGGTAGTCTCACAACCCCTCCCTGCACAGCGCATAATTATGATCTGTTTCATGAGAAAAAACACAAAATGGAATATTCCAGGGGCTTTTACTTTGAAGAAGTTAACATAAACCATGGCCACACTGATTCGTTTTGAAAACTCTCCCAGCAGCCTACACTTACATTTACGGTTTCTTTGGATGTGTAACACCAAGAGCTCAGAGAACTGGGGCTGTAGTGGCAGAACAGATTCAATCTGCTGCTGCTCCCTTGAATGTTAAACGCTTTCAATTTGCTTCACCCCATCTAAAATCCTGTTTTTAAAAATTTTCTTTTCCTGGCACAAGAGTTCAGGAGCAACTGGAGTACCTTGGCCTTGGAAAGATGCTTCCAATGCCTAAAGCATCAAAATCACTTTTATTTGGGTAAACAGTACTGAAACATCAATGTTGTACAGGTACACCCATGAAGACTTGCTTGGGATTTTACTGTTGTACAAGGAAAATACTCAAATTACCCATGCAACAACAGATCCACTAATTGTGGCCAGTAAAGAATCTAAAAATATGAGGGAAGGTTATGTTCACCATGGTTTAGGCAGTAGAGAATATAGAGTTTGGTTTGGTTACTTGCCTCCTTTGTAGGTAACAGTTTTCAAAATGCTTGGTTCGAATTGATTGAGTTTTGATGCATGTTAGAAGAAGCTACCTGTGTATTTTCTGCTAGGTATCAAACCAACACTTCCAAAGCTTTGTATGGAACTGTCACATGAATTTAGTGTGCAAATCCATGTTAAAAGCTTTACTGACCATAAGCAGAAATGTGGAAACTCAACAAATCACCTCTGGAAAAATGGCATTTGTGAGTTATATTCTCAGAAGACTAAAAATAGAGCTCCATCTGTTTGTTTTTCCTTATGAAGTGGTCAACTGTAACACTCCCTTACCAGCCCTAAAAAGAATTTACATAAAAGATGGTGACGCAAACCCTTATCTCACGACTGTGTCTCATTAGGTCACCCGTGGTGGAGAAGAAATTACTTCATCTTTAAAGTGTCTTTGCCATCTTCCCTGACCATGAACCAACTCAAGAAAATACTTTGAGGCATTATCTGCACAGCAACCTGTTACCTTAAAGAGTGCAAATGTGTCAGTGGAACCTGCAGTAAAATCTGAGTTGTTTATCACTTGGAAAGCAGCACTGACACAGAAACCCTCCCACGTGCAGTCATTAACAGAGCTCAGAACTGCACTGGCCAAAGGGCAGCCAGGGCATTCTCCTGGGAGAGCACACTGCTGAACAGAGCTTGTGGACACACAGACCTCTCATCTCTATTTCACGTTCTGTTGTTTTATTTTATTGTAGGAAAAACACTTGTCATGGCTTATCTGTTCGACAATGAATGTGTTTGGTGCTGGAAAATGAGCATCCAAACCCATGCTACAGCCTCCCCACCCTCACAGGGAGGAATTGCTTCCCAGTATCCCATCAATCCCTGCCCACTGGCAGTGGGAAGCCATTCCCTGTGTCCTGTCCCTCCAGCCTTTGACCCCAGTCCCTCTCCAGCCCTGTTGGAGCCCCTTTAGGCCCTGGAAGGGGCTCTGAGCTCTCCCTGGAGCTTCTCCTCTCCAGGTGAACAACCCCACCTGGCTCCAGGGCAGAGGTGCACAGGAGATGTTTTGTTGTCATCCAATCACAGAATTTGCTCTAAATCTAAAAGCAAGCGTTGGACTATTTTGTGTTGCCAATTTCTGTGTTTGGATTGGAGAGGGATGACACAGAGATCAGCTCAGGGCTATTCTCCACTGAGTGAAACACTCTGTTCAGTATGGAATTCACTGATCAGCATGTCTGACTGGATTTATGGAGATTAATTCCTGAGCAGTTGCACTGCCCACCAGCCACCTAAAACCAATAAACACAGTTCCAGAGCAGCTTAGATTTGGCTGCTATCAGAGCTTCAGTTCAGTGGAGTCTGAAAATACCTGGGATATCCCTCTGTGAGCCAACAGTTGACATGAATGGGCAGAGAAAGTAGAAAGCTTTGTGTACAACTGTGCTGCAATTGGATCCAGACACGGGCTCTGAGTTTCACAGGATCACAGTGCTGCCCCTAAAGCCAAAGCAAAGGGGATAGAGGGGAACTGGGGAGGGTGGGATTGCTGGCTGTCCTGTGCAGGGCCAGGAGCTGAACTCAACAATCCTTTTGAGTCCCTTCCAAATCAGGATATTATGTGATTCTTCGTTCCTATTTTTTAAGAGCAGTTGAAAGGAAAACTCCTGTGCTGACCCTGCTTGAAATACAACACTGTGGTCACTGAAAGGGATTTGAAGGACAAGCAGTGCAGTGGGTATTTTTTCTTTAAGAAGGTAATATTGGGAATTCTTGGCCTCATTTCAGAATTTCTGCAACACAATGGAGTTCACTGAGTCATGGCAATCCAGTGGGAACACAGGTTTTGCCAGGGTTGAAATGTGAAACAGAAAACAGGTATTTTATTAAGAGTAAAACCTTTATCACAGACCTCAGAAATACACTTTAAACACTTGGGAGGATTTCATATGGTCTAATTCCCTTCATAACGAATAAACAAACAGCCTGGTCTATGGCAGGTGTCCCTGCCCATGGCAGAGGTGGAACAAGATGAGCTTTAAGGTCCCTTACAACCCAAACATTTCTGGGATTCTGTGATACTGTAATAATTAACTCCTGTACCCTGAGTGTGCTAACAGCATTTTTCTGTTCATGGCTGGGCCAAGCTCCTCAAAGCAAACACTTCTGAAAGCCACCAGTCCCCAACAAGGCCCAGCAGCCTCTACCCTGAGTGGTCCAGGCTGGGAAAGGGCCTCTGGAAAAGTGCCCAGTGCATTTCCCACATCTCTACTTTCCTGTTGCCCACTCAGTCAACAACAAGCTTCCCTACCTCTCAGTAGATTAAAAAAAAAAAAAAAAAGAAAAGAAAAAAATTGTAATAATCTATTAAAAGCTAATTAATATTCTAATAATTTTGTTTTAAAGTACTTTAATTTATAGTATGCTAATATAATCAAGAATATTTAATAATTAGTATCTTAGTTAAGTCTTCTCTTAATATGTTAATTAATTTAATGAGTTAATAGTATGCTTTATTTCAATCAAGTGTTTGGACAGCACCCTCAGGCACAGGGTGGGATTCCTGTGCAGCCCCAGGAGTAGGACTCAAAAATCCACAGGGGTCCTTTCTGGATTGGGATATTCAAGATTCTGTGAATTATTCTGAGTTCAAAATGAAATCCTGCCCTGAGATTAAGGGCAAGATTTCCCTTGACTCAGCTGAACCCAGGTTTAAACACGTCTGTTCCTGTCAAAGGACAGCACAGCAGAGCTGCTCGTTGGCACTGCATGCATTTCAGCTCTCTGCACAGGAGTTTCACCTATTTCACTGCACATTTGTGTGACAGTCAGCTGAAACTTTTTACCAGCCTTTAACAAGAATCCTATTTCCTGCCTTTGTATCCTTCAGACACTCATGTACTCTGCTTATTTCACACTCCTTAGTTACTCTCAGACCTAATGTTCCACCTATTTCACTCACCTGTAGGTTTTTCCATTGGTCTGATGATGTTTGCTCTAAACTGAGGAAGATCTGCAGTGCTGTCTGTGTATCCCCTGGGTTCTGGGCATCCCTTTCCTTGCAGCACAGAGGACAAGGCAATTGGGGCAGTGCTGGGCAGCTGATGAAGAACCAATCAGGAATTACATCAGGCTCTAAAAACAGCCTCAGTCTTGCCCTCTGTAAAATAAACATCAAAGAAAGGCTCTGGCTGCTCTTTTGGCATAAAACCCGTCAGTGTTTTGTACCAGGACCCAATAGCTTCACCAGGCACAATGTGACAAATTTACTGCTGCAGGAGCTGGGAAGTTCAAAATACACCTCGCCTTTTCTTCCTTGTCCCTCCTTATTTTAGGGAGCCACTGCAGAAGCCACTTCCAGCTGGGAATCAGGGTTAATGTGTAGCAACACTTTGGGACACCATAATTACTTGACCACTGCTTCCTCCTTTCCCCTTATTTACACAGATCTGTTGGGAGTGTACTAAAGGGTGTAAAATATGCAAGGTGAGGTACACAGGGAGTAGTAAACTCCTTCACAGAACTTGACTTGATCCTTTTCCCTGCTTTTATGCTGTGCTGGGATTAACTAACCAGTCTGACATCATCTGTATAGAGAGTTTTAATATCAAAGGAGTATTTTTTCAGAAACATTCTCCTGTTTCAGAAAGGACCTTTTCAGTCACCAAAAATACAGTCCTTAGTAGCACTATGTGGCCTGTAATAGCTTTATTTTGAAGATTGCTTTAATACAAGAAGCTGGAAGAGAACAGTGTCTGATTTTCCAATGCCTCTTCACCGGAGTGGTTTTAAGTGTCTGAAACAAACCAGCCTAAAAATCCAATTTCACTACAACCAATAGAACAAATAAGAACAAATCTGATTTCTCATGTTGCAACAACATACACACTGACATCTGATGCCTCCAGTAGCTCCTGCCAGGACTCATTTTTACAGAACTACGACATTAAATGCACAGCTTCAGCTTGGGAGCTGAAGGCCACACCATGCTCTGATGGCTTTAGAATTGAGGGATGTCCCTTATTTTGGGAGGCTCAGCTGAAAGCGATAATCTCAGCTGAATTTATCCCAATGGTCTCTTGACCACTGTATCTGAGACTTGTCTTCCTCTCTTTCAAGGGTTTTTATTTTCCCTTTGCATATAGATCAGATATTTTATTATTTGTCTCATAAAGCAAAAAGCTGTCTGTACCCATTAGAGTCCAGCTTGCTGCTCACCCGGGCACAGAGCAAGAAGGGCTGTTTGGCATAAAAATGTCACAGAACCTTTCAGGTTGGAAAAGGCCCTTTAGATAAAATCCAACCACTAACCCAGCACTGCCAGTATCTAATATCCCACCTAACCATTCCCTTTGTCAGTGGGAAGCCATTCCCACTGTGCCTCTCCAGCTCTTCTGGAGCCCCTCTAGGCCCTGGAAAGGGCTCTGAGCTCTCCTTGGAGCCTTCTCCTCTCCAGGTGAGCACCCCCAGCTCTCCCAGCTTGGCCACAGAGGGGCTCCAGCCCTGGGAGCAGGTCCAGGGATTCCTCTGGACTCTGTAGCAGCTCCACATCCCTTCTATACTGGAGATCCCAGAGCTGGACACAGTAGAGGGAAACTCTCGGCCACAGCCCGAGTTCGCAACTCAAGGGAGAGAATTTTTAACGCATCAAGTTCTCCCTACCATGACCGTGGCACAAGCACCCAGAGCCCCTCTGCAAGCACAGGGATGTTTATTAGCAGTGGTTTCTCTCCTGGAAAAAGCCCAACAAGTCTCACTTTCACACTACAGGGAGATTTCAGAGCACACCTTTCTGCATGGAAGGGCACAGCACACAAATCGCTCTCCTGGGATGTGGATCTGGGCTGGGGCTGTGTGTTCTATTTTTGGAGCAACACTGGAATGTTTCCAAGACCACCATGACACAATCACTGCACTATGGGTGGTAAACAAGTCTCTACTGCTGCTCCAACTCTTCCTGCACTGCTTGCTGTGCATTCTTTAACCACTGCCTGTATTACAAGGGCTCCTGCCATGCTGTCACCTCATCCTTGCACCCCTGCCAATACACACCTGGAAAAGGCAAACCAACCCTGAGCCCCACAGAGCAGATCCCATCTACTGGGTGGAATCCACAAACAGATCAAGGTGGGAAATCACCTGGTGAGACAAGACTGCTGAACCAGCAGCTGCAGTGGGTAGCACAGATTATTTAAACCTTTTGTAAGCATACCACTTATATTTATAAAATGTTAGGTATAATAAAGCTTTTGAGGCATTTGGTGCTGCCAAAATCAAAACCACTGGTGTTTCTCTGCCTGACCTTTACTGGCAGATACGTTACCAGCTGCAATTATGTTAAGACTGAAGTCTAGATTTTTGTGCAGCAATTCAAACTGTCAGACACTAGGTCTGGAATAAGCAGAGCTCCTGCACATTTGGCAGTCAATAGGTATTCCCCACCCACAGTGAAGTCTTGTACCAAAGACCTTAAACAAAACTTAATACTATAATAATTAATGCTATAATTAAGAGTGCTGGAATTATACTGAAGACCAAACACGGCCTTGAGTTTATTTCAATGTGGGCACTGTTTTCCTTTAAAACTCACATCTTCATTTAGGAGAAAGTAAAGGCAATTCACCATCAGTTGCACAAAATGCTGTATTTTATTAACTAAATCAAAAAAAGTACAGTTAAATTCACACAAAATGTTAAATATAAGCAATTGTTAACACGTTTATAAGCTAGAACTGTCTGATTTGCAGTTTAAATAGTGGCTACTGTGAGCACAGCACATAAATGCTGCAAGGTGCTCAGAACTGAAATCTCTGTATCCCATGGAACAGTGTTCAGCTGGAGCCCAACCAGAACTATTGCTGTGGTGCAGTGCAATTACATCAAAAAAACTGGTCTCATCTTTAACAATTCCATGAGAAACGACATCACCATTTTTTACTGGAAACTTCCCTCCTACAGGACTGTAAATAATGCACCACTGTGAGCTTGTTTCACTCCAAGTGCCCAAGCCTGGTGAGAAAGCACCAGCTTTCAGGGGAGATGGAATTTGATACTCTTGGGGAAGGAAAATGGGAGTTTTTCCACTTGAAATACACCATACACCAAGCCAGAGGAAGGTAGTGAGCACACAGCACCAGTACCTTGATGTTCAGAAGTTCACAGCACCTCCACCCTAACCACAGGGTTACTCTGGAAGGAGCTGCCTTCCCAGCACAGCCTTTTACTTACCACAGCCCAGTGTCCCAGAAGTGGCACATGTAGCCCCAATGTCACCATGCTGCATTCCAGCCAGCATTCCTACACTTCCATTTGGGACCAAATCTGCCAAGATACAGCTTTCATTAAGCCTCAGCATGCTTAGAAATATCTTGTCCTTTCTCTCCATGTCCCAAAGCTGCAGAGGTTTGCAGGCTGGAGCCCAAATGATCCTGGTGTTGTAATAAAGCCCTAAGAAAGGCAGCAGGTTGTATAGTTACCTCCTTGTGAGCAAAATCCCTGCCCTAAAACTATGCAACCTACTACCTCTTCCTAGGAGCCCCACGCTTCCTCTGTGCAGTTCTTCACTCTCTGAAGGACTTTAGCTGCCCAGCTGCTCTGCTCTTCTGCCCTGGCTGGGCACACACTCTGAGATGACACTGACAAACAGTAGCTCACTGCCTGTAACATTCACCAACGGCTCCATTTTCACTCTGCCTAAGCTAAACTTCCCATCCCAAAAAGCATTTATTTCACTTTTTGTTACTACAGCAAGCTGCTTGCTGGGTGTGCTAGCATAGAACCAGTTACAGACTGGGTACACCAAGCACAGCAAGAGGAAAGAGAAAGCAGTAAACTTTTATTAAAGTATTTTTACGGAAACAATACCACCTCAGAGAAAAGTTCTGCCTCTTGGATGCTCAAACTCCATAGCTTCACACCACCTCCAGAAAGATGAGAGGTCAGTTTTGGCCAAAAATTGGCAAACACTTGAATTTTGCATTTGATCTGGAAAAGCAGCAGAAAAATGTGCAGACTTATTAATAAAGGATAACTTGAAGTTTTCCCTCCAACTTCTACCAAGCAGTTGGGAGTCACAGAGTTTTAATGCACTATGGAAGCTGGAGTGTCAGAAGAGTCGAAGTCACAATGTACAAGCTTGAGCTCCCTGTATTTTATGTTCTCCTAACTGGCTTGGAATAACTTCCCTCTGTGGAGTGTTCAACCCTCTACCTAAAGCATGGGCATTTTCCATCCCCAGCCAGCACTGTGCCACTCACCTTGGGAGAAAAGTCATGTTAAGTTAAAGATATCCTGTGAGGCTTGCACCATTCACACTGACTGTCAGTCCTGTACATTCTGGCACAGCTGCTTTACAACCCTGAATTATTCTGGTTTCACTTCATGAGGATTTTTAGCCCAGGACTGGCTGCAAGGGAGTGCAGTTTGTTTTACTCCTCAGGGAAGGCAATAGATTGTATAGTTATCTCCTGAACAGGGTAAAATAACTACCCTACAACTATACAATCTACTACCTCACTCTGCCCATCCCGCACAGACTTCAGCAAGAGCTCAGCAGCCAACCTCAGTTTCATTCTGAAGGATGTTTGATAGAACTCCCCAACAACTGGAACACGAGGAAATTGTATCTAATTATCCCAACATACACATACAGGAATAATTTAGTCTTAACTTTTTATACATTAGGGCATAAAAATTAATGCAAAATGAAACCTAGCTTTTCCAAGAACTAGAAAAATCTACACACAATTCCCACAGCTATTACACAAGTATTTTGTCCTGTCATAAGCACTACAAATACAGAAGTTCAGCAAAATCTGACATTGAGCTTAAAACTGAGAAGATTCCATTGCTGAGTATCTGCTGCTTTAGGAAAGACAGTAGATTGTATAGTTATCTCCCAGTGGTGGGTATGACCCTAAAACTATACAACCTACTACCTCATCCCACAGTGCAGGCATCTTCAGAGCCGGGGGCAGGATTGCTGCTTCAGTCAACACAAGACAGGCTAGCTGCAGACAGCATTTATAATACTCACCACAGAAAAAGCCTTCCCCTTGCTCCCCCTAGTCACAGAAGGAAGTTATTTTAAAAAGAAGGTTTCTTAATTTTGAAATTTTACCAATTGCTTGGGTCTTAAGTAAGCAAGTTGCAGAAGTCATAGCAACTACACATTAAACTTCTGTTGAATTACAAGTCGTGCTCCACAGGTGTCACTTCTCACCTGAAATCAGAAGAAAAGACTATCAGTGACACTGTAGGCAGCAACATTTCTTCCTCTTTCAAACTTTACTATTAACACCGAGCAACCTTTTCACCTATTGTAACAATAGCTAAAAAAACCCCAAAAAATGCACTGTCGAAAGTACTGCTTGGAGCTTTTTCTGCTATTCTTAAATTACATTAAGCTTTATGCACAGGAATTCTTTTATTAGCAACAAAACTCAGTAAGACTATGGCCTCTACCCTGACATTTAGTTGTTAAACTGCCTTACCAAAAGGCCACTAAAAAGAAATGTTTTCCCATCAGAAAAGAGTCTGAGTTTCTCTAACTGCCCCTGATGTAACTTTAAAGACGATTTCTACACATTAACACAGCTCAACATCATCTCTGAATACTGAAACAAAAACTCTTGCCATAGTGATGTGTGACTCAGAATCCCCAACAGCTCGAGAACAGGGCTGGAAAGGAAAACGATTGTTTGTCCAGGTAGTTTATACAATAGCTGAAAGTGTTTAGAGAAAAGCAGTTCTGAAAACATTAAATACATTTTACTAGGACTTGATCCCAGTTGCAGCCGGCTGTTTTCAGCCCACTCTCCAAACAAAGCCTGCACAGAACAAGAGCACCCTCATGCCCGCTGGTGTCCTTGCCAAACACACAGTGCGTGATCCCGTGCACTCACACAAAGGGATGACGTTATTCCTTGGACAGACACAAAATCAAATTACTTTCCAGCCCCCTCAGTGCCTTACTACAGAATCCTTTAGACAAATAGTGATGACAAATTTGGGTGAATCAAGCTTAAAATCTCATTTGTAACTGGTATAAATCCCATTATTTGTTTTTGCTAACTTACGCATCTACCAGAAAATAAACTTCAGCATGGACACAAGTACTTGGTCCCAATGCCCAAAGCAGGAATAAATCAAAGCAGCATCTCTGGGCCAGAGTCAAACCTTTACTGACCACTGGCTGCCATCACATCCTTTTAAATCAGCTCTGGCAGAGCTGACATTCGGCAGGGAAGCTGACATTGCTTTCAGTTCCCTGTTCCTGCATCCCAGCCTTCAGCAGCTGAGCAGAATCCCTGTGAATTTCAATTCCTCAGGGGGAGAGGAAGCGTGGCCAGGGAGCTGAGCTGCACAGCACCAACTCTGCATCTCCAGTTGGACAGTGACACCAGGGAGTTAATGCAGTCCCACATTCAGTGCCTGCAGCTGAAATGTTCACAGAACTTTGAAAATCTAGATAGGTGTTACACACCTGTTTAAATTTTACAAAATGTAAGGCAATACTTCTGCATTTCTTTTCAAAATTAAGCCTGAAAGGCACAAGGGTTACAATAAACAAACTTAGGAAGTGATCTGTTTCATTTCTCCACCTTTAGACAAAGCTTAGTTGCAAACCTAACATGTATCAAACAACTTTTATTTTTAGTATTCTGCTTTACATTAACCGTGCATTTTGGGGCATTTTTAACTCATGGATTATTTCTAACAGTCTTTCCAAGCTGCATCACCCATGTTGCCATGTTCTTGGCAAGGACAGGTGAGATCTGCCACATGCCCTTGGGGGCCTGCTGTGTGCAGCTTCTCTCACACCACACATCAGGGGATTCTGGCACTCACAGCAGCAGGGAAGCCTGACAAATTATCCTGCTGGCACAGCCTCTACTGAGCTGGTGTGTTCTCATCCCCAGTGAATCCAGAGCTGCTGAAGTCACCATGCTGATGCTGTCACATCCAGTGCAGCACAGGAGCTCAGGGTCACGGACCTGCACATTCACTCTTTCAAGTAAAATGCACTGTGAGAGACAAACTTTAAACAATCCCAGGGTCATCTACCCTCCCTGTTAAACAAGACAGTTCCCAAGGGCTGCTTTTCCTGCCAGCATGTGTTTAAAATTCCCAGAGCAGTGCAAGAGGACAAACTGACTCCAGTTGTGGAACTGGACAATCTCAGCAGCCCAGCTCTCAAGCCCGACCCGAGGCTGCAGCTCTGGCCTGCACAGCTCCAACCACACGATGGAGCTCTGAGATTTACAGAACGGCTCCAACACCAATTCCTCACAGTGTTACCCCTGGATTACAGCAGCACTCCCTGCACTGAAGCCACACTTCCTGAATCCCAGGAGTTTCCGCTGAGTGATCATCTGCTGCCTTCTCCAGCCTGAGAATCCCAAGTGACTGATGCAGGCTCCTGCCTCAAATGTGCTCATTCCATGGGGGTTTAGTATGACTGGAGTGCACAACAGGAAGAAAGGAGCAGCACAATTAATATAAACTTAATTATTCTTGATACTGCTTCCCCTGACTCCACTCACCCACCCTTGCACTGTCATCACATGCTACAGGCACACCTCAGCCCCTCCTCCCAAAACAGGCTAAGGAAAATCAGATGGTGACTGGCACAAAAGTTTCAGCATAAACTGAAAATGTTTCCTCTTCCATATCCAGTTTTGGATTGCACCACTTTGCTTTGTCTTAATAACATGCTAATCTGAAGGTAACACCTCCCAGCTCAAGCCCAGGCACCTCTTTTTGCCCTGCCTAGACCCAAAATTTAAACATTTAATACCTCTTTTTGGATCTGCCAGCCCACGGAGCAGCAACACACTGGAGCAAGAGCAAATCACACGCGAAAGCTGCTCTGAACTGAGAAATTGTACCAAGAACAAAAGAAGAACAGTTCCAGAACATACAAATGCACAGATGTGCTCTTGGGCAGCACCACAGTCCATGCACCCAGAAAGAGATACGTGTCCACAATGTTATTTTTTGGAATTTTTTACACAACATTAACAGCATTGATTGCTACCAATAATGCCTTGATCTACAGCCTCAACTGGAAATGCAGGGTTTTCTTCCAAAATCTCTACTCCACTTGCATTTAACACAGAGCATTCTGGCTTTAAGTAATTATCACAAGATATTACTGTTGTGCTACATTTCCAATTACTGTGTTTGCTTTCAATTTATTTTTCTAACCATCTAGTTATAGATGGAATATAAATATCCAGAAACTTTGGCCTGAGAGCCATGGGAAGTCACCACTGCTCACTCAAGCACAGAGTGAAGCCCAATCTCCCCTGCTGTGGAAAAGTAAAGTCTGTAAGCACAATTAATGACTTCTGCTATGAACAGAGAACCAAAGGAACACATATCCTGGCATCTCTCCCTGAACACATTTGATTTTACAGCAGTAGTACTGAACTCTCTGCATACAAGTGGTGCATGTGTCACAGCAATGCCCAGTGCTGCTGGAAACCTCAGGGAGGCATGAGAATGACTACACCAAAGTGATCAGATTTTCTACTCCTCTTCGAGTACTCCTCTCAGAGTATACAGAATAAAGGCAGATATTTATAAATAAATAAATAAATGTACACTTCAGCTTCAAACATTACAAAGGCCTCAGTTCTCAGTTCCTCCACAAAGGAAAACACCATTCTGGTTATATGGTTCTCTTTAAAACATAAATATATGTATATACTTGCTAGGAATAAGTAGGCTTTTTTTTGCAGAAAGTTTACACATGATAACAGTTACACAAATCCAGCAAGAAAGTTAGCATACAAAAATACTTCAAGATTGCAGTATTGTTATTAATTGGCAATATAACCAAACATCTATTGCCCTCTCCAAGTCCTGGGAGCCTTCCACTATTTGCAAATGAACTGATGCTTTCCACAACTAAAAACAGAGGAAAATACAGAAGATATATATCAAAAGGAAAGTGAAGTAAGAACACAGCTCATTGCAGTAGGAAAACAAAGCAAGAGAACTCATGTTTTATCTAAAATTCCTTTTAACTAAGGAATCTCCAGTATTAGTATGCAAAATAATTTCCTAGCATGACCTATGTAAATTGAGGTTGCACGTAACATACACAGTACATCTTGGGAAAAACTCAGTGAAAAAAAAATCACAGCCAGTGGTTTTCTATTAAAAATACCACAATACAGTGATTTACTAAGCCACTCTTCATGAAGCTAACTATCACAGGGCAAAAAAAACCCTCAATAGCCCATTATTGCATGTTGACTGCAGCAAGTTTGAACCACCACTGCAAAAAACTTCTTAGAAGTTCAGACTATTTAACACCTGAGTGTTGCTGTGAACAGAACTTATCAAATTTGACAACAGAAGCCACAACAGCAAATACCTGTTTGGTGAGGCCCTTGGAAGCTGGGGATGTTTGAAGATGCCCTGTTTCTTAAATATTATTTAAGTTATTGCTTTTGAAGGGGCAGATTGATTTTCTCACAAATTCTGTAATGGATTCAATTTGCCCCACTGCTGCTATTGAGCACTGTTCCTGAATGGGACCAATTTTTCCCTGCCAGTTAAGCACTTCTGTCACAAGCACTTTGCCTGTGCAAAGCAGTACAGATAAAGAGGAGCACCAACAAGGTGGGACAGGCACATCATAAACAGGGATTATCCCAACCTTGACCATCAGCTTGAGTTTTCACTCCTGAAATAAATCACATAACTGTTAAGGTTGGAAGGGACCTCTGGAAATCATCCAGTCCAACCCCCTGCCAAGGCAGGGTCACCCAGAGCAAGTGACACAGGAACATGTCCAGGTGGGTTTGGAAAGTCTCCAGAGAGGAGTCTGGAGATGTCTCCACGCCCTCCCTGGGCAGCCTCTTCCAGTGTTCTGCCACCTTCATGGAAAGTTGCAATGTAAAATCATAAAAATACAATTTGATGGGGTAACACTTTCATCTAAAACTGACTGAGCCGTGCCAGAATAAAATCACCAGCAGCAGCTGCGGCGTGCCAGGGCCGGACTCTGCTCTGTGCCAGCACCAGCTCTGCACGGGAACCTGCATGTGCTGAGCCCTGAGCCGGCTCGGGGGCTGAGCTGCCCACGTTAAAGGGCAAGAGCCACTCCTGCAACGCCCAGAGGCCAGCCAGAACTTTGTCAGGAACTGCAGGTACGTGCTATACCGGGGCACCTCTGTTCCACCGGGGTGCTGCTGCTCAGGTGCGCGGCCAGCCCCGAGCACGCCGTGACCCGCCCCGGCTGCGCTGTGCCCGTGTCACCGCCGCCACACGCTGCCGGGCAGGGCCGCACCGGCACCAGCGCCACCCTCCCGACCCGCTTCAGGACAACGCTGCTCGCGGGGAACCAAGCGAGAGCGGCGGGGGGCGATGGGCCCGGGAAGGCACAGCCCCCTCGCCAGATAATGGGGCGCGCTCCAAACGACAGCCCTGAGCGGCCTCCGTGCCCCCTGCCAGCGGCTGGGACGCCAAAGCACTTCCACCTACTTTCGAAGGGATTTTCTTCACCTTTCGCCCCTCGGTCCGAGCTCAGCCCCCGCTGCCGCCCTCTCGGGGCCCGGACAGAGCCGAGACCCTCCAGCCCCGCTCCCCCGGCCCCGGCAGTGACGTACCTGGCGCTGGCGGCTCCCGGGGGCGGAACTTCCGGACCTTCCAGTGA
>VXBU01013898.1:53371-101696 GCA_013400315.1 Bombycilla garrulus | reverse complement strand
GAAGAAAAAAGAAGGATCTTTCATTTTAAAGGGGTCATATATCCATGAAAATGCATTGTTTCTCATACAATGATATAATAAAACAGTGACTGAAAGAAATGTACTTGAAACAATGAGCCACTGTAGTACTTCCACCTCTAGTATTTCTTTCTCACTCTTTGAATAGTGCTGGAAAACTTAATGTATAAATGAAAGCTATGACATATTTTAAAAACCTATTTTAAAATGAAAAGCCTATACAGGTCTAGGAAAAACTGAAATTTGAAGCACTTGCATTAAAGCATTGTAGTTTCTACAGAACATTTAAAATGTCTGCAGAAATGCTATTTCAGATAGATCTGAAGAAATAGCACTTACATTAAACATGTTAATTACAGGTGCACGTTCACCTTCAAAAAAACCAAAAATATCAGAAAAAGAGAAACAGTACTATATTCTGTGGTTCATCATTCCTATTCAGCAAAAACTTGAAATACGTATGTCTGGAAAGTGGCAGCCTCAACTGAACACTATAATAATTAAGAAGAATAAATTCCCCTTGTTTCGAAGACAGGGGTTACTAAATTCTTAGAACTAATTTCATTCATCGTTCTTTTTTCCTATTTTTATGTTTTTCAATATGTAAGTTTCTGATTTAATAGGCTTTGAATGCTCAAAGACCATAACAGGATATCAACTAATACAATGTTCATATAATATATGTGATATTTTAAAAGAACAATCCTTTCTTGATGACATTTCCTCAGGATCTCTATTCTCGTACTTGTAATTCTTTCATGTGCAGAGTGCATCCCTGATACCTCTCACTCAATATTGATCTTCAAGGCATTTCTACCAATCCTCTCCCCAGTGTGGTCACTGAACAGTATAAAAGTTCAATAGGAAGATCAGCTGCTCATCCACTTTTTGCTCAAGCAATTTGTATTATGGATTTATTTTAGCAGTCTACAGTGGCAGTTGCTGTTTTTACTATTTAAATGCTTTGATTATCTGACCTTGCTTACTTTATCTTTTTAAGTGCTGTGCATGGGCTTTAAAGTTGATCAATAAGTGGGGATTCCTCCACCACATTATGTTGAAATCAATCCTGATTCAGACTATTTGTATTTCACTCTTATGAGTCCATCTGTCTTTCTTAATTTTATATTCTCTTTTCTTAAATAATTTTGTCTGCCACTGCAAATACTTACTGTCAGGTAGATTTCCATTGCAATCAATTTAGCTTTTCTCAGTCATACCTATAGTGTTTGCTAAGACACAAATGTACAGGATCATATCCTGCATTTGAACAGATAATTATTTTTGTGGGGTTTTTTTTTAATATTTCTTTCATAGATAATGTGAAAGTCAATAAACACACATTTTTATTTACATAATATTTTACTTTTCCCAGTAATATATTAAAAATCAAACTATATGGCACAAACTTATTAAAATACTTCAGATTTGCAATTTCTCTTAGAGAAAAAGCTGAAATAATGGAGTCAAGCATCCTTCAGCTATATCATGATAAATCTTAGAATTCTAGGATTAAAATTGGGAATTATAATTAGTCCTGAATTTTTGCAGTGTAAAAAATTATCTAAGAAACGCTTTGTTTTATTTTGAATCTAATTTATTTAATAAATGTTTTAAATATTTCAAGTTTTTTACTTCTTAAAAGTCTTAAAATTTACCTTGCCTAATTCATAATTAGAAGTTCACCACAACTGTAAGAAGCCTTAGCATGGATATGTCAAAATAGAAAAGGAGAAAGAAACTAAATAGAAAATCTAGAAATTCATTTAACATGTTATGCATGGAGTCCTGAGCATTTAGGGAATTATCTACCTAGAACATATAAAACTTACTGAAATACTACTTTGATCTTACTTAATATCTCCACAAAGGTTCAGAAGAGGGAATACCATTTCCCTGCTCTTTAACTAAATCACACAAACACTAGTTTGGATTTCCATTAAATTAATCTAAATTAAAATACAGTCAGATGTTTCAGTGTTTTTCTGTAATCCTTACACCATAATTCACTACTTATAATAAAACAGCACAACTACAAAACAAAATCATAAGTGATTCTTAAAACTTTCATCTTCAATCTTGCAAGCTTGTGAACAGCTTTTCACATTTATAGGGTAATTGGTTTCACAAAACTGTGAAACTGTGACTTGCATTCTCACATGTTTGAAAGATTGGAGCCTCAGATGCCATTATAATCTGATACTAAATGAATCAGTTTGCTAAACAATACATTGATTTTCCATGCAGAAGAAGTAAGTTACCCACTTCTTAAAATTTTCTTGTTCCTCACCTGATTGAGACTATTTCTACTAATTCCAGGCCCAGTGGACACAGAAATCTTGAGAAAGTTGCTGCTTATCCTCTTTCTTTGATGTTGTTATTCTTACCTTTAAGTCCTCCACACTTTTCCTGACTCTTTTAAACAAAATAGGTATTATTCAGTCATAAGTTTGACAATGGTAAACAAAGTGAACCTTTTGTGATGGATGGGAGAGTTTCTGCCTCAGTTGTAGCTCCATATGGTGCACACCATCATGTCTCTGATGAGAGGGGAAGGACAAAAGGAAACATGACCATGAATATCTTAAGCATTGTTATAATTAGAAGATGTTAATAGCAACACAGCATAAAGAAAGTAGAGGGATGACAGACTTTTAAATCATATTAGGACCAGTGATGATGGGGTGGTGAATATTTAGCCTACAAAGTATTATTATACTTATGTTAAAAACATGGTTCACATGAAAAGTAAGCACATAAAATAACTAATAATAAACAGCCATCAAATGAATGAAAGTGGGTGAGGATTTTCACTGGTAATTTTCTAAGTGCATGAAAGAGAAATGGCTTAAGAATCTAATGCACAAAGTAACCGATACTAAAGAAACCAACAAATATGCAACACAACATTTTCAGTCCTTTTTACAGTGGCAAAATGCCATTTTTGTTCTTTTCTGGAAATTAATAAAATTTTTTTTGATATTTGTTTGTATAAGACTTCAGTACATCTACAGATATTTTTAAATTATTAGTAAATGTACTGAAATCCATTCCTCTCATTAATCTTATAAGCAATTTTAGTTAATGCAGGATGTCACTCCTGAAAACGAATCAGATTTTACTGATAATTCCTTTCAGATTTTCAACTGAACGTTTTGTCTTCCCCTTTTAAAAATTCACTAACTAATAAAAACATCTATTTCATTATGGGGCTGTTCTGGTTTTCCTTTTGAGTACTTATGGAATTTGTGGATTTAAAGAAGGGGGTTGCTTTCACCATAATCTTATTCATTTAAAAAATAAAAATGAAAATGCAAAGGAGAATTACAATTACTAGAAGATGTTACAAATAGCATCTAATGGGGGGATAGAGAGGATGTGCAACTTGTTCAATACTTGCTAACATCACATGTGAAGATTTTTCATTTTATTGTGACAGCAGAGGGGAAATTTAAAAGAATTCACTACACCAAATATTATGCATTTCTGCAGAGCACAGCTTAAAAAAGACAAGTCTGTACTGTTTCTCTCAAGTGGGTAAATGTTAAGAGAGAAGAATCCAAGTTTCATGATGCAGCAGCACAAAGCTGGGAAGTGAAAATTATGTTGCAGCAGAGTCCTGAAAATATGACTGTAAAAGTTAATCAATAAAATGTCTATTCCTGTCTATTCACTAGAGGCCCCAGCTGCATAGCTTCACACAATCGATACTACAAATTATTACGATTTCCAGGTTCCCACTGGACATTCCGAACAAATCTTTCAGGTGTAACAGGCTTATACTGGGGGGAGGCAAGTAGGGTGGAGGGCTGGGGAGTGGGACTGGGGTTGTGTTACCTTAGGTTTATTTCATCCAAGATAAGTATACAACAAACAAAGCCTGTGACTTCTAAAAACTTTCAGTTGTTTCCCTATGAAATAAGTGTATTTTGGGTGCCCTGTGAAATTAACAGTAAATGTTTTTACTCCACGTTAAAAATAAATATTTTTATTCTGGTTAATTAATGAGTATAAGGGATGTTTATTGCTTTTAAATCCTAGTCAACTGTTTCCTTTTTTCCACCACTTCCATGAAAAATAACTTATAACAAGGGCTTCACAACAAGGAAATAAAAGCATACAGAAATGAACCTTCCCCCTCAAAGGCCTCACAACAGCTCTAGCAGAATCTCAGAACTCAGTGTAGTTTTAAGCGACCAATTTATGCTGCACTGTATTTTTCTTTGTATGGTCCTGTGCTCTCGCCTTGATACCAGCTGCATTTGACAGATTCACTAAGGAGGAAGGTAGGAAAAGTCCAGGACTGTATGACTTTGAATAAGTCAGCACCAAAGGGATGTTGCTTTATGACACATGCAGTGCCCTACCTAGTGACTAAATATAACCCTCATGACATTCCCTGTCCCAAAAGACCCAGGGGACTGAGATCCATTGTTCTTTCTGTCTCCCAAGGAACAGAACAGAGCAGATACTGGCTGGCACAGCACTACTGTTTTCAGGTACACAGTATATTGTTTTAATGGGAAGTTTCAATATTTAAATTACTTAGTTGTTAATTTTTTAGATTTATCAGTTCCACTTTATTAAACCTGTTGTTTTGAATTTGCAATTTTCATTTTCCAGATTCAACAAATAATTTCTCTACTGTAATCTTGCAGCAATGCGTCACAATACTTATAAGAAGCAATGGTATTAAAAATTAAATCAAAATTTTACATAAGATTAAATAAAAAATAATTTTGATAGTCTGTAGAACTAAGAAAAGGTTTCCCTTACTCAAAGTTTATTACATTCATGCGTTAAACTAACAAACTTCCAAAGTCACTGAACAAGTATAGAAAACAGAACAGAAAAAGGCTGGTTAGTTAATAATTTTTGCATGTGAAGAGATTCATTCAAGTTTTATTTTGTTCATGTAAAGTTTATAAAAATCTATTAAAAAGTCCTTCTGAAAAATCTTTTAATGATTATCATTTGGCCTTCTATTTCAACCTTAGTGAAACTCATTTCAGGGAACTTTTGCAAAACTCCTGCTCTCTCAAAAGCTATATTTCATGACACAATCAATCAGTTACAGCTGGGAGTTTCAATTCCACTTCCCCCCTCCTTCCCCCACATCTCACACTAAGTTACCACAATCAGTAGTCCTAGAAGTTTGTATTCTTTTTATTTAAAAAGAACAATCTGTAAGATTAGGCATAATATGGCATTTTGTAAACTGAGGAATAACTTCAAATGGTTAAGAAAACCCACTATGGCAAAAGATTCAAGCTGTGTTAGGAAAGTAATTCAGTGACAGTGTTCTCCCTAGAGAAGTACCAGTAATGTCTTTAGAGATATAACTACAGGTTGAAAACCACCAAGCTATTTTATTTAAAGAAATGAAGACACATTACTGAAGACAGCATTTCTTCCATGAAGCTTTTCCCAGTCTTCAGCATAAATATTAACACAAAACATTTGAGCTGAAGAACGGATGAAGTTCCAGTCTAAAAGTCATTTACACTGAGCATATATAATATTTTGCTTTAGATTCATGATGTTTGTTGCACTTGAATTTAGCAAGTCTTCCTCAGAGAACCTTTGCTGAGGAAATATTTGATGCTTGCAACAAATCTGAGATAAAACATTTAGCTCTAAGTGTTCAATCCACCTCCAAATGAACAGACTTTCTTTTTACAGCCAAATTATCTTTTATAAAGTGTTCATCATGCCTTATGATATTACAAAACAGCTTGAATTTCAGTCTGTGTATATAGGAATTGCTTAATGCAACATAATTTTAAGAAGAAGAGAATGACTGCAAGAAAAAAGCATCAACGGAAGTGAGTAATTTATAGCATAGTCTGAATCTCAAAAACTGTAGATAATGTGGCTCAACATAAAATATAATTAATATTAAGCTAAAATAAAATTTAATATTTGAACATTGTTACTTTTTTAATAAATCCTAGGAGTTAGCCTTCACTCTAATAGATACTAAATTCCACAGATTAGAGAAAAAGTACTTTTTTCAGTGTAAACTCTTCTAGAGTATACAGTTTGCGGGGTTTTTTTGTTTATGTTAGCAACTTCATATATGCCTTGCTATTGTGACTAAAAGTTCAAACACCAAATTTTCTTTAATTTGATCACCTCTTGTTTAGAGTCAGCTTCCCTAACAAAAAAAAAAAAAAAAGAAAGACAATAAGACCCATATGTAACCTTTGGTCTATAAAAACGGAAGATGAGAATACCATTAACAGATAGGTGATAAGCAATTACATATACTATTCTACTTCAGCACTACAGAATGTTAATTTTAAAAATAAACCAGACTCCTAATAATAGCATTTTTCAACACTCAAATTTTTAAGTGAAGGACAGACATTTTAAGACATACATTAATCAATCATTTAGATTTAATAGTTTATTCAAAAGAGTTACAGAACACATTTATACTACATCTTACCTGAAAGAAATGATTAACACAGTACATGTTAAAAGGATTTACTGCTGACTTCAATGTCTTTGTTTCTCAAATACCAAAAAATAAGTAACTCACTTGTAATCACTAATTTCTTCTTTAGAAGTTAGAATATGTTTTCTCAGGGTCTTCAGCTCTCCGTCTGTGATATTCTACTGTTCTGTTCTTGGCGAACTGTTTCTGCTATTTGCTCACTTAGCTGCTCTTGAGTTGCTTTCAAGCTGGATTCCATTAGAAGAAGTTTTTCATCTTGACTGGCAAGTTCTTGAGCTGTAAGTTAAAAAAAAAAAAAAGAAAGAAAGCTTTACATTTTAAGCTCAAGCCGAGCGATATTTTTGTTTTAAATGCAATGCAGTGCAACCCTCTGTAAGAGCTGGGAAAATACTGTTTTCAGGAGAAGAGCTGTTTTTCTGTTCCCAGATCTTGAGAGGAAAATATATTATAAATATATTATTAGCTGGTGTAAGTCTCTTTCATTGTATTACAGTAAACTTAAAACTTAAATAAAGAAACTTGTATTTAATATTCTGCAGGCATTTAAACTGCTACCAGAGCTTACTGTATTCATGCACATCCAGTATTTCATTCCTTCTAAAGCAATCACCTACTGCCTTTGTATTTTGCGGCATAAGCCGAACTAAAATTCAAAATCACAGTTTTGAAAATAAAGCAGCTTTTATACCATTTACCAATATTAACATGTACAATTTGAGCTTGAAGTCTTCAATTTCATTATATTTTTTCATGAATTACAGAGCACATGCATAGTAAAAACCCGTTCTTTTCCAAGGTCATCCAATAGATGGCAATCTTTCCTTAGACCTAAAGAAACCATAGCCACGCACTGCCAGCTCTCAGAAAAATAAGTGATTTAAGACAAAGACATTTTTCCTTTGTTCTTTGTTGACCATTTTCCTAAAAGATATATGTACATAGGCTTTAATTTAAATATTTATCCCGTAGTATGTGCACACACGAGTTTGTGTTAGTGTGCAGGTGTATGTGTTCCTACATAGACACAAGTCCACACACATGTATTTTTTTAATGCTCTTTCATAAATATATGGCTTTAGACATAGAGGCACATGTAGTTAACAGGTCCAGGATATCGTGGAATAAAACTAAGCATTAAAATAAGTGTTTCACAACACACATCTTATGGCGCTCAATTCCTTTATTATTCAGGATTTAAATTACTCTGAAATTTGACACCATATAAAAAATTAGGAATCTTTTAGTGATAGCAGTTCAATAAGTATAATAACAGAGGCATTTATGTGATCATAAATTAAAACCCCTCTTTTTAGTGTGCCTTAATACAATATTAAAGAGTGAGAATACACCAGATTTCAATGAAATCAGGAAACAGTATTTTCCAGGCTTAGATTGATAGAATCCCTTAAAGAAAAACATTTGTGCTCTCTTGAAATGATTCTGCATTTATTGTCTTTAATGTCTGACAAGGTTCACCGTATGCACAGGATCTAAATTCAGCTATCATATCTTCCTTTATGAATTCAGAATATTCAGAAGATCAATTTCCTTATATAAAAAAATTGCTTTGTTCTTTTCTAATTGACAGTAACATAACCCAACTTCTCACAAAACACAACAGTCACCATTTCCATGACTAAAAGTACCATATATAAACTGTTTCAATTTAAATTTGTGCCTCAGAAAGGTACATAGCTAACGTTAACAGCTAAATGTTTAAGAAGCAGTAGATATCACCCAGAGCTCATCCTGGATATCAAGAAAATCCAAATCTTTGTGAACTAATGAGTTAAACAGTTATTAGTGTCAACACGTGTTTAAAAAAAATGTACAGCTTACAAAACAATGTACAACCGACTTTTCTTTCATATCTAAAAAATAAGCAGTACTGTCAAATCTAAGCTGTCATAATTCAATAAAAATTATAGTATATAAAAAATTATATTTGTCAGTGTATTTTGGACCCATTTTTGCAATACATTTTTGAACAACTTTAGTGTGGTAGATGGTCTCACTAGAAATAATACGGCAATTTATTCGAATAACTTTATTTATCTGTGGGCTCCTAGTATTTGACTGGGATTTGAAATGAAAAGACAAGTAAATATTTCATATGTAATTTAAACCTCTGCCATTAAAAGTTTTCCAGTTGCTGATATATTTAATTGTTTTTCCAGAAGACAATACCTTATGTAAAAAAATGAAGTTCATTTGAATTTTAGAATTTATTAAGTTCCTGTCAATTTTGCAAGATAGCATAGTATGTATTATCCAGAAGCAGATCTTTAACAATGCTTAATAACTTTTTAGAAATAGTTTAGAGCTGTGATCTGTTGCGTGGAGACTGACTAATCTTCCAAAATTTATTTTATTTATATCTGCTTCTATTTGAAAACAGATCCAGCAACGTATTTTTTTTTTGTAATTGCATGGCTATTTAAACATACAAGAGGTGATTTAATCACTACTTTTAATAATCAGGTTTAACTCACAAAAAAGTGAGCTCTGGTAAAAAAGGGTTAAATTATTTTAAGTTTACCTATGCCTTGGACTTGAGCCTTGGTTGATCCCAAGCCAGAGGCGCTAGCAGCTGCATGCTTTATTTACAATCCCTTTGTCAGACTTACAACTGCCCCAGGCTATAACATAGTGTACCTAATGTTCAAACTGGCAGGTAATCTTATGTCAAACATACTTCTTTGATTTAAAGTGATCAATAGATTCTTGTAAAGAGGTAATTTCTCTGATGTTTCCACCTTGCCTTTCTTACAGGTGATTCACACAAAAGCCTGCTTATATGATGTACGAACAATAACCAGAAAGCTATAATCATGTTTTTTCAGATGTTTCCGGTGCACAACGATTTTGGATCAATACCCTGTGTAATACAATTATCTGCAATGATCTGGTTGTATTGAAAAAGAATTTGCAGCAGACCTCTAGGGGGGTTTTATCCAGAAACACGTATCTGGCAATGTTGTGAATAGTGGAAGAGAAAATTAAGGGGTTGACACAGGCTGTCTATTATGTTCCAAATGACTTCATTAATATTTTATTTGGTAAAAGTAGTATATTTCAAGCTCTACTATACTGTGACTTCAAAATATTAATAATGCAATTTCCTTGTTGCATTCGCTTATTTTGAAAACTAGTTCTATGCCCATAATGAAATGGGCAATAGATTGTTTTTTCCATCTTTTTTTACTTTTGTGTACGCTACTGCCCTGAAAAAAAAAATCCGTATTCATCAATACACTATTGCTAAAGCTGTTACCTTATCTATACAGACATTAATCATACTGGTTTAAAAAGTCACCTAAAATATTAAGAATTATATCAAATTTGTAAAGTTCAAATTACATTTTGCATCGCCAGTGAAAGAACAGGTGTTCTGGGACAGAAATAGATGTTTTACCAAATCAGTACAAGGATTATAGGACAGAAATAGAACTACCAAAAAAAAAACCCAAAAAATGGTTGTATTTTATTTTGTTTTGATGAAGTCACAGTCTGTATCTGTAAATTTACTCTAGAGCTGAACAGGGAACCTTTTTTATTCATTTGATTGCAACAATCATATGCCCATATGATTGAAAATTCTATTCAATTAGACCGTACAAAATTCATATTTCTGTAATATCACTGTTTTTGTACATTATTACCTGTCTTTCTGCACTGCTTATGCACACCCTGCAGTTACTGATTTAGCTGCTAAATCTCAGTTCTCAGTATGGTGATTTCTGTCTCTGTCTGATTCTTTTCTTTCTGTGTGTCCTGGATACTGGCTTTCAGTTTCTTGACCACACTGTCAAGGTGCTACACCTCACCTACTTTTGCTTTGATACCCTCCCTTGCCCGCAGGAAATCGGCTTCCAACTTCCTCAGAAGGTCATCTCTTTTGCGTATTGCCTGTGAAGACAAAAAGCATTCCAAGAGGGCCTTTTATGATGTACTTTTTATATTGCATCCTGCTATTTTGAGCTATAGGATACATGAGATTATACAGCACCTCATAAGCAATTGGGTCAAGTACCCACATCTCCTCTAGGATCAAAAAGTTACAAGGACTTTAATTTAGAAAAGTCTGTTGAAGAAAAGATTCAGTATTACAATAAATACATCATTAATCAATACTTATAAGTTCAAAGGCAAGAAGAAATATTCCATCTAATTCTGAGAGAAAAATGGGAAATTCAGTTTGATCTAAATGAATACTTTGCCTTTAAAAAAAAAAAGGTAAAATGTTTGATGAATAAAAAAAAAAAAGGAAGGGGGTACTTAATCTCTTGGTTCCAACTGCTACAGACCTCTTTCATTTGGCACTCTGGTGAATGCTGTAGGTTGATGCAGCCATAGGGATATCCCAAAGCATAGGGATATCCCAAAGGAAAAAACTACCATGCTACCTTTTTTTCTTCCCTTTCATTGTTTAAACATCTTATTTGTGTAAAAATACATTATTAGGCTCTGTTTTTTTATTGTTTCAAGATGTCATACACACTTTGGTCTTTGGATTCAGAAGAACCCTTTTCCTCAAGACACAGTGCCATGATTTTAATTTTTATCTGCACAGTTGTTAAGTACATGCTACAAGTTTGTAGGTATAAGTTTCATATCAATCACTATTGAGCATTCATGACTGACTGTGCTTTATTGGCTTGATGCCACACCTTGATTCTCTATCATGCTCCATCATGCTTCTTTTAATCTGAATATTTAGTACTCTTTCATGTCTTAATTACAGCAAATTGCGCACAGTTGGCACCATTTCTTGAAATTAATCCCAGAGTACTTTGTTTCTGTCAAGCACAGTCAAAGCCTTGGAGAATAATAGTAAATGTTATTGCAGATCTAAATTTAAATGACTGTCTATGTATTTAACTTAAGCCTTTAATTATTCGTGCTGTACTGTTTTTGGTTCAAATGTTAAATATTCCTTATTGAGAATGTAAAATTGCTTCAGACAGCTTGAAACTGGTGATGTTAACATGACAACAATTATTTGTATTAACATATTTTTTCAGGTGTGCATAACATAATAGACAGGGTATAATATCCTGCCACAGTAATTTGTTTCTATTTCTTTCTGTTTATTTGGTAAACAATAAAAAGGTTCTAATTACAAGGAAAAGATTGTTGGGAAGTTAATTCCCTTCTGTTGTTCTTTTTTTGTTTAACAAAAGATTAGAAATTAAACAATCAATGCTACATCCTCATTAGTGATTTCAAAGCTGTCTGCAGATGTCTTATAACTTGTACATCTCTTTCATAACCAAATAGAAACCAAATTAAAATTGTTAATTTTTATTGTTTTCAGTATACTAGTAAAAAAAGCAAAACAAAATATAACAACAGAGTACCCTAAGTGCTGTCACTGTTAATTGAATTTATATATTTGGCAAAGTTCCCAAATAAATAGAAATAATTTCTGCTCACTGTGCATTTTATTGATAGAGATATCATGCTATTAATAAAGCCCAAACCTTTCCATGTTATGAACATTTTTTGTGCAGGAAGCATCCACAGAGAGAAGTGAAAAGAGTAAATAAAACTCCTATGTACATTTCATCCAAAGAGAAAGTATTATAAGATAGATTTCTGACATTGAAAATGTATATGAATGGGTTTTACAGTTTTAAAAACCGGCAAATGCACTTATAAAAATATCTGCAAACACAATGGAAGAAGTCACATTACTGTACTCATTTTATTTTTATTGGTATGCATTTTGTTAACATTGCTATCACAAATTCTAACATATCTTGAATTTAGAGACAAAACCCAGAGAAATATGCACTTACAAAATGAATGATAAAGTATTTTTCTTTCAAAGAATTCATAACAAACTGTATGAGGTAGTGCGTGCCCAGCTCCGTCACATTTGCAATGTATTTTCTGAAGAGACAGCCATTTTTCTCATTCTCATAGCAAAAGCATACCTGATCTTTTTGACAATAAAGTTCCTGGCATCTCTAAGGTCTCTTTCAAGCTGTGTTATCTGCTGTTCTAGCTGAGCAAGTTCCACTTTGTGTTTCTGCTAGGAAGCTATTACATCCAGATGCAGTGACTGCAAGGTCTTGTCTAGGTTTTCAATTTCAAGAACAGACTTTTTTTTTTTTTTTCTTTTGGTCAAGTATATTAGCAGCTTCAGCTTTTTGTTCCTGTATGATCTACTCACATTCTTCAACTCTGGAGGATTTTTCTTTGTATTGATTTTTCAACATCACAAGCTCATGTTTTATATTAGAAATTATTGTGCATTATACCAGATGTCCTGATTCAGTTATCTATCATTTAGCAAACATAAATTATGGCTCCATTTCCAGATTTCAAATGCTGAACATGTCTCTACTTTTGATATGTATTTTATTTTTAGTTAAGAGAATATTTGGAAAGATTTATTAAATTTATATGTAAAAGAAATTTGTCATTTGTAATCCTAAAAAACAGAGTTAAATCTTCATTATCTGCAAAGACATAATTAGATAATGGTACTATTATTCTGACTCCAAAAAGTCTATATAACTACTTGATTATTTTTATTTAATTCTGGTTGGGTTAATTAATTTCTGTGATTATACAATGTATTTACTTATCTTTCCTTAAAAATTCAAGTGCATCAATTTTACACGAGATATCCACTGTTGGACTGGTATCTGCCAATTTAGACAGAAGTTGAAATGAAATGCAACATTCTCCTTCTCAGAAATCTTATAAAACTACTGGATATATTCTCTATATACATAAGATAAACCATTAATTAAATATGGCTAAAAATCACAATGCTGACTTCTGGTTTAAAAAAGTAAAACTAAATAAACTGTCTTTTGAAGATCGTCCTCAAGCTTTTGATTTTTTAAGCATATTGTTTGTAGTGTTCTTTGGGAATGCCTGTTTCTTAGGGGTTTTGGTTTTTTTATGATCCCTCTGTGATAAAGCCAGATCTTCAGTAAGCTGGTCAATCATTTTCAAATGTCTGCTGTTACTAGGTGAGTTCAGTTATCAGGATGTCAGTGTTGTTCAGTTTCACTGGTTTGGTAATTAAAAACATGTCCAGTCATATAATAGCAAAACATATATAAGAATTGTATTATTTTACATATAATAAAATATGTAAATGCTGTGCCTTTGCTAAAACTTCTACCATTTCACAGTTTCATAGTTAAGATTTGTTTCTAAAAAGGGCAACATTAAAAGAAACTCCATCAAATTAGCTGTCCCAGGAGGCTGAACTTTTATGCAATTTGGAGAAAACAACAAGCTGAAAGGCAACCAGAAATTACTCTAAGACTGTTTTACTAAGTTCAACAATTTCTTTTTTGGACAAAAGATGGACAAAATTTCTATGATTTCCCTGGATTTTTTCTTTCAACCTGTGACCTCAACACTACAGAGTTTCTTAAATTTCAGAATTACCCCAGTTGTTTTCTAGGTAACATTTTGGCTATTTATTCAAAACCCTGTGTCACAAACATCCCTCATCATGTAATTTTGAGATGAAGACAGACACACAGACAGAGAAAGATATTTCAAGTTATTTGGCCATTTCTTTGCGATGTCATTTCTTTGAGTTCTTTTTAAATCTAACTCACTGAATTCCCTTTGTTCAAAGAACACAGAGAGCTATGTGACAGAGAGTTAAAAAAAATAAGGCTAATTCCCATTTATTGTTTATTTTTCAGAAGTGAAAACGTGTTAGTATCTAAGACAGCATGTGGTATTCATGTAGCCCTCAAGGTAGTTTGAACTTGCTTTCAGTAGCCTTAAAAAGAAAATCAAAACCTGCTCATGAGGCATCAAAAGATGACCAGTTAATCCTAAAAAGTATAAAATATGATTCTTCATATTTCAGATCATAAATATTTTTAAGCTATGAATAGCAATTGTATCTGTTCTATACAGCAATGAATTTCATCAAGTATATATTTTGTCCTATAGCTTTTCTTCTAGGTGATGTTTATGATTTAGAAACATATGTAATTTAGAACTAAACAATTCAGGTGCATGAAGAATCTACTCTAGCATCTGGTAGGCTTGTTCAACAAGAAAATAAGAATATGCCTAATTTCTAATACTAAGTTTTCTGGCTTTTTCTCTTCAGCATCCTTGAAACTCATTGCCTTCTGTTACTCTAAGAGGGCCTCTAGTACTAAATTTTTACTTCTATAGTTGCTAGAGATTGTGCAGAAATGAATTCTTATATTTCTACAAAGAACAATGCGACCAGAGTTTTCTTGTGGCTCTCAGTAAGTTTGTTCTCAGGCTTCAAATATTTCCAATAAATCTTTTGAAACCATGAACATTTGCTGTACTATTCTTCAACGTATCAGACAATCAATAAATAAACAATATTGAAGTAACAGCATCCTCTGTCTTCATAACAAAAACTAGTAACCTCTCTGGAATGTTGCAGTGTAGCACTTCCTACAGGCAGAGTGCCGAGACCAAGAAGAAAGGTGAAGCTGTCTTTGTTCCCCTTAAAAGGTAAAGAGCCTGGGCATTCTTTCCCAGTTTGGAAATGTTCTGAACCGGGACACTTCATTGGACTCCCTGGACATCACCCCACCCCTGGAGCTACCTGGATTGGACAAGTGCCAGAGCCCCACCTAAGCCATAAAAAGTGTTGCTTGAAGAAACCTCGTGGCATTTTGGGGATGTTGTTATAGCAGAGACATGGACCTCCGTTCTCTGGCATGGGTTTTTCTCTTTAGAGAGTTTGTCATTTTAGAAGTTAATAAACCTTTTTGTTTCCAACACTACCCATGGTGTCTTCCCCGCTCTTTTTAAGCTGTGGGTATTTGTAAAACAAAACCCAAATGGGGATGGGAGCTCTGAGAGCTCATAACACCTGGCTCAAGGAGAAATCTCATCACTGGAACTGTATTTGAAATTTTCCATAGTTATAAATTAAAAATCTTGCCAGTATTATATCCCAACAAAAGCAAATACTAAATTACATAAAATCCAGTACACTTTCTTTCTACTATGGTTTTCTAAAATTCACAACTCTGCAAGGATGATATTATTGAGATCTCAAAAAAAACCCTCAATCAGTTAAGAAAAAAATTATTAAATTGTCCTTTAGCACTTTGCCGTTTTTGTTTCATCTACGCATTATATCAGCAATAATCTTGTCTTCTTCCAGAGCACTGACAATGTACAAAAAGAGATCCTTCTGAAAATTCACTAACACTCCATTAGATTATATTTACAAGTTTATAATCTTTGATTTCCCAGGTCACTGTTACGGTATTTGATGCATCTTACTGTGAGTGTGCATAGCCAAAATAAAGGCCATAGTGAAGGGCTGAAAAAACTTCCTTGGTCTCTCTCACTTGAAGTCCTTTTAATGAACAGTGATGAATCCTCATCAATCTGCCAAGAGATTTTTATGAAACAGATATTTTTGTCTGCTTCACAGTTTCCTCACACAGATGCTTCCTTCATACTTACCAGAAGTATGAAAAACATTGTCCCAGTGGATGGACAATGAGTTGTAACACAATTAATGCTGATGATCCATGAATGTATTTCTGATAGCTTTTCAGTGATGATCTGACAAGGTGTCAGATGCTTGACAAGATGTCAAACATCCTTCCTGAAACAAATGCCCTTCTCTTGATGGTATTTCAGTAAACTTGATTTTGACAGAAAACACAAAATAAAGTTCGGATTGTATATGAAAGATGACCCAGATGAAAAATCCCCCTCCATTTTTTTCCCTCACTTCTGATAACTCTAAGTAATCTCCTTGACCTGGTTCATCCTCTGTTTGAAGAAACAGTAGTGTCTGAACAACACATGGAAGAAACTCAAGGAGAAAAATCTGTAAGAGAAGATGCAGCCTTGCCTAGGACATAACCACCACCTGGCTACTCAGAAAACCACAGCCCTATTCAGCTTCTTTTCAGATACAAAACAAATATATTTTAACACTTGAAGATATGCGTATAATGATGTATCTTACTTTCTTCCTCAATTAACAAAAGAATATCAGAGTTCAGGGTTTTCCCCTTTAAGTTAATCATATTTTCAGAATCTTTTTTTTTTATTTGTGCATATTTAACCTTATTTATCAGCCCTTTGTAGTCTCCTGTCTTTTATCACTAATTTGATTGCTTTTCATCTCTTACCAAGGTGCCTTCCAAAATAATAAATCTGTAATTTTTTTATTTTAGAGTTGTGAATTTGGTACACACAGTAAAGTTTTGATGAAAAAATTCCCGCTTTCTCTTTACTGTACCAGTCAGCCTCTATCCCTGGTGAATCCAATGACTAGATTGAAAACAGCAGGGAAGGAAATAATTTTGGTTTCTAAAATGACTACAACAAACACATAATAAATAACTATGCTTTAAATGTGGTTTATGCTCTACACACAAACAAAACTAAAGGTAAAGAGGATTTGCAGCATTTCAGTTTGAGATGTTATAGGGAAAAAATGAAAGAAAACATAAAACAAAAAGCTAGATGCTTTTTTCAGATAGCTTCTGCAGGTGAAGACAACTATTATCTTGATTGCTAATGTCTATTGTGTCAGTGCAGCTCTGCTTGCTATGCAAGATATAAATGTGGTAAAGCCTTAGTTTTCCACACAATCTACTAAGAATTAAAAACAAAAACATTAAAAAAAAAGAAAAAAAAAAGCAAGGAAAGAAAAATGAAGAGAGTATCAACCAAAAATCTCAGATTCTTCTTTATCTGATGTGTACTGAACTGGAACTATTTATTCAAATTATCATCTGGTAGTTTATAAATTAATAAGATAAAACTATTAGGTATGAACTCTGTATATGTGAGACTTAATTAGGTGGGGGATTTTTGGAAGGTTTTTCACATTCTAATGTTTAATCTGAGGTTGTACAATGTAAATGGTTTATCTGAAACTGAGTAGCAACCTAGTACTTGTAGGAGCCTAATGTTTTTGGAATTATTACAACAAAATAACGGTTGCATTGGAAAATTGTGCTTCAGATAATATTAGTTCCGATGCAAAAGTTTTCTAAAAAATGCTGGAAATATTTTTTTCAAAGTGATTGATGAGAAGCTTCCATCAAACAGGATTTATTATAAATTTGGCATAGGGGCTTCTGTCAGGTATATGCTTTGAGGAACTTTTACAAAGGTCTTTTTAAACATCATCATCAACAATCTGGATAATGGGACAGAATGTGCTCCCTGCAGTTCTGCTGTTAACACAAAACAGCAAGAAGCATTTGATACACTAGAGGGTCATGCTGCCATTCAGAGGCAGTATCTCCATCTTGACAGTCTGGAGAAATGGGCTAACAAGGATACCATGAAGTTCAGCCAGGGGAAGTAAAAAGCCTTGCACCAAAGAGATATAACCTCATTTACCAACCTATACGAGAGAGTGAACATCTGGAAACCAGTTTTGCAGAAAACACCCTGGGGTTCCTAGTGAACATTGGTCAAACATGAGCCAGCAATGTGTCCTTGCTGCAAGAAAGGGGAATGTTGTCTTTGTCTGGATCAGGCAAAGGATTGCCAGCAGGTTGATGCTGGGGATCCTTCCCTTTCTGCCAGTGCTGGTGAGGCCACACCTGGAATTCTCTGTCCAGTTCTGGGCTTCCCAGTAAAAAAGAGCCATAGACGTACTGGAGTGAGCCTAACAAAAGGGCCACAAATATGATTTAGGAACTGAAGCGTCTCTCCTATGATCAGGGGCTGTTCATTCCAGAGAAGGGAAGGCTCAGGAGATTCTTATCAATACCTGTGAATATCTGGGAGTGTAAAGAAGACACTTCTCAGACACGTTCAGTGACAGGACCAGAGGCAAGGGGCACAGAGAGAAACACAAGAAGTTCCAGAGCACCAGGACATTGCTTTTTCTCTAAGCGCTGGCACAGGTTGCCAAGGGACGTTGTGGAGTCTGCATCCTGGGAGATACTCAAAAGTTGTCTGGACCTGGTCCCAGGCAACTGGCTCTAGGCAACCTCACTTGAACAGAGGGGTTGCACCAGATGAACTTCAGAGGTCACTTTCCAACACCAACCATTCTGCTTTTGTATCTATTCTTCCCATATGTGAGTTATGTAGTGCTCTTACATGTTTGATGAAGTTTTCCATTCTTCATGGTGTCCTCAGAAGATTGCCCTGAATAGCAGTGAATTCCAATTTCATGCCCTGTAGAGCCATGAAACACTAGACTTGAAATTAATAAACATTTTTTGACACACTTTTTTATTACAGAGCTAAAACTTCTCTGTTCTAATTGTCAGGAGAGGGAAAACCTCCTCAGATTATGTCCTTGCTTCCCACAGAACACAAGTAGGGCACAAGGAAGGCAGTTATCTTCAAACCAAGAACAAGGTCTAACTTATCAGGAAATGAGGATTTAATGTCATGACTCAGGTTGAATTCAATTTAGAAGAGCTCATTGTTTAATCACATTAACTAAGAGAATCCAGCTGATGAAGACAGTACTCATACAGAGTTATATGCATCTAGCTTACTAACATCTTTCACTTGTATGCCTTTGCAGTGACTTCCTGTCCACTTTGCACAGAAAACTCACACATAAAAGTGTGGCGAGCAAATCACATTAAAGACACTAAAGCATCTTTATGACCAAACTATGTAGCATTTCTTATCAATATGTTTTTCTAAAACTGAATATTTTTGGGATGACCAAACAGTCTGCCCATTTAGAGATCTAAGGGAAAGATTCCTGTATATATAAGTGTTTCAGTGCACATTTTTTTGGGAATAAAATAAATTTCAGATTTTACCAATTAAATATCAAAATATGTGCTCAGGATTCTATCCAAAAAATATGCATCTAGCCCCAAAAGAAGTAATGATTTAGTCTAAAATTCTCCTGTTCCTTGCAGTTGTTCTTTCTGAGAGTTATGTATTATTTATGCAACCATAGATATTTTCTTGCCTAATAAAACAATAAAATAATTATAATAAAATAATTCACTGAACTATCTCTTGATTTCTCATCTTTTTATGGGTTCTACAATTATCTTGTCCTTGAATTACACCTATGATGACCTGGCATTTTTGTTGGATGGTAGTAGTATTGCAGGTATCATCCATTCTTAAACTTCTTTTTTTGTAAGAATACTAAACAGTTGGTTTTTTTTTAAATAAGTTATATCCAAGTTCCCTCATATTGCTTAATATACAGGAAAATAACCACATTGATAGTTTATCAGCAGAGCTACAAGGGAAGAGAGCATGTACAAAACAATAAACTGGTGGTGCTTTCATAAGCTAGTTTGGAGGGGCAGGGGGAGATCTTATTGACAATTTAACAGTTTGCTACCATGAGGGGATAGGTGCTCTTTTAGAACAACAGTTCATTTAGGACATATTTCTCAGCAAAAATTTGATCCTTACTCTATGATAGCTATGTTGTTCTAATCACCGTGCACAATTGCACTTCTATGTCACTTAATTAAAAAAACCCACCATGCTTCTGCCTCAGTACCCCAGCAAATCAAAGCTTTCAAGGCAAGATCAATGAACTTGCAATATAAGCTGTGTTGACAACATATATGGGGATTTCAATTTAAGAAAAAGAAGACATTCATCCTTTTCCAAGTGTGTCAGGGTAAGTTCCACTTACTCAAAGTGATTGTCCAGAAGTATTGCGTACAAACTGCAGAACTGAGAAATATAATTAATGATAGAAAGGTGCAGAAGTTAGCACTGTTTTCTAAGTGTCTGCTCTGCCTAGTGTAAATTCACAGTAGCAGACACATACAGGAAGGTTGCTACAACTAGCATTTCTGTGCCCTAGCAGAGAGAGGCTCAGTACTCAGGGAGTGCTTACCACAGCAGCTAGCAGTGATGTCCAGACATGGTACTCAGCATAAGTTTGGAGAAGAGTTATTTTCCTAACATTGAAAAAGTCTGCAAATTGCAGGACGCAGGATAAATGAATGCATGTTATAGGGAAATAAAGTCTTTTAAGAAAAGTATCTCTGGAACTATTTGTACTGACAGGCATGTCAAGGTGATTTGTCAATATTTGTGTGCACATACACAAATCTTTGTATTTGCAAAACAGGCCCTCTTAAAAGGAGTTGCGACATTTCCTTTAATCAGAAAGCCTGTAAAAAAACAAAGAAGGACATTTTTAAAGACCAATGAACATCTTGGCACAAGCACACGTACTGGCAAAATAGTCCCATCTAAACAAGATGAAGGATTTGGAATATCATCAATGAGACTAAAACACCCATCAGTGACATTTACCCATGATCAACTGACCATCATTAGATCAGATACTGGGCATCATCAGCAAAAAGCAAACAAAATTAAACAAAATAAAAGACCCCAGGCAACAGAAAAGAGTTGTTCAAAATGCTTTTGAAGACAGCATGTGAGGAAACTACACAAAAGCTCTATATGGAAGTGCTACAGTTTTAAACTACTAGTTATTTGTGCTGCAGAGTTTATACAGATCTCTGATGGCAGTTTTGTGCCATTTCGGGGACATCCAGAAATCTATCTCTATCAAGATCATATGTCACAATCCATTTTTATATACCCTACAAATTATTGAACAATAAGATACTGATCATATTATAAAACAATATAAGAATATAAGCAGAAGTGTGTTTATTAAAAACTGAGAAGAAGGATACAAAAAGTATTTTAACCCATGGTAAGTCATTAGAATGAGGATACTTCAGACAGCTAAAATATAACTTTGGTTTTTAAAGCTTATTACTTTAGGCTGGCATCATGCTTCATGAAGAGGTGATTTCCCTTTCTCAAAAAAATTAATCAGAGTTTCATAGCAAACTTTTAAACATTACCTAACATGAAATATTTTTGGTTAACAGAACATGTAACAATATCACAACATGTTGTGAAAAATAACAAAGGGTGTACTGCATCTAGGGGGAAGTCTCCAGCTGATTTGCTGTATGACAGGTACTGAGCTGTGAAACTCTGAAAATCTGGTTCACTTTAATAAATATCTTTACCTCTTCATGTTCAGAAGTATTAAAGCTTGTAAAAGATTTATGCGCTCATAAAAATTTTTGTCATATCAAATTTTTTTTCAAAATTACAACTTGAAAGCTTATAATTGCTATGATCAAAAAAGGCAGAAACTCAGAAATATTAAAAAAAAAATACAGAATTTTTATATTGATCTATCTTGAGTATAAATTTAAGTAATATGTATTTATAGTTTGTATTTATTGTGCATTTAATATAATTTATGTATGATTATTTTCTATTTGACATCTCTTTATTTAGGGTTATCTTTTGAAAATAATTATATCCAAAACAATACATATAAAACACAAGTTTCATATTTTATTTCATACAATCATTTACAGCACAAAATAAAATTGTTCTACAAAATGTACAAGTGCTAATTATTCCCAGTAACAAAACTAATTCTATTTGGAATTTCAATGGCATGTTATTGCAATTGCACATCTTTAATATAAATAATGAAACAACTCCAGCACTTTTAAGTGAACATTAAACTTCTGTTGCTTGTTCAGTAGTTCCAGTTTTCCAGCTCACTGCAGATGTTTTTTATACTTGTGTGTGTATGTGTATCTGTGTGTGCCTTAATTAACTTTTCTCTAGTTATTTGGGAACTTTCAGGTTTTACATTTTGAGTATAAAGTGACTGCAAGTTAATAAATTGATTTCAGATATCTTTATTCAGATACACTTATATCTCCAGTTCTGAGGCATGGAACTGTAGAAAACTTCATTAACAGTATTTCCTTTATTTGAAGATATTCCCCTCCACAAAATTATGCTGTTCTGTGTACTTATGATTTGCTACATACAGTTTATTTCAGGCTTTCTCACGCACCTTTTTTTGCTGTATGTTAAGGTTTCTTTAATTTTTTTTAAGAAGGAAAATGTATAGGAGTCTCAAAAAATAAATCTATGTCAACTGTTTGTGTTCTAAAAGTTCTTGCTGCAAGTTTGAATCTTGGTTTTCATGGGTTTTCAGTCTTCTCTATTTGGGCAGTTATTAGGCTAGGACATCATTTTTTCAGATAAAATATGCAACATATCAGTAGCCGTGCCAGCTAGGCCTGAGTATATTTTCTAACTTTTTTGGCAGGACATCTGGTTTGAACAGTTGAATAAACAACAGTAAGCAAACCTTGTCACACACTGATATTTCCCTGCTTTTAAGAAATTATAGAAGGTGCCAAAACAATGTGTAAGGAACAGTAATGATGACATCAGCCATTTCCAACTAAGGACACTGTGACCATTAAATTGTTATTATCTTAATTTTAGTGCATAGCATAGCAGCATCAGTTTCAGACCAACTTTCGCTTCAAATGACATTATGCTGCACATGTATATACTTGAAATTGGAAAACACATAACAATTTAGAAACAAGTTCCACCCAAAATGGAGAAAGCTTTCTTAGCCCTGAATCTCTGAGCCCTTTCTATGATAAATACAATTTTTATATTAACCTATCATAGCATCTTTATATGAAAAAAACAAACAAAAAAAACCAAAAAACAACCAACCAAACAAACAAACAAACAAACAAAAAAAAAAACCAAAAAAACAAAAAAACAACCATAGAATCATAGAGCTATAGAATATTTGAGTTGGAAGGGACCTCAAAGATCATCCAGTTCCAAACCTCCAGCCCTGGGCAGGGATATTTTCCACTAGATCACATTGATCAAAATCCCGTCCAAATGGGCCTTGAACACTTACAGGGATGGGGCATCCACAACCTCCCTGGGAAAGCTGTTCCAGCATCTCACCACCCTCACAGTAATGAATTTTTTCCTAATATCTGATCTTATAGTTCTAATCTTCCTAAAAATATAATCTAAACAACCCTCTTTCAGTGTTGGGTTTGGGTTTATCCCAGCCTTTGTTGCATAAGTAAATGCTCTTGCAAAAGGTACCACTCCAGCTCTCTTCTAGATGAATGTATGTCATACATAAAGACCAAATGAAGAATTTAATACCAGTTATGTATGAATCTGTTCATGCTCCAGTTGCTAGTTGCCTTGCTCAACTTGATTTAGTTGATCTTCCTGTTCATTGCATTTAACATGCTACCTATGTATCTAACTTGATTTTTCCTCTTCTAGTCCAGTTTACTGACCTCAGCCTTTATAAATATTCAGATAATAAAAATGAAGATATTTAATTGCTGAGGTTCACTGAAGCAATGGGTCCATGCTTTCAAAATTTTTATTTACTGCTTAATATCTATTCACTGTTACTCAAGCATTTTTTAAGATAAAATAAATATCTGGAACCTGCAAAATGTCTCTATTTAAAAATGCCTAAATTTTACTTCCATATCTGTATGCTGGAAATTTTCTTATAAAAAGGAACTTTGATATTAAGAATGTCTTTGTGGCTTCCATTTACTTAAAAGCTTATTCCTAGAACACATTGAGATATTTTAGAAATTACAGAAATTAAATTAATGATGAAATTATTGTATTTTAATTGAAATGTATGCATTTTAATTAAAAGAAATGAAAGATAATAAATGAAAAGAGAAACAAAATAATATTCTATTAAATAGCAAATGAATTAACATACTTCATTGATCAATTTCACCAAAAGTGGTTACATCTTTTACTTGTTGCATCAACAGACAATCTGAGTATCAGTCTGTTTTACGTTGAGCTTGATGGCCAAATTCTAACTGATATAAACCAAACACAGGATTTCACATGAATAATTGAAATTTAGAACAGTCAGACAGGAAAGATGGGGAAAGGGAAAGCAAAGGACAGCTAGAACCACCTTTTGCTTTAATTTTACTGGCAGATTAAAATTGCGAGAGTAATAGTACTGAATTGTTCAACCAACAGCCTAGGAAATGTCACCATAAGAAGGTAAATACAATGATGTTTAAGACATTAGCAAGATGTGTGGATAAAATTTGAAAACACTGAAAATAAATTAAGAAAATTGGGCTGTAGAGTCTAAGACAAATTACCTTCTATTCTTGTATTTTGTAGTATGTCTTTAACTTCATTCTTCCACTGCTTGGAAGACAGTGATAGATATTAAGCACAGCCTTCTTCTGCAAAATTTACTGGTAGTGAAATACAAATATTGCCAGTTTTGAAACGGCATTACTGTTTCACTGTATATTCACAGCCAGACCAACCATTGCAAGACAGTCAATACAGAGAGATAACTGACTGGTTTGGTTTCCTCCTGAGGAAGTTATAGTGACCCCATCACTAACCAGATAATATTTCTAACTTCAGGTGCTTTTAGCAAACTAATTGGATTGAGAGAGACTTTTTTTGCACTATTATGGTATTTCTTTAGGTATAATATACTAACTCAAAAGAAAATGAGAGGGAAGGAATTGATTTCCTCTTTGTCTGATGACCAAATTCTGAGCAAGTTCTGGGAAGCAGATTATTACAGCTGATTGAAAAAAAACCCACCAGCTGGGTGTTTTTTTGCTTACCTTTGTATATACTGGACAAGAATTTTCCTCTGACAAAGGGATAAAAAATTTAAATTAATTAGCTTAGTGCCCAGTACATTAGTGGCAAAGGTTTCTTCTCTCTACTCCTTTAAAGACTATTAGCTGATAGTAATTAATTTTAATAATAATTAATTTTAAAAGGAAGTTACAGTGGTTGGAAGGAATAATATTCTAATACTCAGCTGGCATAATTCTGTTCTTTAAAAAAGGACATGATTGAAGCATGTCATCAGCATTCATAACAGCCTTAGCATACCCTACTGAGGAATGAAGCACTGCTAGAGTCTGATGTACTGGTATACAGCAATATAAAAACTAAGAAAATAAATAAATTCCAAAGAAATGAAATGTTCATCCAAATAATGACAGCGCTGTGCGCAAAGTCAGAAGATAATGCTTGAAAAGCACAAATGATTTCACTGCAAAGGTAAATCCTCTTTTGCTTCCTTTCTATAGCTCCTCAATGAATAAATCAGTAACACAGGGTCTTGACACTGTGTGCTTGAATACTCAGAACAGAAAAACAGACAAAACTACAGAAAATAAAATGTTTGCTTTCTCTTTCAAAAGTACAAGGTTATGAAAGAAAGATAATGAGTTAACACAAATATCTAGAAAAGTACATGAAACTAAAAGAGGTAGTGCTTATGCAACGCAAAATAACATAGCTTATGCAACGCAAAATAACATAATTAGCACAAATCAATTATGAAGTTTTTAAACTACGTGGCTTACAAACAGCTTTGAAAGAGTTTGCGCTGCCTTTTGGAAATTCTCTCTATATATGCCATGTTCGTCAAAACTGTAAAACCTGACGGAGTTCACTAGAGACTACAAAAATGTAGCTTTTCCCAAGTATTTCCATGAAGTAGCAGAGATAATCATTGTTAAATCTAGGATTTCATAATATAGGCTCAACTTGATGTTGCCTGCACTTGATAGCGTTACCCAGAACACTGGTAAAGATGTTAAACAGAACTGGCCCCAAGACAGCCCTGGGGAGCACCGCTCATGACCACCAGATGTCATTCCATTCACCACCACTCTCTGGGCCCAGCCTTCCATCCAGTTTTGTACCAAGCGAACAGTGCACCCCTCCACAGCACGAGCTGACAGTTTCTCCAGGAAAACGCTGTGGGGAATGGTGTCAAAGGCTTTACTAAGACCCAGATGTACAACACACATGGTGTTTTCCTTCAGCCACTGAGTGGGTCACCTTGTCACAGAAGGCCATCAGGTTTGTCAAGCATGACTGGCCTATGTCGACCAAGCCTGATGATCTTGTTGTCCTGTATATACACTGTGTGATGGTGGTCAAAACAATCTCCTCCATAACTTTCCCTGGCACCCAGGTCTGTAGTTCTCCATGCCTTGCTTTCATCCTTTCACATAGATGGGCATCACATTTGCTAGTGTTCCTGTCCACTGGGACCTCTGTGGATAACAAGGACTGTTGGTAAGTGATCGAAAGAGGCTTCTGCCAGTTCCCTCAGCCCACTTGGGTGGGTCTCAAGGGAAAGTTTTCCAGTATTCGCTGGCAAATGATAATACATATGAATTGACATTTCTGTGAACATTTCTGACATTTTAAAAATTACTTCAGTAACTTCTAACATAAATAACAAATAAATTTCCAAACCTATTTTTTTGTAAAATTACTATAATGAACTGTTTGCTTTAGATTTACTCTGTGTGTTTATTTTCCTGCTATAAAATCAAAATATTTGTATTCTTATTTCAACACCTCCAATGTTAAACTCTTAAAAGTCATTGCATTGTTGTATTTTAAAGATTTTTGTAGGTTACTACTACCCAAGTGATTTCTGAAAGAATTTTTAGTATTGTTTCACCATACTATCACCATAATGGTAGTCTTGGTAAATCATGTGTTTTATAAATTTAAAACTTCCTGAAAAAAAAGCCAGCAAAAAACCAAAAAAGAACACAACCAAAATAAATTCCAGATTTTAATTTCTGGACATTCTAAATTTAAAAGAATATTTATATGGCACTTTTAAAGAAAAATCTAGACAGATTTTAGATGGTATAATGCAAAATTTTCCCACTTCTAATACATTATTGGAAAAAACACAACAGTGTTCAACTCCCAGCCTAAAATTTCTTGTGTCAAAAGACTGGACACACAATATTTTAAATGCATGACAAATTTAATTTTCACTATTCAGTCTGACAGAAGTCTGACTTCAAACATCACTTTATGGAAACAAAGAAATTTTATATCTTTTTGACTCTCAACTAATACAATGTAAATAGCAGAATTTTATAATTAAAGAAATCAGAAATTACAAGGTTATTTCCTTCTAAGTTCTTACAATTAATTATTTTTGAAGAGAGACTCATCTGGGAGTTTACCTAATTATAATCCTTTTAAATTCTCCTTTTCAACCTTATTAACAAGTAGAGCTCATTTCCAACACTGAAATGTTCCTTCAGCAATGTCTGAGAGAAAACACCTTAAAAAGTAAAAAAATTGAGAAAATTACTTACTGATAAAAATTTTGTATCAGCCTGAATAAATAAAATCACTTTTTAATGTAAAAATGGGAAGTTTGTTACAATCAAATACACAATTAAATTGTGTGTTGCTTTTTGCTTTCAAACTTGACTTTAAATTGCCATTGAGTGATAAAGCAGATGATGTTGCCAAAGCCCAGCTAGACAGCTGATAGTTGGTAATTCAATAACTTCTGATTGTCTGTTGAGATCCAAAAATTCATTATGTTGCATTTGTATTACCCAGTGTGGTTTAATTTAATTCCCAAAATAATCTACTTCCACATGCTTGTTTTTGTTCAAGTTTGTATATACACTGGCTGAGGACTCTATGTGTGTTTACTATATGACGCTGGGAAAAAAAAAATTCATATTATTTCAATCGAATCAGATTCAGACTTGTTTATTGATTTATTAAACTGTCCAGCAATAATCTATACATTAGGATATGTATCAGTAACATGAGAAATAAACCACAATATTACAAAATGTTATCACACAAAATGTCCAAATGTCTAAACACCCCTCCATGAAATGCAAGCTGGGTGCCTGCATGCTGGCCTGGGGCATCCACAGGGATGTCATGTGGCCAGGTCCAGTCAGAGCTCCAAGAGCCAGCAGGTCACGTCCACCAAGGACATGTCATCCCTTTCGCTTGTTGTGCTCCATTTTTATCCCCACATTACGCGTCTCAGAGCTTCTCTTCTCCTATACTTCTTATTTAGTTTCAAGTTGAGTCTTCTGTTTCAAAAGTCTCTGAAGTCCCTTGGTTAGCATTTAATTCAGCTGATGGTCATCTACCTCTTCAGAATTATCAGTCTGTGGTGAACAGCCTGACTCACCCATCCTGTTACTCTTACCTTTCTGCCTTTTTCAGTTGCTGTTATCCCAGCATTTTGCCAAGGTTGGGCCATGCAGGCAGACCAAGTAACATGATGTGTCCCCCAGATGGCAAATTTCTTGAATAGCCCACCTGAAACAGATCAGTTTTCAGCTAAACTTGAAAGAATTTGCTGTGATTGCTATTTACACATTGAGGCTGTAATGGTAACAGACAGCGGAACTGAAAATTAAGGACTGAAAAGAAACTGCTTCTGGCACTTGGACAATAATCAGAATGGAAACTGTCAGAATTGTACACAAAGAAACAAGAAGAAGAAAAGGAATTATTAGAAACAAGTGTTACAGCATCTACCAATAACACATCATTAATGGTTTTTTTAAGAAACATGGCAACTGCATAATGCTATTGTAATTAAGGGTATTTTGACCATCATCATACGAGATGAAGACTGTTTAATTTTTGAGCTGGAAACTGATGGTTACCTAAGAATTCATGATTATTAAGCACTGACTTTCAATATGGTCAAAAAAAAAAAGAATCATAGAGAGTAATAAATATCATTACTACTTCAAAGAGAGGCACCTCCATTACCTAATGGATAATTACAATATTTGCAAAATGGAAGGAAAAACTGGGGTGGAAAAGCATGGAATTAAGCATACACACAGAGATTACTTAGAAGTCCATAATTTAAAAACCGGCAAAAATCGTGACGTACTCCCTTGGCTGTAACTGTAAGGTGAATTACACTGTTAAGTATAATATCTAGTTAGTCCTTGAGGTTAGCCAACAGTGCCATTCCCAGTGCCAGAGGCCTCAGGCAAAGATTGACAGGATAAGGTGGAAAACAGATAAAACATTTTACTTTATACATTCCCTGGTGACTAGCTTGCCTGGTTCCCATAACTAGAAAATTCAGCAGTAAATGCTCATCTGACTCAAGAGCAGAACTAGTACATAGATTTCTATCCCTAGAAATGTGTGAAACCTGACTGCAGGTAAGATGACTAGGAGAGATTTCTTGTGAGAGAGGAGTAAAATGATTCTCCCTTCTCAAGTGACAAAGAAAATGAAGACCTAGACCCCTCTCAGGGAGATCAGAGAATGAGAGTGGCTCAGAAAGCACTGTAGGAGGTTGCTCCTTCACTGTAGGAGTCTTAGCTGTGTTTTTTAACAGGAGTAAATATTTTTCGACATTATGTAAATTTATGCAATGCTGTCTGGGATGATGAGTAGACAGTCTGTATGAGAGTGAGGTGGTGAGAAAGATCAATGAAGTCCATAATAGATGCTGAGCCACGGGCAAGTCAGAAGTGGTAGGAGAGAAACTACAATGCAGGCAGGAAAACGGAACAGAGCCTTAACTCCAAATCAACATCTGTAAGCCTTTCCCCAGAACAAACTCCAGGAAGCAGAAAATATGAAATACAATACAGCTTGGAAGGCTATAGGTTTTCAAAGCTTCTGTGAAAGAATTAGGTGACAAACAGATATAAGAAATCTAAGTTTTAATAGTAGGAGGTAAAGAGTAAGAAGGAATAACAGGTCGCTAGGAGGCTTGCCAGTGTGTGAGCTAGGAACTATTATAGAAGCATAGAAGCATTTAAGTTGGAAAAAGACCTTAAGATCACAAATTCCAACCATTAACCTAACACTACCAAATCCACCAAGCTTGTTATCGCAACAAATCTAAAATTTTCACATACACATACAAAATGTACCAGGGAAATCTATGATTCACTGTTCATCCTGCCTCAGTGAACAATAATAGTGACTCATAGGCTGGTTAGATACTTCATAGGACTCTGACAATGTTGGACCTCACATTTATGTAACTCTATGAAAGGAAGAAAATACTTTTGCATGCAGGGGATGTAGTGTACTAATGCTTTCCTCAAACAGGTCTAAAATAAAACAGAAGTTAAAGGCATTCCCTTCTCTTAGACAAAATGTGTTATATATATGTAACATGTGCATAGATTTGATTTTTAATGTATCCTATATGTGATATAAATCAAAACGGAGTCTACTATTTAATTACATCTTTCTTATCTTGTGTTCAGTTTAAGCCATCCAGAATGGTCCAGAATTTCACAGCAAAGTGGAATGAAAAACAATGCTAAGTAGCTAATATCAACAAACTAATTTTGTGCCTCTACTGTGTTAGAATAACCCATTTACTACTACGGTTAATGACTTCAAATCAGGGTAAAGATCAAATATATTATGGAGTATTGTATTCTTCATTCATAAAAAGATGCTTGCATGTTGGTAAATATTTAGCAGGCTAGAAAACTGCCTTCCAAAAAGGCAAAAATACTGATACTGATGTTAAGCTTGTATAGTGCAGCTATGAAAAACAGAAACTCCCTTTTCGTACATAGTCATGAATTAAGATAACATCAGAAGATGGAAGCCATTGCTTCTCATAGATACCACTCTCTCACTCAAGATGATATGGCTTCCTCTCTTCCAGCTTTTGCAATCACACATAAGATACTGACAGATACATAAAAAAAAATGCTCTTCAGGGTTAGACCATCAAGTCCAGTTTTCTGTCTCCAACAGTGATAATAGGAGAAGCTATACAGGAAGAATGTATGAGACTAGACACTTTCTACAGTCCATCTCCTTCACCAGCACCTACAATTATTCTGCTAGAGGTGTAAGAGGTAGATCTATGCTGAGTGCTTTTAGTATCTATTTATGGACCTATTGTCCATGTATTAGTCTTAATCCCTTTTCATAAATTGACTGATATTTTCTGCTTCTATACAGTCTCATGGCAGCAAACCCCATAAATTCACTGTTTTCTTTTAACTATTTAAAACTAGACACATGCTCTTTGCACTGAGAAGTTTCAACTTGTGCTGTAGGATTTAATGAATAACAGTTCTGCATTCAGTTTATGCACTGTTTACAGTTCCGTAAAACTCAGTTGTAAACCCTCACTCCTAAGTCATCTTCTTTCCAAACTGAAGAGCCAAGCCATTTTAGTCTCTCTTCACTAAGTGCATTCTCCATCCCCCTAACCATTTTAGTTGCCTTTACATGTACTTTTTCTAATTCCGCAATATTTTCTTTCTGAGACCAGAACTGAACATAGTACTTTCTAACCCTACAGCACTAAGTTTCCTTTTATAAAGATTGTTTCAGCAAAGACAAAATGAAAGATTGTTAAAAATAAAAACATTTTCAGTACTTCCTTTTAAAAATGCTTTACTGTCATATTTTCTCTCCATCTTTAGAAATAATTCAAAAAGACCTTACTCAATTGTGACCACTTACACAGGAATTTCTATGAGCCAGACCAAAGTGTCTTTGTACTCAAAATCCCAGACCTTGTTTAATTGCATATTATAAAAAGATGGGATCATGTTAACATCTTTGACTTGCAGCATCTATATATGGTATTGGAATTAACACATCTCATTCCAGAATGCCTGATGTGATGTTTATAAGGTTAAAAAAAAATAATTGGAGAAAGACATTTATTTCTCTTTCTTCAAACACCACTCCTTGAATGCTAAGACAAAGATTTAATACTCCTCTTTGTTAATGAGCTTTCATTACTATGTCCCAGTAAAAATGCTGCCAGTTAATTTAGACAAAATAATTGTTCTGTGGGGGCCATTTCCATACTCCACATTATGTAATGTACCGCTGAGAGAAAGAAGAGAGATGGCAATTCAGATCCATTACGTCAAACTTGGGTTTTGTAACCCTGAGGACTGTTCAGCCACTGGATTAAAAGATAAAAGAAGACACTACACCTACAGAAACTTACACATCTAACGCAGAAGAATGGAAAATATTTGGTGAATTCAAACTATTGTAAGCTGCAAGTCATATTTTTTGGCAAGTGAATTATGTGTTAGTGCCTCTCTCAGTTCTAATGAGTTCCTTCTAGGAGGTTAAACTGCTATGAGAAATGTGGTGAAATGTCAATCTTTTGATCACTTCCAAGCCAAACCAAAAATTTTACAATTAGCTAAGGTTTAGAAATGTTCCAACTACATGTAGAGGGAAAAGAATGCCAGAGCAATTGATTTCTTGGCTGCTAAGAGGGAGAAAGACACAAACTGATGCAAAAGGAATGGGGAAAAAAAAAGAAAAAAGAAAGCTGGGATGGAGAGAACAAAAAGATCTTTAGCACACTGCCTTGTAAACCTGAAATACAGCCCAGGATTTCTTTCTATGCTCAACAGCCTTTCTGATTTAGGGGTTAAGCATTTATATACCCCTATACCATAGGGCCAAGTACCACTACATTGGTCAATCCATATAATGTGTCAAAATTCCCTATTAATAATATTCCAAAGCTTTACTTGTTGAAAAGTCATATTAACTCTAAAGATTCCAGACCTGCTAAAGTTGTTCAGGAGTCAATAAGGCTCTAGCCTTCCTTGTTCATGTTTGCTGCTTTAATACTTGAGAATTGCATTAACAGAAAAAGCTATGATGAAAGAATAACATATTAACAGTCTGAAGCTAAGAAATACAGCAGCTACATCTGGTTGTGCAATGCTCCTCTACCTCTATGTATATTTTTATTGCCTTTGAGTACATGACTGTCTTCCTCACACTTTTCATACTGCTTCCATGAGCAGTATGGAGCCTTTGCACTGACTTGGTCTATTTGAATATATGATTCCGTTCAGCATCTTATGTGAAATTAAATAACAAACTGGAAAAAATTCTGATCTTCATGTATTTCTCATTAGAGAAAAGAGTTCTCACATTTCTGGTTGTTTTAAAAATTTTAAAGAGAATTTATAGACTTTTAGAAGATTGTATTAATGCATTTTTGAGGCAAAATATTAAAACTGTTACAAGCTGTTACCAAAATACCTAATTCAAAGGCATACACAGCTCCAGTCTACAAACAGGGTACATAGGTCAGTGATACAAATGAACCCTGTGATGCTGAAACATGTGGTCCTACTAATTACAATTCTTTTATTTTTCACCCCAGTAAATTTTATCAGCAGAAGAGCATGAGATCCAGTTTTGAACAAGCTCCTAGGCAAAACTGTAACAGAAAACTACTGCATTAACAATAGCACACAGAAATGTAAGATGTGTAAAGTAAAATATCAAATTCTGAAAGTGTTTAAAATAATCAATTAAAAATAAATGTTTCTATAATATTAGTATCAACTAGAATGTTTAAAAATGTAATATGCCCTTGTGATTTTCAATTTAAATGCACTGAGATCTGAAAAAGTCATATTTTAGAGTAAAAAGAGAGTGAACTTTAATATAAAGCTGGTAATTTTATTTTGACATTTTATCATTAGAATATTCTGTCACTTCCACTGTCATCTGCCTGACTACTATCCTACAGTGATTCAGTACAGTGGCAAAACTGAATGAATACAAATATAAACATCTACTAGAAAACATGGTGATTGATCTTAGAGAAAGGTTAAAGAAACCTAAGAAAAGGAGGAAACACTAAACAAAAATCAGAGAAAGAAATAAAAAATAGTAGGGCTTTTTTTCCCTTCTAATGGGCAATATACAGTATAAAATATCTTTTGAATTAGTTTTTCATTGACTAATGGTAGTGGCTAGTAACAAGAAAATTAGGTCTTCCATCCAATCCTTTCAGATTTAGTATTTTCAAGAGTTGATAATAATATTACTTATTTAACATTTGATTCTACAAGGTGCTAAGCACTATGATCGTCAGTGCACTTGCATTCTTAGGTAATTTTAAGCAGGCAAGTAGCCCACATGAAAGCATCATCATGGTTTTCATAATCATATGGTGAATCACATTATTGAATCCAGACAAGAATGTTCAGAACCTTGTACAATCAAGTTAAGGGCTTTACATGAAGTGAAAAGACAATGAAGATACCCTGAAGAGTTTATAACTATCAGTTTAAAGAATATTAATGTTTTTATTCCAAAAAATCCCCCTGAATATCTATGAAAACATTTTGTTCCATATGTCAGCATCTTCTGTTACTAATTCTTTGGATACTTTAGTGCTGTTATAGATCTGACTTGCTCTATTTTTTATAGACCCATAAAGAAAGGCAGTTGAGTCTTGTGGGAGTGGGGGGAGAAAAGGGGGAGCAGAGGAGGAGAGGGGATGGTGGTGATAAAATGTAATTCCTCCGAACACCTGCTGAGTTTAATTGCACTACAGCTGCTGCTGATTGTAAGTGGGAAAGGGAGATATAAGGCAGAGGGGGAGGTGGTGGTGTTACTGACTGATTGGCTGTCGTTACATCCAGTTTTATTGTCTTTTTTTACCCTTTCAGTATTATTCTTACAAGTTAAAAGAGACTCTGAGTCTGAGGGATTAGGGACCTAAACCAAAGAGGAATCTTATGATCTGTGAGCAGAATGAGATGTGGTGTTTCCTGGATGAAGACATCTGAAGAGAGCATATGTGAACCTCAAGAGCAAGACTGATGATCCCAACAGACAAATTGCCACAGTATGCAGCATTTGCTAGAATGAAAGGTTTATAGGTGAGATATTTAAAGAGGTCACCACGCCCAGAGTATGTGGGTCTGCAATGAAATAGAAGACAGTGCTTGAGATGAAGGAGCTGTGGTCATTCAAAAGGGATAGCAAACCATGCAGAGAAAATTTCAAGCAGGTTCTCATTCTGCAAGAACTTAAAGATAACAAAGTATGGTGGGTTTGTAGCATCAAGGCACTGTGGAATAAATCCCTGTTCACAAAATTGATAGAAATGGGTACTGAAAACTAAACTGCTGTAATCTGATAATTGCTGGGGACAAGCTGCTTTAATATGGGGATGCATGATGCACGTAGAAATGTGTCAAAGACATGGCAGAGCACTACAACTGGGTAACTGCCCCAGAAAACAAAGCAAATTAATATTACCCATATCTGCACATTTTGGATTACTTTGTAAGCTGCTGCAAAGCTAAAAATTGCTAATAGTGATGTTAAAAACTTTTGGGAAAGTTTAGAGAGTTATCATTCAGTGATAATAAATGTGGGAGGAAGAATTTCTTTCAATTTGGAGAATGAGATACAGGACATTTAATTTTCAGAATTATAATCGGCAAAAGGTTAGTTAAACATAGCAGTTCAATTTTTTTAGAAAATTTACTTTACGTGTATTTTTGACTGTATAAATAACAAACTAGCTATGTTGAAAATAAATATAATTTTCAGGAAATTTTTACCATAAAAGTTCTGTATATTATTCAACTGTCTATTATATGGAATATGAGCTTATTTTAAAGTGCCTATGGAATAGGGTCAGTAAGAAAATTCAAGCCAGGAGGATACAAATGTTTGTGGTATATACGATAAGAACACATATTGACATATAATAGTTCTAATTAATTAATGACCAAATTCAGAGAGAAGAAGAGTCAGATGGGATAATGTTTGCTTGGATTAAAAAGCTACAACCAATACCTCCAATCCTGGACAAAAAAAGTGGCCTTGAGCTGGCTTTTCCATCACTCGAAAAATTGACACACAGAAAAGGGAGATCTTTACATCCTGTTACACGGCAAGAAATGTCCAAGAGGTAAGAACTACTTAATATGTTAACATATTGTTCTACAACATTCATTCTACTTGGTACTTTAATATCTAGCCAACCTCCTGACAGTGTCAGTGTCTCCACTTGGCATTATGTATCCAGCTTATTTGAAGCAGGCTAAGATTTCATTGGCATTACTGAAGCCTTTGCATTTGAGCGGTTCCTATGTGACATGCCTTCTAAAAGTTTTCAGAAATGAGTTAATTTGCCAAGTTTGAAGACATCTTTTCACCAGTTACTTTAAATAGGGTGTGATCTCAACTCTGATTTCTTATACATTTATATACATGTAGAGCCACAAAACACTGTTAATAAAAAAGCTGTCACTCTTTATTGCTGAACCCACCATTGTGTTCATTGTTTTCATATTGGTGTCCTGACTGCAAGATACAAAGAGATGAAAATTTTCTTGTTGAGTAATGCTAATTAGTATTTTTAAATTGTTTATATACTGAACTAACAGATTAAAACTATTGAACAGTTTCTATAACTCCATCTTCATTAAGGTTGGCATTCCAAGCATGACTTATCTGCTCTTCTTTGATACTAAAACAAAGTAATTAAGTTTTAATTTAGTTGATTTCTACAGATTGACTACTGGGGACATACAGAAAGTATAAAGAAATAAAAGATTTTCATATATTATTACAAATATCAAAATTCTGAAATTTCTTGGCTGTTATAAGGAATGAAGAAATAATGGTTTTAGTCAATATGGGAACAATATGGACTATGAAACAAAAGATTCCATTTTTTTATATAACTCTCCAGCATTCAAGCTTCTTGTTGAGAATCTTAACATAGGTTACATTTATCTTTCTTTGATCAGTCTAATTACAAACCCTCATTATGTCTTATTTTGAAGAGACTTAGTAGCCTCGCTAGTCCACAATGCAGATGAAAACTTTTTTTCTTTTCATAACATGTTGCTTTTTCTTGCTTGCTCCTTACACAAACAAACAAACAACAAAAGAAAAAAACAAAACCAAACCACCAAAACCACCACAATCAACAAAACAAACCAAGAAAGTAAGTCAAAAACTTACTGAGAAGCACTATGAAGACCTGAGAAATCCTTTTTCCCATATTGGCAAAAACTCTACTGAAAACTTACTCTCCTAATTGTTAAAAAAAATTAACAAAAAAGAATGTTTACATTAACAATTGATAAACATTGAGAAGTGGAGGTTACACAATTTTTTTCTGGACGAGATGCTTTACTGCTGTGCTGTAATGGTTCTGTGCTGTACTCACAGAACCATAGAATCATGCAACCATAGAACAATTTCTGTTGGAGGGGACATTAAAGTCATCTAGTTCCAAGCCCCCCCCCGCCATAGGCAGGAATATTCTTCACAAGGCAAGACTGGGGCATCTGTGGCTTCCCTGGGCAGGCTGTTCCAGTGTCCCGAGTCTGTCATCATAAAGAATTTCTATTAGGTGCCTCTAAAGCTGTCTCTTCTCCAAGCCGAGCAAGCCCAGGGTAGGCCCAGTCTGACCAGTTTGATGGCCTCCCGCTGAACTCACTCCATTGTCAGAATCTGTCATGTAGGTGGGAGGTGAGGGCAGGGAGGTGGGAGCAGTACAAACTGCACATATCTAGACCACATATCACAAATGCAGAGCAAAGGGGCATAGTCACTTCCCTCATCGACTGGCTGTGCTCCTGCCAATGCAACCCAGGATGCTGTTGGTCGCCTCCACTGCCAGGCCCGGTGCTGGTTCATATCCAGCTGACTGTGGAAGAGACACAGACCTTTCCCAGCAGAGGGGTTTCTCAAGCAGTCCATCCCCAGCGAGTATCAGTGCAAGTTCTTCCTTCCCATGTGCAGAACTTAAGTCTTTGTCCTTGCTGAATATCATAGGAGTGTCTTTGTCCATTCTTTTGGCCAGTCCGAGTCCCTCTGAATGGCATCCATTCCCGAGTGCATTGACTTGTCCACCCAGTTTGGTGTCATCTGAAGACATGGTGAACAAGCACTCTATTGCTTCCTCTAGGTCATTAAAAGAAGTTAAACAAACCAGACCTCAATACAGAACTTCATAATTCTCCAGTTTCTGATCCCCATTACCAGCCTATACATCCAGATTTTTATCTATTTACCCACACATCTGGACTGTTATGTCATAAGTTGAATAATATTCTGGTAGACAGTGTTGCTATTCTTCCCAAATTCAAGGGAAATTACATTTTCTGCTCTTCCCTTATCCCCAAATCCAGACACTTTAACATGGAAGATGATCAGATCGATCAGGAATTAATTACCTTCTCTAAACCATGCCAACTTTCCTCCTTTGTATGCCAAGAAGTGTGCTACAAGAGGACTTGTTCCATGATTTTTCTAAGGACTGAAGTTAAATCAAAATAGCCTGTAGTTCCCTGGATACTTTTTATGTTCTTTTCAGATTTGTGGAACAATTGCTTTTTCTAATCTTTGAGATTTTAAATTTTAGAACTTTTAAAATGTTATGACATTCAAGATGACACAGGATGATCTTGCAAGGACATCAACCAGTTCTCTCAGTGTGTTCATATGCAGCCCATCAGTTCCCATGGACTTTCATGGGTTCAAGTTCTCTCAAACTATCACTAACTCACCCACTGATGATAGTTCTTGAATTCTTTCATTAATCAGAGAGGCTTGGGAGACTGAGACAAGGGAAGTATTGAGTAGCTAAGCCTTATGTGTCTGCTGTTGCTAAATCAGCCACTCCATTTAACATTGGACACACATGCTCTTTGTTCAGTCCTTTACAACATAGCAATAGAAGTTCTTGTTGCCTTCAATATCTGTCACAAGGCTGAACTCCAGCTGAATTTTGCCTTTCCTAACACTATCCCTACACTCTCTGGGCAATGTTTTTAGACTCCGCTATTGTATTCTGCCCCTTTTTTTGTCCCCCGTGTTCTGCTTTTAGAGGTTGGAGCTCCATCAGGAAAATCCGACTAAGCCAAACAGGTCTCTTGATACATCTACACCTCTGTTTGAGTATCAGGCCTTCTTACACCTGGGTATGATGCTTTCTTGAGTGCCTTTACCTTTCAGATCTGTCTTCAAGAGGATTGCATCTACCAATTCTCTGTATAAGGTGAATGTTTATTATAGCAAACATCTACACTGTTGTTGAGGGCATAATTCCCACAGATTGCCAGCTATGAGGCCTATAACCTTAAAATATGCATTACCTAATTCCAAAATTATGTTATAAATACGTGCTTGCATTAAAATTGAACACCATGGATATTACTTCTAGCTATTATTTTGAAAGCATCACATATAGATATTTATGATGGAGAAAATCTGATAGAGAAATCTGAATCAGTCACATAAATTCCCTGTATGGCCGTAAAGAAAAATAAATTGCTCTGAAAGACAAATTGTTAGTCTTAAGAGAGACAGCCAAAATTTTCCAGAAACATATCCTGTGGTACCTCTCTTGTTGTCTGTGAATAGAGAGCTAGTTCAGGTATAGACACTTACTTGGTGAGATGAACCTTCATAAAAGTGATACACCTTAGGAAAATAAAAGAAAATAAAAGTGTTATAAGAATTTATAAATATGCTCTAAACACATTTCCTTCCTTTCTGTGAAACTATCACAAATTTCATTTTCAATTACTTCTACTTTTTACTGAATTTGCATGTGAAATACAACTGGAGTTTCATTCCTTAAGTCAGTTGTTTTTTTGTTTTTTTGCAGAAGTTTCTATCTGAAAATTACCTGGGCATTAACTTGACCACAGGTTATGTTATTAACTTTACTATTTTGCTAATCTATTTTTAAAATGTCACTGACATAAAAGAAGCAAAATAATAAATTTATAACAAGCATTCTTAAAGGTATCCATAAGCATATTTAGAAAAGGCTGAAAATTTATTTTTACTTCTTGAATTACCTTAATATATAAAAGACACCAGAGGGAATTGGTGACTCTTGGTTTGTTTGGGGATTTGAATTATTTTAGCAAGGAGAATTTGCCAAGCATAGCAGAACCGGAAATAGAGTCTAATGAAATTTTGAGCTGCAATGTAGGCTAATGATACTTGAAAGTGACATGGTTATATCTCAACAGGATAGCACAGGTTTAGCCTAAATGTCAGGAGCTTGACAGGCAGGTATCATAAAGATACATGTCAGTCACCTCCAGTGCAAGAATAAGTGATGAGCATTGTCAAGAATGTCCTTCATTTTTCCTTGGCAATTAAAGCAAACAGGGGCTCCAATGTCTGCTCTGCTGTTCCATTCTCTTTTTCATTTCTCCTATCTAAGCACTTGCTCTTTCATTCTCTTGATTAACAAAACAGTAAAGTGAAGAGAAAAAATGAAGAAGAAAATAGTTGTCTTCTCACTCCAGCGGTACTGACCCATTTTTTTCTCATAGAGATGTAAAAGGAAAATTATTTAGGTTCCAGAGTGCTTACAACCTTGTTATTTTTTGAACACTGTTCCACTTCTTTCAAAGCTTAGTAACTCTGTAACACTGACTTTGGCAACAAAGTTCTGGTTCATAACCTAATCCTCACCATCATTTCTATCCTGAGCAGTTGAGATACATATACCATGCAGGAAAGTCAGCAGTAACATCCTTATCAGAGAGTACAGCAAAGTAAAAAACATGCTAGCTTCATGTGAAAAACTAAGGAAAAAAGACTAGGAAAAAGAAATAACCAGAAGAAATAAAGGCTAGGAAGAGGCACAGAAATGAGGACTGCCACAAACTGAGAGGTAAGAATACCAGTCAGCTGCCTGAATCAACCACCACCTTGTTTCAAACACTATTCACCCAGTGAGAGCTTGTATGCCGGGAGCTGTGTGAAGTCGGAGGCACATTGCCAGGACGGTAAGGAACTGCCTTCATGCAGCCTTCTACCTCAGTTAAATGTTCCCTCCTCCTGTTGTTTTACAAGGGAATAGGTAGCTATGAAAGTGGATTACTGCCAAAGTCAAGGTGTATGCATCACCCTGGCAAACTGTGATTCATTATAGCCAGGAGCAGGATGCACAGTAGATGAGCAGCACTATTTCTAGCCAGAGCTACTCACTGGCTGATAATGAGAACAGCGCCTTAGGGGAACTCAGCTGATTTTCTTTTTCCAGTTTCTGCACCAGCCTGATTCCTTCCTACGCTGCCAACTATGGGCAAGGAAGAGATGATTCTTGCTCTCATGACTTCATGCTTGATTTAACCCACAAACCAAAGTGCCCCAAGGCTCTCCAAGTTTGGCTTACTAACTGTTCTTGCAATTACACATAATGTGTTCCAATGTTTCAGTTTTCTCAAAGTCAGGAAAAGGAAACCTCCACAGAGCCCATCCACTCAAGCAAGCCTATCGCACAGATAAACATGTTCTCACTGAAAAAAAACAAAGAGGCCATCTAGCCCTACAGACACAAGTCTTAGAATGTAAACAGATTCTTGCCTGCCAATTTATCCTTGCAGGAAAGTTTCTCCAGCATAGACCCTTGCCAACAAATAGAAAAAATGGAGATGCTTTACAACAGGCAGCCAAAGCCTGGAAGCATCAATGATGTTCCAATGGCTTGAAAGGCTTTAACTGTTGGGACAGTCTCTCCAATTCTACTAGCCACATTTCAGACGCATTTTATATGTTCCTTTTCAAATACCCAAAGGAAAACAAAGGATAGTTAAAAATGGGTAGATTTTTTGTGCACCTGACCATCAGCTGATTTCATCCTATTCTATAGATAATTTCTCACTTACTTTGGTAATAGTTTAAGAGTTTTTGGTTTATGACCCAAAGTAAGATTATCATGAGTCATGATAGCAAAAGATCAATAGCAACAAATCACATTTGTAATGACATTACTCTTGTCAGTTAGTCTTTGATTGTCAATGAAACCATTTAACAGTTATTAAAATTTCTTGGAACATTTTTGGCCAGAGAGCCCAGTTTAAACCTGGTTTTCCATTAAAATTCTCTAGGTCTGGAGTTCAATGATAAGTGTACTCTGCAGCCTGAGGAGAAAGGATAGGAAAAAAGTTGTGGTATACCTCATTCAGCAGAATATACCATATTTACAAAGTCATGAATAAATGAGGGTTTACAGTCTTATGAAAAATAACATCCCTTTCCTTAATTTTGGTGTTCAGCATTTTCTTTGCGGCGTTTTCAAGCCAGTATATCCATGCCAAAGTACTTGGAGAAAACTAATTGCTCTCAGGCCTTGGGTTTTCCTTTGGTTTGGTTCATTCAAGAGAAATCTGCTGTCAGAAAGACGCTTTGCAAGTCCGAAACTAATTCTGGATAGGTTTGTGTGAAACTTGCCTTCCTCGTATTATATTTCTTATAGCACTGCTGGACACTTCACACCCACTATATAGCTTTATACAAATCTGTTTTCCAGATTTCGAATCAAAGATTCTTGGCCTTGAAATACTTCAGAGCAAGCACTTCTTGCTTACTGCATGAATACTTTTGTCATCATTGAGCATTTCACCAGCTGCCTATTGATAAATAATTGACAACTACTCAGGACCACTTAACAAGATTGGTTAATGAGAATACACTGCTATTGCTCCTACAGATTTTACAATCGCATGCTGATTTGATTAGTTGCACTGATAAGAAAAATATCTATTTCTTAAAGATAAGCATTCCGACTGAGTAAAATAAACCCTAAAACTCGACGAACACAAAAATGTAGTAGTAACTTGAACTGTAGTGAGAGGACTGGAAGAAACTGTACAAGATTTCTTATTAAAAAAATAAATAATTTAAATCCTTCAAGGAAAAGAAGACATTACTTAGACATAAATTACTTTCTCTATGAAGTAGGAAAGCTTGTTGTTCCTGACACTCTCAAAATAGACAAACCATAAATAAATGAAGACTATTATGTTGTGAAATAATTCCCAAGGCAAATAAATGTGGAGGGCAGGCAGTGGGGAACCTAAAGTTAAATTCCAAATCTCTCCAGTAACCATATGCAGGCAAGTGGTAGAAGAGAGAATTTTTTTCAAAATGTAATTACCTTGAATATGGCTTGAGTTTGAAGTCAGCAACTTCATGCAGGGGTTGCAATTATCTCAACAAGTCCCAAACTGTTTTTGAGTTTTGGTTAAGTTTTCATAATACAATACCATCACAACTTTGAAAAAAAATTAGGAGATTTCCATGATACTGCCTTACCTTTGTACTCAAGATGTATATTTCCCTTCGTCTCACTCTCTCTGCTGTCTTTTACCCTGGAAACATGCTCTAATCCTTGCAATCTTTTAAAATAAATGCATATGTTGAGATCTTGACAGTCTTCTGTACACTCAGTAAAATTCTAGAACTTGGTTTGAAAGTAACTTAGGTGGAATTTTCAAGGTGAAGGTCTTCTCCTGATTAGAATTTCTTTCACTTCTTTTAGGGCTTGTTGTTTTACCTTTATTTCCATGATAAGTATCCTCATGTCAGCAATGGTTCTTCATAAGAGAGGTATGAACAGTGCACCTGCTTTCTTTGTTTAATTGCTAGAAGTAGAGTCTTGGTCTAAGCATAGATTACCTAAGGGACATCTCCATTCAAATAACAGTACCATATACAAATAAATTCATAATCACTTTACAGTATTATTGATTTTTTTTTATACCAAACATATATCATTTTTGTTTGGTCATGTTGCCTATTAGAGTGTTTTCAAACAGAATGTTGATTCTTTGCCCTATTTCATTGCTTCCATGCACAATTCTTATCCTGATCAGTAGCTCTTCCACCTGCATCTCATCATGCTTTTCTGTTGTAGAAGAGATGATGGAAGCTTACAGACCTGTATCCTAAGTGACTGTATCTTCTTCCCAGACTGATGCCCTATGTTCTAAAAAAAAAAAAATTAAAACACATATTGAATCTTAACTGGATTATGCATACTATTTTCGTACAAGTTCAGTTCACTTACATGGAAGTTGTGGTCACTGAGAAATAATTAAGCAATCCATATCTCATAAAAAAATATTCATCCATGAAAGTACAGGTATAACAGCATAATAGTGTAGTTCATAAGCCATCTTTAGAAACAAAATTTTTAGTTGCCAATACCAAATCCTTTCACAAACTACTTCCTGCTTCAAGGTCTCTTGCCAGGGTAATGAGATGCTCCATCATGAAGTTATATATAATTCTGTCAAAATAATCTTAGAAAGTATATAATTTTGAATCATTGTTGGAAGCAGAGACATGAGCAACTGCAAATGTGTTCTTCTAAACTGGGAATGTAATATGGAATTAAATGCAAATGACTACGTTAATGCAACATTATGATTGAGATATGACATAAACAAATGTCATTAAATTCCAAGTATGGTTCCCACAGCAACTGTAATTCTGCTGCTTTGCACTTTCTGTACATATTATATTGTGTTCCTGTGCCATATACTGTGCAGTATTAACTTCGCTGTATTTTCGTACATTTGCACTGTGACTGAGTAATGGTTGTTCTGGGAACACAAACTGAGTTTCTATTTTTCTTAATGTAAAATCTCCACAATAATGTTACCACTTTTTTCTACGTTTAATTTCTTTTGTTTTTGCTGGTTTGTTTGTTTCGGTTTTTTTAAAGAAGATGGTGTATTATTTCAGTGTATGTGGCCTGGCTAGAAGTCATCGCTTTGCACCTGACTATGTTTTTGAGCTATACTCCAAGCCATGATTGCACTTAAATAAACTTTATTTCACTGGATATTAGTGATTCAGCTTGATTTCTTTTTTCCATTTTTGGCCTTTTCTCTCCCAGTATCACAGCTTGAGCTTTAGTTTCAAACAAAGAAGACAGAGGTCTTAACAGGAAAAAAAGTCATGTTCTGTATCTATATTTCTACCATTTTAACCTACATGTAAGGAGATCAGCATGAACTCAGTTGTTATCTACTGAAGCTGTGATTCACAACACAATAATAAATAAACAATTTTAAGAAGTTCATTAAAGTTAAATTTTGAACTGAGTGCCTAATTAACTTTCACAAACTCTGTAATAGTTTAAGAGAAAAAGGAATGCCTTGTATGGGTCAACTTTATTTTTCCCAATTTGATTTAAAATACAACTTATACATACATTAATCCAAGAGAAAGACTAACCATATAATACCTTAAATTTGTTACTTGCTTGTATCACATTAGAGTGGTACAACTTATCAGGAAAATAGATCAAAAGTTTTAAACAAGAGTACTTTCAGAAGCCCTGTGTTAAAATACAAACTTTTGCCATTTTAAGAAATAATCAGTTTAAATATTTATTATTTTAATTCCAGGAAAGACACGTGTATAGCCCTTTAAAAGATGTCGGGGGGAAAAGGTTTATTAGAGGCTGGGCAATCACCAACCATACGAAGTTCAACAAGGGAAAGTGCCTGGAATGGGGCAATCCTGGATATACGGACAGAATGGGGAATGAGAGGCTGGAAAGCAGTTCCAGGAAAGGGACCTGTGGTCCTGGTTGATGGCAAGTTGAATCTGTCAACAGTGCCCTGGCAGCCAGAAGGGCCAAGCGTGTCCTGAGTGGCATCAGGCACAACATCACCAGCTGAGCAAGGGAGAGGATTGTCCTGCTCTGCTCTGCACTGGGGCAGAATCCCTCACCTCAAATCCCATTTGAATTGGGTGCCACAATATGAGAAAGAGATAAAGCTGTTACTAAGTACGCAAAGGAGGAATGCAAGGATGATGAAAGGCCTTGAGGGAAAGCCATGTGAGGAGTGGCTGAGGTCACTTGGCCTGTTCATCCTAGAGAAGAGAGGGAAGGGAGACCTCAGTGCAGCCTGCAACTTCCTCTTGGGGGGAAGTTGGTTCAGCAACTGCTTTGAAACTGAATGTACCTCACCAAAATTAAGGGAAGTTTTCTGAAATTTTTAAATAGCCATTTTCAACATTTTTGCCCATTGTATCGCAATGTAATTAGGTAGTCTTAGGAACTATTTCCAAGCATCTACTCATGTGGACTATAATTCTGTGTGATTTCGTTTTGCTGAAATTTCTGAAAGGCAAGCTTATGTTAATGGTGCTTTATACATAGAAGAGCATATACTAGACAGTATTTGCCCTGAAGTACTTCCCTAAAATGTCCTGAAATGCTTCTTCCTATTTTTCCCTTTCAGAGCTTACCTATGAAGAAAGTGCAGGAGAGAGAGAAAAAGAGTGTTTCTCAAATTGCGCTAACTTGTGATTTACACTAGTCTGAGTATACAAACTACCTTAGTGTAAAGTGCAAGTGATGAATAAGCAAGTAAGATACAGGTAAACTAAATCACAGGATTCTGAAGATGGTAGCATGACATAGTTTTGAAAACAAATTACTGAGATATTATGAATGTCACTTTGGTTTAACCAATTTGAGATTCTGATAATTGTTTTAATAATTTTGTTCTGAATAGCTTTTCAAATCCAATAAAATTACCGATGCTTTATTTCTAATTGTTGCCCATGGCAGACCTTAAATAATATTTCTAAAGGAAATGAATGAGATATTATGTATGATTTAAAAAAAATAATTATGTTCAGTTTAAAGGAAATCTTTCTTTCAGCATTAAAAGTAGTAATTGATTCTTCTAAATGGATAGAATTTTGTTTTATATTGTAACATCTTTGATTAAATACAGCAAGTGGACTAGGATACTATGAAATATGCACCTGAGTTCTCCCCATATAAGTTTACATTTCTGTTCCAAAACTTGTCTCAGTCTGTTATCATGCTCTATTCCAAAGGCTTTTTTTTTTGTTTCTTTAATGAAGATATGCCATTCTCTTGTAATGTTTGGACATATTTGTGGGTTTTTTTTTTCTTTATTTTCTCTATGTTTATATACTAAAGTGCAACTGAAGTTATCAAAAGGATTACCTGCTCATAATGCAGAGTATTGGACAAGTCCAGCAACAGTCATTCTCTAGAATTTCAAGTTCCATTGTTTTGTGTAACAAATGGGAGGAATAAATTAATTTATGTGGAAAAGGCAAAAAATATTTAGGGCTTTCCAAAATATAGGTGAAATAGTAGCTTGATTCCATTATTTTTACTCTGTACAAAAATAATACCAATGAAATTCTTTCTTCACACAAGTACCAGTAGAATCAAAGTTTATGTGACCAAAGAATAAGCTCTGTTTACACACAGAAACTCCTGTGGATTAAAGCTGAATCCTGTAAGAAATAGATATCCAGTGGTACATGTTCTAACAATACCATTTTCATACACATCTTGAGAGATCGAGATGAAAACATACTTTGAGATTTAATCCTTGGAAAATAAATATGAAACAAAAATATGGTGTAACATTTGGATTTGCATCAATATCAAATCAAAACAGCAGCTATTCAGAGAAATACATCTTGTAAGTGCTATAGCATTTTTAAAATTTTTTTGAAGAAAGAGAATACACATTAAAAAAAAAAAATTAATGCAATAAAAATATGATAAGTTAAAATACATATTGAAACAGATACAGCATTTTAAAATCATTTACTTCATGTAAATGAGATATTGGTGTCAATGAACATTTGAAAATGAATGAGCTGTTCAAGAGATGCAAACACAAATGCACCTTGTGCACTATAAAAGGTTTCAATTTTGCTATTTTCTAAACACAGAAAAATGTATCCCCCCCATTCAGAATATTGAATGTCTTATGAAAAGTGAAAGGTCATTTGTAACTGTCCAAAGGATTGATGGAGTTGAGATACCTCCTTGACCTTCACCCTGCACTCATAAAGAACAGTCTCGGATGACAGAGCATCAGGCAAGTTTTCAGAAAATGTCTTTTCTTATTTTATATTGCATAGCAGGCTTGTTACCTGATATTTTTCATAATTGTATGTCAAGATTTAATTACTTCATGTCTTCCCTCATTAAAAGCAAACTGTCATCTAATACCATTCAGCTATGTTTGTGATTTGCACTAATTCAAGCATTTCTGTCTGCTTTTTGCCATTGTCTTCCATCTCAGTTTCTACAATAATTGCTTTGGAGGCCTACACAAACAATGTCAAGGTCAAGCCTTACAAATACAAAAATTCTTTTTCAATTACTTATTGTCAGTTAAGGATGCACATTATAAAAACTGGTTCAGAGGAGCTTCTGGTTTTTTTCCTTCGTATTCTAATCTTCATATAATGCATGTTGGAATGAAAGCTGAAGCTAAGATGTTTAAACAAAAAACTTCAAAAAGACTTGTGGAAACATGAAGTATTTTAAACATTCAACCACATTTTCACTCATGTAGTATAATAGGGAAATCATATATAAAATATACTATTAACCATGTGCAGGAAGTAAAATTAAATTTACTCAATGTTAAATCCTTTTGTTGTTATATGTTTTCATCCTACCAACAGGGAAAGTCAAGGACATATAGCTTAATGGTCCACTTACCAAGAAACAAGAAGGCAAGAATTCATTTATCAAGCTTCAGTATAAAGTGTCACTCTCCCTACTTCCCTGCCGAAAGCTTGAGAGTGCTGGGCAGCAAATGAGTAACATGAGAAGAAAGA
>VXBU01013898.1:29813-44066 GCA_013400315.1 Bombycilla garrulus | reverse complement strand
TCTCTCCCAGTGCAGTGGTTCTGCCCTTTCTTAAATATCTTTTAGCAGAAGCTCTACCAGCTTGGCTGATGGGCTTAGTGATGTGCGGTGATGGGTCTGTAGGGGCTGGCTGGATTCAGCCAATCCAACATGGGGCAATCCCTGTGGCCTCCCTGCTGGCAACACTTTTACACGTACTACCAAAATACATCAAAAACAAAAAAGAATTTCAATGCTTACCTCCTTCTTTCTGACAATACTACAAAATATTTTAGTGTATCAGGATGAAACAAATGATAACATTTGCCACATAGGAAATATTTTAATAAAGAAAAATGAAGAGAGAGAACTCTCTGGAAAAGATATAAAGGACCTACACTTTCTGCATATTACTATTGTTGGAAGCAAAATTATGCAACTCTAATTTAGTGTGCCAAGAAAATTCTTTCTCTTCCATCTGTTACAACTATGTTAGATGACAGTTGTTGAATTTAAATTTCAGTAATTATGAGGATTGGGTAGCTTTTACTTAAGGAAATTTTTGGGATTTTTTGAGGATTTTTTGAAATAATTCATCTCAATTATCAATTAATCATTATCACAAATCAAACTCAAAATACTGAGGAAGCTTCCAAAAAAAGGAAAAGAGTTTTCCAATATTTTAAAAAGTAAACGTGATAAGTAGGCTAAGTCTGTGTTAGTTAGCCTCATACGGATCCAAAGCAAAAACATGTACAAGCCCGCAGAACCAGTAAGAAAAAAACAAAGCATTACTAAAGACAACTCATGAAGAAAAATTGAAAAAGAGCTCATATCATACATTTTATAACTTGCTAAAAGTAAGCTTTTTATGATTACATAATAATACATATGTTGATAAATATTTTAATATCAGTATAAATAATAATCAACATAAAAAGGAATTAGGATTTTTTTTAAAATAAGGAAGCAGCAGACTGTCATTAATTTTCAAGAGATTAGGTGGATATCTCTTCTTGTCTCAGTACTATAAAATAGCTAAAAAGTAATTGTTCATAAGTTCAGAAATGGCTTTAAAATAGTGAAGCTGTAAACGTGGCAGTATGATTAGTATGACTGATTTAGTAGTGTGGGTGCATTCGGAAAAGGTACATTTTTGTAAGAGCCAAAATTACATCCAGGCAGACAGAAGATTGGAGGTGATCTCAAGCACATAGGAGATACTGGAGAATCTGCTTTCATTTTCTAATTTGATAGTGAGTTTTGTTCTGAAATGTAGGACAATTGAAAATGATGGACAACTCTACTAATAAATTCAAAAGTGATGAAATACTGTATCAAACAGCTTAAAACATAAATATTAAAATAATTTAGAGCAAAAAATAACACTTTAGTAAATAGCAATTGAATTTCAAAGCATGATTTAACACCTTTGCTCTCACACAAAGAAGTAAGCCACATGCCTATCTTCTGAGGCACATGTCTATAAAAGGATCTTCAGCAGAATAACTTGACTCGTATTTTCAAAGCTGAACTACAAGATTACTAAATATATCATTCAATTATCCTTGAGAACTTTTTGGCTGAAATAATGGAAGGGAAGCCAGTGGAAGAAGAATATTTATAGAAATACTTTTGTAGGTGATTTAAAACAGAGTGTATTACAGTGATGTGTGCTTGCAGCCCAGAAAGCCAACCATATCCTGGGCTGCATCCACAGAAGCCTGGCTAGCAGGTTGAGGGAGGGGATTCTGCCTCCCTGCTCTCACGTGACCCCACATGGGGTACTGTGTCCAGTTCTGGGCCCCCAAAATAAGATGGACGTGGACCTTTAGGAACAAGCATACAGAAGGGCTATGAAGATGACGAGAGAGCTGGGGCCTCTCTTCAGGAGACAGACTGAGAGAGCTGGGGCAGTTCAGCCTGGAGAAGAGAAGGCTCTGGGAAAACCTTTCAGCAGCCTTCCAGTACAAAAGGGGCCTGCCAGACGGCTGGAGAGGGACTTTTTGCCAGACATGTAGTGACTGATATGATAAGGAGGAATGGCCTTAAATTGAAAGAGGGTAGATATGAGGAAGAAATACTTTCCTTTGAGGGTGGAAAAACACTGGAACAGGTTGCCCAGGGAAGCTGTGGATGCCCCGTCCCTGGAAGTGTTCAAGGCCAAGCTGGAAGGGTCTCTGATCAACCTGGTGTGGTGGAAAATGTCCCTGACCATGGCAGGAGAGCTGGAACTAGATGATCCATAAGGTCCTTTCCAACCCAAAATATTCTGTGATTTTATGTTTTATGCTCCTTCCAAAAAGCTAAATAAAATTTTTTATACATAGAAATATTTACAAAAATATTTTTAAATTGTTAGTGTATATATAACCAGAATTATATATATTTACATGTGTTTCTATTTTTATTGTGCTGAAAATTACATGCCAAAATTAAAGACAATAAGGATTTTTGGGTTTTCTCTCAATAATTGCATCCTCTGGAATGAAGTAAATTCTCTCTCTTTTTTTTTTTTTTCCGGCCCTCATTTATGTGTTGTGAAAGTGGGAGGTCTTACCTTTAGACCAAGCTGCACTGAAAAGAAATGTTGAACAATAATATGGGTTCATCCATCAATGCAAAAATCTTACGAAAATTGTCAGGTTGTACAGAGCAGTTTCAGTATTTAAGTAGTAGATATATATTAGAAAATCATAATATATAGTCATATAAGTAAATGAAAACTTAGATCAGCCTTCTAATATTAATATACATTACAATAGTACCTCATTCAGGATTATGATTCTACTATACAACAGTATTATATTTGCTGTACAAATGCACAGAGACCAAGCCCAAAATTTATAATCTAATTATGTGTGTATGGGGATTTACTTATAGTAGTTCATCATTAAGAAATTCAGAAGAAATTTTATTCCAACTATAAATTTTTGCAAAATATATACTATGAAATCCCAGCTGCTTTAGGACTGTAATTAACCTCATTGGTTTAAACTGGGATAAGGTGTAAAAAACTTTTTCAAATGAGACTCTTAATTTCCTAATCTGCCTAACATTTTTTCTTTGGCCAAACCTCTTTTAAATAACAACTCTACCACAATCTGGAAGTACCCATAAGATGACCAGAGTGACGTGGAACCCAGTACAAGCTCCCACTGTTACACAATTCAGAAGCAAACAAAAGCAAAGTTTTGCTATAGTTTCCCTACCTGAGAAAAACAATAAAAAATACCTCTTCCTCTTTCACATCCTTTTTTATCAGAATAATCTTGATGTAAACAAATATATTTGTTGTATATAAATTTCACAGACATACTAAAAATTTGAATTATTTGACAAGAAACAAATACAGCATTATCTTGTAATTTGATTTAGGAAATTAGTCTTGTATAGTCATACTTAAATCTGAGATACACTGTTTGCCACAAAATATGGACTGTGAAAGAGAAATCTTGATGTTAAGTGATGACTGGAATTATTATTGCCTCATAGAGATGAAATAAAATAAAAGGAAAAAACTGGGCTATATTAAAATTTGATAGAAGATAAAGGAATTTGCATATATTCCTAGGAAAGCCCAGAGGCTGCCATGGAGTTTATATACATTTTCATGCATACATAAGAAACTTTTACACTAGACTATGATAATGTAACTTTCTACAGAATGTCACTGCTTGTGTATAAAATTTTCACCCTAATCTTAAGCAATGCTAAGCAAAGTATAGCCATTCCATAAAAAAATTTAACACAAGAGATTAGATGAAATGAGGCAAACCTGTTTTCTGAGGAAACAGGAAAAAACAAAATAAAACTCAGAAATTATAAAAGCTATGTAGATAAAAAGCTGAAAATCAGTTTTGGAGAGATTAATGAAAGATAAAGCCTTTGGAAAGGCTGCAGGCAGAAGAATTGATAAAGATATTTCTTAGCTATGCCTGGAACACACTTGTGTTAGTCCATAGAAACTTATTCATGTGTAGTTGATATCTATTAGATTTTTTACACCCTTAGCTAAAATGACCTTAGCTTTATTTCCTTTTCAAATCATTATTTCCTCCCACTACAGATTTCAATAGACAACAATATCACCTCTCCTCTTCTCTCAACAAAGCATCTCCAGTTCCCTACAGATTTGAGTTTTTCACTACATTTGTTCTGAATTTCAAATCTGTTGCAAACATAAATCAAGATTGTGCTCAGCATTTCAGACATATCTCACCAGCAAAAGAAGATTGAAAATTCAAAGGGGATTTTGACCTATGCAAGATATTTTTCTTAGTCACTTACACACAACTTTTTGCTGGAGTTAAATTTTTTTTCAATGGAACCTGGTATATGACACCAAATATGAATTAATGGACACACTGGCAATTCTGCAGTTGTTAACACAGACAATGAATTTGATTCACCATGGGTATAAGTATTTACTATACAGAGGCACAGAAATAATGATGGTTTGCTGGCACGATACATCGTATAATAACATATAACACTATGGGAAGGCTCTTGCCATGTAAAATTACACACGGGATGAACTAAAATTATGGAAATAAATTTAATATTGTCAGGTCATGGGTTTGAGTGCTTGACAGGTCTGCCAAGATTTTCAATGGGCAAACAGATACACATTGTGTTGGAGCAGCAGATAAAACAATGTCTCAGCCTTTAGAGATGCAGGTCTAGTATTATAAACATGATTATAGTTAGGAATTAGGCTCAGAAAGTGAATCTTAGATCATCTTTATCATTATTTATTATTAGATAAGAATTTAAATATATATTGTTTGTTTGCTCTTCTGCTCACTGTAGTGCATGTCATAAACTGACATTTTACATATATATGTATCATAGGGTAATGTTTAACATAAAACCATGAATATTAGTGATGCTACCTATCTTCTTCACAAATACTTTTTCTGAGGCTACCACTGCTCAAGGAGGAGGAAGGAGGAAGTCTTAGGACTTTACACACGCAGATTATTGGGCCTGCCAGTGAGCGCATGTGGGTTAAATAGTCAGGCATTGATACATGACTAGAAACAATATGCAACTCACTGAGCTAGAAATAGGAAAAATCCTAACAAAGCTATTTCAAAATATTGAAGACCAATGAAAAAGTTCTTGAGTAGGATTACTAGTTCAGCTAAACCAAATCCATTCATATTTCCAAACAAGCGACATTTTAAAACTGGTAGTTTAAAGGTAAATATTCTGGTGAAATGGTTCAAGATTCGCAGAATCACAGAATATGCCGAATTGGAAGGGACCCACAAGGATTATCAAGTCCAACTCCTGCCCCTGCACAGGACAAGCCAAGAGTCACACCATGTGCCTGAGACCATTGTCCAAACACTCCATGATCTCTGCCAGGTTTGATGCTGTGTCCACTTCCCTGGGGAGCCTGTTCCAGTGCCCAACAACCCTCTGCATGAAAAACCTTCTTCTGAAATCCAGCCTACACCTCCCCTGACTCAGCTTCATGCCATTTCTTTGAATCCTTTCACTGGTCACGAGAGTGAAGAGATCAGTACTGGTCCCTCTGCTTCTCCTTGTGAGGATGTTGAAGACTGCAATGTGGTCTCCCCTCACTCTCCTCTTCTCCAGGCTGAACATACCAAGGGACCCTGGTCACTTGGAGTTTGGTACTTATCACTCCTACTAAGAAATGTACTGATTGCTCAGAACTTCTGACACTTAGATTTATTAACAAATTATGGTCCTATTAAAAAAATCTGGCTGTGGAGGATTTTTTAAAGGACAATTTAAATAGTTCATATGAAACTATTCAAACAAGGTGAGAACTATATCTTGATTACAATAATCACATAGTGTTTGTAGTACAAAGAAATAAATAGGAACTCTGCATTGTGATCAAAACAATTCTTACAAATGTTTTGTCTTGAAAGTTTTTTCATATAAGGTGGTGAAAGTGATGCATAGAATTTTCAGTTGGATCAAAATTAACACCAAAATCTTCGGAGAGTTGTGGCAGTTCAATTTCTAGAACCTTTGAGGTGTGTTGGGTTTCCATGGCAGAGTCCTGGCAAGGACACCTCTGTGAGGGGAGGTCAGGGCTGTCCCACGTGGGATACAGCTGGTTCCAGACAGTCCCAGTGAATCCACCCCAGGGCACAGTTGAGCCCATCAGAAAGGCTGGTGGTGGCTTTGAGAAAACATATTTTAGAAAGGAAAAAAATACTAGACAAAAGAGGAAGAAAACCAACCAACCAACCAAACACCCCTGAAACTGTGAGCAAAAACAGCATGATCACCCAGTTCAGAGAAGAATGAGGGCAAAAGTGATGTGCTCCAGGAGCTAGAGCAGAGATTTGCCTGTATGCCATTAACAAGACCACAGGGGAAAGGCATTTCCCTGCATTTTGTGGAGAGGACCACACCAGAGTGTACATCTATACTGCAGCCTGTGCACAACCCCCAGTAGAGCAGATTTTTTCCTGAAGAACTGCAGCCTGATGGAGAGGATTCATGCTGGACTGGTTTGTGCAGGGCTGCAGCCTGGGGAGAGGGAGAAAAGCAGGAGGAAGGGAAAGCAGAGAGGAACTGTTAAGGACGGGTTGTAATAGCCCCTTCCCCACACCCTGTGATGCTCTGGGTATGTGGATAGGGGCAGATAATGAGGAGGAAGAAGTTCTGGGATGAAGGATTGAAATTGAACTTGGGAAAAAGGGGCAGGGGAAGGGGTTTTTTTATACTTTTCTTTTATTACTCACTATCCAAATCTGTTTTAATTAGCAACAAATTACATTAATTTTCTTCATGTCAAATCTATTTCACCTGTGATGTTGATAAGTGATTTCCCTGCTTTTATCTTTCCACATTTGATTTTTCTTCATTTTATTTTCTCACCCTGTCCTGTTAAGGAGTGGGAGTGACAGAACAGTTGGATGGGCAGCTAGTTGCTTGCCAAGATCAATTCAACACATAAGATAAGCTGATATGTGACTATATAATCATAATCATAGGTAAATATGGTTTATATAGTAAAAAATGTTTAAAATACTATTTTTTAGAACAGTTATAGTTGTCCTAACTGAAAAGGCTGTTTTATCATGTCCAAGGAATTATGGCTGATCTTTAACTTAAGAAATAGCTCTACTTGTTTATTCAACTTGTGTTTGCCAAGGCATGAAGACATAATACATTTAACTATTCCTTAGAACTCTGGCAGCATGGAATCCTTACTGGATAGGACTCCAACGTATAGCAGAGGTCATACAGGTTTTGTGATTTATCTGTTTGAATGTCTGTTTTGTCTGAAAATGGTTCTGACAGGTCCCATTTCACAAGTTTTGGCAAAAAAAAAAACCCCCAGTCATCTCAAGTATGGGAAATTTGATGGTTATTTTCAGTTAGAGGGAATGTTTTCAGGGAAGTTCAAGTAGCCTATAGCTGACAACTTCCTAATTTAAAATCTTTCCTGTGATTAAAAACTAGCTCTATGGAACATTATCTTCAAGACTGTTGCTTTGGGGATTTTTTAATACTACTGGAAGAAACTGAATCAATGATAGCAAGATGCAAAAAGTCACCAAATGGTGAACAAATATTAATAGAAATGTAACATATAATAAAATGTATTTTCAAATGAAGTGAATACATTTTAATATTTCGGAAATTTTTCGTTCATGATTTATTGTTTACACAATTTTTTAAAGACCTTGTGTTGACATCTGAAAAAGATCTTGGGCTATTTTTAGGTCTTGGTAAACTCTTGCCAAGAGATCAGAGCCATGTCGTAAGACAATGAGAAGAAACGTAATTGTTCCAGAACCAGGCAAATTAAGTTACCACAGTAAATAGTGTTCGTGATATTTTGTCTAACTTCATTTTTTTTCCCTGTGAGTTAAGTTTAGCTATAATTTGTTAGAAACAGTCGCTTATTTATAATTAACATGGAAAATCCTGACCTTATTTTGAGAATTTTTATATGAATAAAATCAGAAGAGATTTAATTAGACTACAATATTTATTTTGGTTTGATAAGTCAGTGATTTCTCTAAATGTAACACATGTAAACTGTACTAATTTAATCATGTAGTAGGAATACAAAAATGTGTTGTTACTGATTAAATGATTACTGCAACATCTTGCAGACTCAACTCCGGGAAAAATTATGGGAGCAATTACAGGAAAAGCACTTGATTGCAGTAAATGGTGAGGGGGAAAAAAGGAAAAATCGTAAAGCAGGAGCTGGAAAAAGTTGTAAAGCAAGAAGTAAATTTATCAATGTTTTAGGATGATTTCAGTGTGATTAAAAACCACATACACACTTGAGGAACACAATTGCCAGCAAAATCTTAACTTTTCAAAATATTGGCTGATTTTAATAATGTAACCTCCATAAATTTCCCATTGCATTACTCCTGGCATCAGGGAGTCTAAAAAGCCATCCTATTCCTCATGGATTTTTTTCCTGTTGACTGTTTTTCTAAATATTTACTTTTGTACAGCTGGAAAAAAATGCAAACATTATAATTTTCATAACTTTACCATTCATTTAATCTCAGAACAAACTGATTTTAGGAACCATATTGAGGGTTTTTCTTCTGAATAATGAGTGGCTTTTAAATAAATACCAGGAAAACACTAAAATGGGCACATTGCATCTATTAGAATCATTTTTTCAGTGAAATTAAGAGAGGGTTTACAAGGGAATAACAAGAGAAGAGTTATCTAGGAAAGAAAAACATTACAGGAAGCTCTCTCACTTAAGAAAAGAAACATACAGGAAATATACATGAGATGTAAGACAATGTTTCAGGAAAGGATGTGAAAAATACTTGGTAGAAATCAGATTCATAAAGGAGAAGAAAAATTGTTATTTTGCATTAGGTTTTTAGATTTCAGTTGCAAAATCTTAATCTGAAGAAGACAATTAGAAATGAAGAAGTCAAACAATCTCTTCTTTAAGTTGTATTTTGAAAAGAAAAAGGCAAAACCCCGCACTTCATATGCATTTATATTAAATTACAAATTCAGCAAATCATTTAAGCACATAATTAGTTATAGGCAAGTGGTTAAGTATATTGACTTCAAGTTAAGTTCATGCTTAATTGCTTTGCTGAATCAGACTCTCCAAGATGTTTAATAAGTGTTGGGTTTTTTTTTTAGAAAGCAGAATAAAATCATCATAGCTTTGTGATTCCCTTGGGTTTAGTTACATAAATACCTAGTCTTATTATGTACTCCAGCACATGCCTCATAATCTTTGATGTGTTTATCTGCTCAACTACCCTTTTGTTTTAGAGGTAAGAAATTAAGGCTATCAATGTGCCTCAGTCAGATTGGAGGTAGATGCAATCTGGCTGATGGAGGTGCAAAGACAGTGCAGTATGCTCTGCCACTGATGAAGAATATAGGATCTCAGACAGGCTCATATAAAGTTGTTCAGAAAACACATTTTCTTTTAGAAATGTAATAACTTACAAGACAAAGTTCTTATACATATGTATTTACAGGTATATTGTACATGCACATATGTACATACAATGTATGCACATACATATGTATAAATAATAAAGCATATATATATCCTTATATACACAGACATTCAAACTTGAAAATTAGTAAAATATATACAATGTAGTGTTTCTGAGGCCAAAGAACAGTACAATCGATTGATTTGTTAAAGACTGGTGTGGTTAAAGCACACAATAATATCACATTCATATTGAAGGACCAATACAGTAACACCCTGGGGTTTTTCTTTCTGTAATAGCCCTTCTTTCTATAATAAGATGAAATGTAGACAGATTTTTTTTAAGTCATCATTTATTTATGAGATAGCTTAAGTCTAATGCAAAACTACTTAAGAAACCCAAATGTCTCTTCTGAATTTCCAAATGAGTCTCAAGTATTATTAGAGCATTAGTCTTCCAAATGTAGATGTAACTGGCAAAAGAAAAGGAAACTGAAACCTCAGAAAAATCTATGTCTATCATTTCTGTTTCTCTGAACAAGGAAACTGTCTGGTTTAAACATGCAATTTCTTCCCTTGTTTCTATATGCCTCTATTTTGGACCATAGGAAACCTCTGAAAAAATGAGCTCCACAGCATTAGCTAATTAATTTTAACAGTTGCCATCTAAAGTACATCAGTTTTATTATTGCCCCTTTTTTAGATGAGAAATAAACAGATTTTTTTTAAAAGTCATGCAGTGATGCAGTGGCAAAGGACAGCGAAGTACTCATGTTTTATGCTCAAAGTTCAGACAGTCTCTGCAGTAACCTGGTCCATTTTAGACATCAGTGCAATTTCAAAGTCCATAATGATATGTAGTCTCAGTCTACAGTGTGCTATCACATGAGTAAAGGAATGTTGTAGGGAAAGGATATGGAAACTCAGGCAGTTCTACACCACTTTCCACACACATTACTGTCTTCTCAAGCTGTGTTTCAAGAAGAAACCCTAAATTGCACCATGACAAATCAAATTTCTAATATCTCAAGATACTGCAAATTCCAACCATCGTCTTTCTTATCTTTCCTCTTGTCTTTACAAGAGACAATTTTCTATTGGCTTCTCAAATGTTTTGGCTGCTTCTTTAGAGCAGTCTTGGAGCTACACTAAATGCTAGATTCACCTTGCAATAAAATTTGGTTTTGACATCTTAAAAGTCTAGTGATGTTGCCTGTACAGTCAGTATGTCTTACAGATTTCCAGGACAGACTTTATGGCATACTCTACCCTTCAAAACACATAGCTGAACATGAGGCATAGTCTTGCAGCTAATGAATAAGAGAAACTCCTCTTTCTATAGAAGTATGAGAAACTCTTGGAGGAAGAGCTGGTTGAAGAGTAAGTTCCCAAGGAGTCGTTGAAACTAAAGCAAAAGGTCACCATCCATTCACAATGGCAGATCCAGGTGGCAGAGCAAACAAACCACTGGCACTGGAGACAGGTAGTGCTGGAGAACACAGTGCAATGAGGGGTAGCTCAATACAATGGAAGAATGATCAGTTTCTAGAAAACTAAAAAGACTTCTGGAAAACCTTGTCCAACTGCCTCCTCAAAGTAGAGCTAACTACAAGTTTAGATTGTGATGTCTACATCATTCATCCTGGTGAAGGGGTTGGTTCTTGTTGAGCAGTGTCCACAGCTTGTCTCTTTTACTTACAGTCTGTGGAGTCTGACACATACCACGTTGATGGAAGGAATAACTGAGTTTATATATATCTAGGTAAACTTTATGCTTGGAGTGCGATGTGGCAAGGGCCTGATCTCACCAGAACACAGTGAGCAGCTGGGTGAACAGGTTTTTCTTGTTAAGAGAGGAAAATACATAATTGCTGTTCCCCATCTTCTACTAGAACAGAAGATTTATGGGGAAGCAAATGGACATGGATGAAGAGCTGATGGTGGATGCCTGGTATTTAGTAATAGGTATGGTTAAATTATAATTCACCATATGAGGTGTGCATGGTAAATATGGTGTTTGGAGTCAGGATGTGTAGAACTAGCCAACCTCGTCTCCTTTTCTACAGGGCACAAAATATGGCACGGTATAGGTCAAGGAAATAGAAAGACATGTTTCTTCTTTCAGTACTCTTTAACTGGTAAAACTTTTCTGTCTATAAATAGCATCCCTACTGTTTTCTGTCATTGAGAGAATGTATACACCGGTAAGATGGAATGTGGATGTATACAGAATTATGATAACCATTTCAACATATGTACTGGTGCATGCCTTTGAGCTGGTGTGTAGACCCCTGGATAAATTATTGAGGAGCATAGTGGCTCCAGCTAAAGCCAAAAGCTGAAGTACTTTCAAAGGCAAGGAAATGAATGTTAGATAGGGGCAACGAAATTTAACTAATTGAACATGCCTATTTTGGAAGAAATGTTCGCCTCAGTTTGAATGTGGTTGGTATAAATCATAGTTCCCCATTAGTCAGTATTGCAAACACCTTTTGCTGTTAGAGTCTGTTCAGTTTTCACAGCTCTACAAAGTTGGCAAAGTGGTGCATCCTTTGGTGTATGATATCTTGATTACTTTGACAGCTCCAGTTTCCAGACTAAATTACCTGTCTTGTTTAAATTCTTTGTTTAAAGGATTCCTATAATAAAAAGTCTTAGTAACCAGAGCCAAAATCACAATTTAATGTAATTATCAAATATTTTAGATTGGAACATATGACCTTGTTCTTAAAGAAGTTCCAACTACAGCAGGTTACACACAGCTATGTCCAGTCAAGTCTCAGACACCTCTTGAGGATGGACATGCCTCAGATTCTAAGGGCAATCAGTTTCAGGACTTGAAAAACTTGGTGATAAAACTAGTTTTTCCCTATATCTACTTGTCTGTTCCCATGTTCCAGCTTGTGTCTATTGCCTCACATCCTATAGCTGCACACTTCTGACAAGAGTCTGGCTCCATCCATTCAGGTAGTTGTAGACAGAAGCAAGGACTCCCTTAAGACTTCTCTTGTCAAAGCAAAACAAACCTCACTTCCTCAGCCTGTCCTCATCCATCATGTCTTCCAGGTCCTTGGCCATCTTGCTCACCCCCTGCTTGACTCACTTGAGTAGGCTAATGTCTTTCTGGAAACCGGGAGCCAAGCCAGACATAGCACTTCAAATGCACTCTCAGAAGTGCCAAACAAGGGAGGATGGATGATGTCCCTGAAACTGTTGACAGTACTCCTAGTAATAGAGCTCAGAACACAGTTGGCATTGTTGTTGAATCACATTCAACTTGATGTCCACAAGATTTTCAAAGCTCTTGTCTTCAGCCAGCTGGTTGCCACCAGCCTCTACTGTTGCATGAGGTTACTCCTCCCCTGGCATAGGACTTTGCACTTGCTTCTGTTGAACTTCATGAGGCTCTTGTTAATGCATTTCTCCAGCCTGACCCAGCCCTTCTGTACAGCAGTCCTCCAGTGTATCAACCACTTCTTCCAATTTGGTACCCTGAACAAATTTGCTGAGAATGTACTGTGTCTCACTGATCATTCAGACCATTAATGCAGGCAGATGTTGAACAGTCCCCGCATTGATCCCTGAAGGATGGCACTAGCTCCTTGACCACCAGATGAACTTTGCACCACTTATCACAGCTCTTTTGGCTTATCAATCCAATCCATTTTCCATCTACTTCATTATCCATTTATCCAGCATGTATGTCACCATTTTCATGATAATGAGACTTTATAATAATGTGTAAAAGGCCTTGTTAAAATCAAGGCATATACCACCCACTGACGCTCTCTTTGTCCACTACACCACTACTAATCTCATCATCTCATCTCATCTCATCTCATCTCATCTCATCTCATCTCAGATAGGTTGGTCTGGCATGGTTTGTGCATGTTGAATCTGTGTTGGTTGCTACCAAATACCTTTTTGTCCTTCATGCCTCTAAAAATTATTTCAAAGAGGATTTATTCTATCATCTATCCAGTCACTGAGGTGAGACAGATCACCTCATAGTCCCCTAGATCTTCCTTTTTCCATTTTTCATGATAAGACTGACATTTGTTGGTTTTGTTTATTTTTTTTTTCCCAGTCATTGGGAACCTTCTCTAAAATTCATGACCTTTTGAAGAGGATAGACAACCGCCTTGCAATGATATCATCCAGCTCTATGAACAGTCTCAGATGCATCCCATCTGTTCACAAATATTTGTGTATGACTAATTGGCTAATTCTGTCTTTGAGTAAAAGAGATGATATTTCACCCTTTTCTCCCTCTTAAAAAGGGAAAAAGATAAAGTAGACATTATTACAAAACAATGCAGCATACACTAAGGTATAATGTTAATTATAGATTTCCCATCTCTTGGCCCAGGTAGGCCCAATGCCATTGAAACAAATCTGACAACTTCTACAAGTAGACTGTGGTGTTTTAAAAGCTTTTGAAAACAGATGCAAAGCAGCTATCAAGACATCAATATACAAGATCTGTGAAACTCAAGGGCAGTGAAGAGATCTGCCAGTGCATGTATACAACTCAGAAAAGATAGAGTCCATGGTAAAAGGAGTTGAAGAATCTAGGAAACTGACACATGCTGATAACCACCCCCTCCCCCCCACCCCCAAGATTAACAACTATCATATGCTCAGATAAATTAGAAATTCTCCTGACTGGAATTAAGGAATAAAGAAAACCAGTGAAACTTAGAGGGCAAGTTTGTGCTGGAAAGTGTGACTTTATTAAAAGAAGAGTGAGGTTTGGGTAAATTCATATGTGCACAGTCAATAAACCACAGTTACAGAACATCTTTTAAGCAAAATACATTTTACATGACCTACTTTTCTTGTTAATAGCATTG
>VXBU01013898.1:11478-18978 GCA_013400315.1 Bombycilla garrulus | reverse complement strand
TTGATATGATGATGGAATAAGGAATTGATATGATGATGGAATGTCCTCCCAAAAAGAGCCCATATGCTCATGCAAATGGAAGCACAACTAATGCCTTCTCTTCATGCTGGGAAGTAAGTAGATCTATCAAGATCACCAAAACCACTATGGAGCAGAACTCCCACTGTCAGTTTTTAACAATATTTTACAAAAGCATGAGCAGGGATTTTGTAAAGGGTTAGTTAGTTAGCTATCATTGATAGTATGTGACACTTTTGGATATGAAATTAGAATATTTTGCCTGAAATGCAAAGGTGGGGCTCTAAAATATTGAAATGCAATTTCTCTTCCTCCTGAATCCAAGGCTCACATGCAACAAAGACGTTCAGATAACCTTGCCATTCCACTACATACACTCATGACATCATTTTTCTAGGAAGCAAGGGAAGTAACTTACTTCCTTTGTAAGAAGTAAGTGAAGGACCATTTCTTGTAAACATTGAGCTGATTTCATCATCACACTGAGAAATCCGACAGTGTGGAAAACCATGATATGCTACTAGGCGAGAAAGCACAATGAATGTAATCATACTTGGAGAAAACCAATGCAAAGATGAACATGAAATATTAGAGATATATAGACCATTGCTTCTAAGAAGAATTGGAGTTATTTTGCTTGGGTGGTTAGACAACAAATAAAAGAGATTCTTCTGGGAACTAGGAAAGGACGCATCACGAAATTCATTCTACAAATCTCCATTCTCTATGAGAGTACAGATTAAATTTTTGAATATTTACCAAGACATAATCTATGCTTTCTTCAGAGACTGATATTCTTTCTGAAAAGAGAGATATTGGAAAATAACTAATAAAAAAAAGTCCATGCATAAACTTGGACTATTAATGTTCTCATCAAAAATCAACACAGCAATAATAACACTGAGGTGATCTATGTAAAATATATGCCCATGGAAATCTCAAATTGCAGACTTGGGCTTTTCAAAAGAGCTCAAGGATGTTGCCATCCTTAACCTGACTAACAGGTAAAAAAGCTCCTTTTGAAGTCCAGACCCAGTCAGCGCCTCTTTCTAAAATTAAACAAACAAGCAAACAGCAAACCTAACCAGCAGAAAAATAAGTTCAGCACTGAAAGAAGTATTGTATTTTATAGGAATCCGTATTCCAGAGTGTATATCCTTTTGTTTAGCAAGAGCAAGGAACTAACATATCATTTATACATTTTGCAAAAACACAGCAGTTGTATAAGATGTGTGATAGAACACATTTCCATTCATACCCCGATTGCCCAGGTAATGTGTAAGATCCTGTTACTGGAGGTATCCACACTATATATATATGAATATATATATGTATATGTTTGCCACTAATTGTCTTTGATCCTGAACAGTCAGAAAGAGAAACACGATAAGGCACTTGGTGATTTGGTGCTATTTGTGTTTGAGTGAGCACAGTGTTTTCTGCCTTCATTGATCTGTGTGGGTAGGCACTTCGGTAAGTGCATGCAGTGTGTATGTGTGCTCAGGTGCGTATTGCAAATATGTGCTCAGTCTTGTGGCTGCCTAGGTCTGGGGACACCTGCTGCAGCAGCTTCCTCTCTATTGAGTGAATCAGTATATTCAAAATTTTGTTTTCTTACAAATAAACCCAAACCAATAAAACCCAAGAGTTTTAAAAAGTACATAAACACATAAATCAATCAGAATTGACTTCTTCAAGAGATTATCAACTGTTGAAGTACATTTGAGGAGAGCTAATTAAAATCTCTGTAAACAGCAATGATCACTTTTCTCACAAGTATAACAGCAGCTCAAATCAACACATTTGAGAGAAATAAGTGGTAGTCTGCTGTATAACTTTCTAAGAAAGTAAAAAAAAGACTCTGGGATGCCACAGTGAGGTAGTTTCCCTTCTATTCTCTCATAGTTTTTCAAGGATTCTAAAATAGTTCCCAAAAGTAAAAGAAGCCTAATCTTCCTAAATCCCAAATCCACAAGGAGTGTTTCCAGAATCTTGGTGTCAAGGGACTGTAGCTGCCATTGAAGCAATTTTGCCACAGAATTTTAACACTTCAAATGGAAAGGAAAAATCTGAAAGAAATAGGAAAACTTTAGAATTATAGGCTCTTCTTCATCCTAGTTACTAAATTATCTGACTGAAACTGAGCCAGACCTCCATCATTCTCTTCTAAAGCAAAGAGCCCAGAAAGAGTAAATCCAAAAGTAAATCGAACAGACACAGTTTTTAAGAGGTATGGGCATTTCTGATATAATTCTTCATATACATCCATTTTTTCAGCAATATGTAATAACCCTAAAATTTATGATGAAAGTTTTAAATGGGTGTAGGAGCATGGATAAAAAAAAAAAAAATAACTGACAGAGGAGAAGGACTATATAAAAGCTAGGAAGTATAGCTGCCATTCGCTTCTTGGTGAAGATGCAGAAAAGCAAAAATATTTATATTCATATCTTGATCTCTTGACCTTGACTGACAATCTGTCGGGTCCCTTGTGGAGGAAGTGAATTTCGTAACATGCCTTGCAGTCCTAATACCCTCAAAATTATTTGCTTTTTTCTACTCATGGAAGGACAAGGATATACCATTTTGTCTCGTAGGAAGATGGGACATTGCAGAGAAATGTATATGAACATAGACCTGTGACTACACTTGAACTAAGACTGTCGCCTAGAGCTTGGCAATGACCTTTCAGCTCCATTGCAGAGATGAGCTTGTCTTCTCCCCACAGATATATAGGGAACTTTCATCCTGTGTACAGATCCCTATGGCCACTCTATCTTTACTTTCCCATTTATTATACAGGTCCATAAGAGGAATAAAAACCAAAAGAAAAGAGAGAATAAAAGCTTTCTATTTCAAAACAAGAATTAAAATGTCTCACTTGAGTGAGTATATCACAAGATATTATTTCCTTTACCAGCAAATTCATATTTCATAGCCAAAAGACAAAGTTCTGCAACACTAGAAGAAAATCATTAATCCGTTTTTGAGATGCAGAAAATAATAAGCCACAAGTTGTGCACCATTCAGATTCCTGTATTGTTACATGCAGTAATGTACCTTTAATTATGATACCTGTAAGATAGTACATGTACATTTCATGTAGCAATCAGGTGTACAAAACAATAAAAGGAGATGACTGAGAGGGGCCTTTATCAATGTCTACGAGTATCTAATGTGGGGATGGCAAGAAGATGGAGCCAAACTCTTCTTAGTGTTTCAAGCAATAGGACAAGAGGCAATGGCAGAAGCTGAGGCACTAGAATACAAGGAAGAATTTCTTTACCATGCAGGTGATAGTGCACTGGAACAAATTGTCCAGAGAGAGTCTGGAATCTCCCTCACTGCAGATATTCAAGAGCTATCTAGACACAAACTTGTGCCATGTGCTCTGGGATGACCGTGCTTGAGCAGGGAGGCTGGACCAGATAACCCAATGTGGTCCTTTCCAACCTTACCCATTCTGTGATTCTTGCATCATATTTTGAAATGACTGTTTCCTAGCTCTGTCCTTGGCTGACACTACTCAGATCATACCAAAAAAAAATAAAAAAATTACAAGAAAAAACACCACTTGGCATGTGGCAGGATATTGAAGGAAAATGCAATTCATGACACTAAACTCTCACTTATAAGGCAGAGAGTTGACTCAGCTGGCATCTCTTATTTCTTTTTTAACCTGATCTGTTGTATATCTTAAAATGGAAAATAATGTTTTGATGCCATCTAAATATTTGAGTGACCATAGAGTAAAAAATATTTGCCTGAGGTGTACAAAACAGTAGATGCTCCTCATATATGCAACTTCTTGTTAATACAGAAGAACACTCAGATAGAACTTAAGTGACTGTTCTATTCTAAATGTAAAGTAGGGCATACTGCAGAAAGTGCTGCCATTGACAGCGGTAGCTGCTACCAGGATTCAGTAAAGTCATTAAATTTCTGTCAATGTTTATCTGGAGCCCATCTAGAAGCAAGAAATTGTTGCTCCTGATGCTTATGTGTAACTGTGGCCCTTATATTTCAACAGTGTAGAAATGCTCCAAAAAAACCCAACCCAAACAAAAAAAACTACAACCAAACCCAGAATATTTTCATCAGCTATAAAGAAATTTAAGTTTTGAAGTGAGCAGCTGAAAACTAACATTAATGAATTTACACTTTTCACAATTTTCATTCTTTAGAGCAATTGAAAATTTGGAGACATTATGATCTAGGTTCTACTACATACACACTTGTATACAAACAAAACCAACGGAAGCTAAGAATCATCCTGAAGAGGTGTGCACCCAGGTGCACTCCTTTTCCCTGTCTCCTCAGTGAAGCAGTTACCCAGAAATTGATAACCTTGGACTGTGCAGTCTATGCATACTACATGTTCTGGAGACAGGTGTTCATCAATTCCATGATCCTAGGCTCTATGGGCTTTATTTATTCAAACCATATTTTTTTCCTAATTTTCTAGTTTCTGTTGATATTGTTACCTAATTAAATTTTCCTTAGTGTTTAGAACATTTATTCCATCTATCTAGCTGCCAGAATGTAACAAGTAGTTGCATTTTTTATTTTTTATAAAATAAAAAAATATATAATTACAACCTTCCATAGAAGCTTCTATGCCTTAACCAAATGCACCTAGGAGTGCAGTATAGCAGTAGTGGATTATATTACTCATTATTTAGAAAATCTGCCACTATCTTGTGGAAGATACATGGTATATCTTACACGATATATGTACTTCCACTATATGGTGGAAGTCTTGGGCATAAGATCATCAAAGACTGTAGACAGCACCACCCACAATTCCAGTGATACATCACTTGTTCATTATTTACTGCAAAGGCATTACCAATTCCATTTACAGAAGGAAAGGAGCCTATACAAACTCTATTTTGTAAAATAGTTTCAGTTTGATACCTTTAATTTTTAATTTTACATACTCTGGTATAAATAAATTGTTCTAAATATATTGTAATAAAAGTCTTCTTGCCCTTTTTATCTATTTAAAAACAAATTTGGTTTTAAAAGGAGAGAAACAGGCCATTCTCAAATACTCTCATATTTTCTATGCTTCAAAAGTAAAAAAAAGTCTACAGCCAAGTCTCTTATTTTACTCAGTATAAACATGAGCTACTAAATGGCTTCTCTTCCTTTAGAATTCCAAGCAATAGTACATAAAAGTAATATGAATTTTTTACAGTGAACTTATCAGGAAAAATTTTGATTCTACTTAGAGATTTTTTTTTCCCCACCAGGTATAAATATACTCCAGTGTAATTAATGCATATTTCATAGTAAAAAATAAATAAAATCAATATTTATTTAGGCTTCACGCACACCATCTTTTTCAAAATACTTTGCTTGTTGCATCTGAAAGTTTTGTTACAATATCTACAATGTCAACCCTATTCTTTGGCTGAACTGTAGTAAAGCTTTGATGCACCTCCCTTTCGACTGCTGTGAAATCAGATTTGTAAGTGAGAAAGGCATCACACCAGTCAGCTTCTTCAGCTCCAAGCACATTCTGATTGCCTGCTGAAGGCTGCCTGTGCTAATGAACAATTATCTTTTGGTCTTTCAGCTATGTATTTAAATCAACAGAAAAGACAAAGATAAGAATAAGTAATGTTCTAAACATGCTACAAATATGTTAACCTTTCCATCATTATATATCATTCTTTACTACTTAATACATATTTATTTCTACCAAAGTACCTTACTGTTCCATTAACTTATACATTATATACACAAGAGAAATCTTTTTTGTAGTGAGCTTTTTAATAAACCTTTACAGCCATTTCTTGATATATTATAATTATCTAAGTTGCTAAGAGTTGTTATCTCATCATTTTATAGTATTCCTACCTGTAACATGTCAAAAAAGTGTTGCTAAAATATATTTGACTATCATCTACCATAGTTTAATTTTCCATCACTGGAAGGCAGACTTTCTAGAATATTTTTTCTCATTAGGAAACAATTTTTTTATTTTCTTTGAGAATATTTTTCATTTTAGGATTTCCAACTCCTTTGTTTTCATATTTCCTTTTTTGAATCCCTTTAGTGCTGTGCAAAAAAAAGAACTTACTTTCTGTGGCAATCTCCATTCTGCAAAGGTCATTTATAATGAAACCTATTGTATACGCCTAATTTTATATTGCATAATAAATCTTCAGCTACTCCTATATGTGACAATTCTGAAGGTTCAGTCAGAGGTTGAATGTATCAATATTTAATGTATCTCTTAATAAAAAAATTAGCACAGGCCTTCGATGGAAATAAGCATTCTTGGTTTATGTGGTCTGCTTCACAGGACTATTAAAATGATTTTTGTTACAGTGTTAGTATTCATACAGGCATAATAACAAAGTTAACTATTAGGTTAAACACAGCCAAGCAGGGATTGAAACATATTTGCCCTCACAAGGAAAATGTCCTCAGTCAAACAGTGGCAAGCTACAAAGCACAACAATATTCAGTACCAAGAAGAAGGAAATGTCGATTTACATGAAACAATCACTTATTGTATATTGTAATATAGCTCAGAAAAAAACAGTCATACTTTATCCTATGTTATTGTAAAGAATGTGGTTAGGATGTTTTAGATAAGACAGTGTCAGAAAAGAACAATTATATACCTAAAACTTTTACTGAATACACTGGCGTGTTTCAGCTTTGCTGAATTCTCTCCTAAGGGTTTCTTGATCAGTCTTATTAGAAATAGTCAGCATTCTTATTTTCAAAATAAGTGTAATCAAGAAAAAAAAATTTTTTTTAACTTCCTAAAACCTTTATTCTTCTGTGGAGCACATTATTTCATATATTTTTCTCAATACTATAGCTACAGCCAAGCATTTTTAGAGTGTTCAACTTTGATTGAAAATACTTTTACTCTCATTTGTATACTTAAAAATTGATTTATAGTAATGTAAATATTCTAACTGAATCTACTACACAGACTGTTTACAAATAAACTTTCCTCTTTTATACTTAAATGCCAGATAGTATTTTGATTAAAAAGCAATGACTTATGTTCAGCTATTTAAGACAATAAAAAAATTTTCGGTTTCACTTGTCACTGTGAATTTACTGCAGTGAATTTACTGCAAATTTCACCAGTCTGACAGATTAAATCTGTCCATCTGTTGAAATGACAGGTCGTATTCGCAGCATCAAATATTTCAAGAATTGCCAAATATATTAGAAGTGACAAAGAATGCAAGGAGCATGAAGTACATTCTGGCTGTAAAATAAAATTTCAGAGACAAACACCTCAACCAGTCCATACATATGGTATGTAAATATGTTCAGAAAACATTGGTTAAATCCACTAAGTTAATAAAAATCCATAAGCTATTTTTAAGTTTTTCTTTGCCATCTGATGAACCAAGCCCGTTTCTCACTATATATATATACATACATACATACATACATACATACATACATACATACATACATACATACATATATATATATATATAT
>VXBU01013895.1:575316-607168 GCA_013400315.1 Bombycilla garrulus | reverse complement strand
CATCTTGGAGCTTCCTGATTGCCCCTCTCTCTCTCCTTTCACCCACTGGTGCATCCCCTTGGGCAGAAGCTTGAGTTCCAACTCTGCTGATGTGTGTCTCAGGCTGGAGCTGCCCAACTCAGTTCTCATCTCCCGTCTGTAGTTCAGAATCTCTGTTTTAATTCCAAAGCTGCTTCATAGCTGATTAAAACAACACACTGCTTCAACAGCTTTATTTTTGCAGTGAAGTGCACAGATGAGGCTGTGATAGGACAATCACAGCAAGCAAGAACCCAGGTTGTGTTGCAGCCAATTTATTTGGAATAACAAGTGGTGGGATGGGAACAGGAGAAAAACTGCTGATTTGGGATGAGAAGAGGTGATTGTAGACAAACCTGGCATTTCCTTGCCCTCTGCATTTGAGCCAAATGCTGCAAGAGGTTCAGTGCAGCTCCTCGTTGTCCGACCTGGGAGCTGTGTGGGAGGAGGAGCTGTGCTCCAGACAGGTTGGGAGAGCTGCAGCCCCTGTGCCAGGGAACATCTGGCTGACCTTGGGAGCTGGACCCAGAGTTAAGCACCTGAGCACTGCAGATATTCAAACTATGCACAAAAGAGTGTGAGCTAAGGCCACCAGCCTTCTGTAACGGGGCTGCAAAAGCTGCTGCACGCTGGTTCCTACAGGTGAGGCTCTGAGGGTGATGAGGATACTCTGCAGAGAATCAGCAGCAGCCCTGCTGCAGTGTGGGCTGGAATTCTGCTGAGGGCTGCCTGTGAAATCCACTTGTGCACACAGAGTCCCTTGAGCCAGCCCTGCTGTCCAGAACTGCCATTCTTCTCCAGGGTGTCAATGTTTGTGGCCTGCTCTGTTCCCTGCATGATCCTTCTGCTTCTTTGCTTTTTCTTCTGGGGGCTGGAGTTGGGCACGGCAGGGAGAAGAAGGGCTGAAGAAGCAGGAATGTGTTGCTGCTCTTCCAGGCTCCAGACATGTAATTGCCAGCCTGAGAGGTTTGTGGCTGGTTTTGCAGATGTTCCAATGTGCTGAGACATGAGGGGCTTTGAGCTGCTGCTGTGGGAGAACTTGCTTGGTTCCAGTGGTGGGACAGGAGGCCATTTTCCCTATCCATTTTCCCTATCCATTTTCCCTATCCATTTTCCCTATCCAAGTGCCAGACTTTGCAGGGTTTTATAGGAAAGGTGTGTGACTCAGTTTCCCCATTCATTTCATAATGCTGCTCAGTAGGTACAGAGCAGTTAATGGTTTTCCTGTGTGGAAGAGAAATTAAGACCTGGGTTTGGGACTAAGGAAATCTGTGTGCTTAGCACAAAACTGAACATGACTTGTGCTGGATTTGGTCATCCTTGCTCTGCACAGGTTGTCACTGTGTGTCTCTGATCATGAGCCAGTCACTTCTCTCTGCTTGTTTTGCCCTCAGCAGAGCAGGGATGGTGCTGACCTTGGGGCATTTTGGGGGATACATCTGTTGTGTGTCACGTCCTGACACTTGCTGTGCTGCATCTCAGAGCACTTTCCCTCACTGAGGAATCTGCACGTGGATGTTTATACTCTCAAACTCAAAAACTGCTCAAAAACTGCTAAGTAACAATAAGAGTTTCTGCCTTCTGAAACTGATTAAAAGATGTTGTGTGCAGAAGAGCCAAAGCAGTGTGAAGAAACTCTCAAAATGCTCTGTGTGACCAGTGAGTACCAGTGAAGGGCAGTCTGGGGGGTCCTGGTGTGCAGCAGGCAAGGCTGAGCTGAGCCCTGCATGAAATGTCCCCAGAAAGTCTGGAACTCTGTGGAAATGAAAATCCAGGCATCAGCTACAGGCCTGGGGATTTTTTGCTTGATTTGAACCAGTAAACTTAGGATTTTTATTAGTTGGTGACACCCAGTGCTCCGGTCTCTCATTTTTCCTCAGTGGAAGCTTTCTCTCTCTGGCTCTTTCTGGCTCTGCTGTTCTTGTGCAGTGAGTGTTGCAGCCTGAGTTCTCTGTCCTGAGGGAGCACGAGGCAGCTCAGAGCCCAGCTGGAGGCAGGAGTGGGCTTCCCCACATTCACTGCTTTCTGTTTATGGGTGGGATGGTCACCTGCTGTGTTCTCTCCCTGAAATTGTCTCTGCTCGTGGGCTGCCACAGTCCTGCCTGCCCTGGAAGGGTGAACCATTAGATTTCCTCACCTCTCATCCCCCATCAGGTCACTGATGGATGAGCAGTGTGGATCCCAGTGCACATCCCTGTATTCCCCACAGAGATAACTCTCCTCTGCAGCGATGATTCTTTGCCCCTGCCTCTTGTAATCTTTGATTTATCCCTTTAGAAACCTTTCTTCTTATCCCAAGACTCTGGAGGTGCTGTAAAAGCCTTTGGTGAGGATCTTGGAGGCAGATGAGGCTGTCACATCCTTCCATGTGGTCTCTGGCCAGTCCAGACCCCTCCAGGTTTCTGTTGCAGTAGCTGGACTGACAGTGCCCAAGTGGCTCACATTGCTCCTGTGGGCTGTGTTATTGAGTAAAGCCTCTGTTTTGTTTGGAAAATGTTTTAGCAGATGCTCCTTGTGCTTGGGTAGAATTATCTGCTTGGGTTTAGCCAGTGTCTGGGTGAACAGGGCAGACTGAGATGTGCCAGGGGCAGCCTTGGGGATGCAGAGGCCTCTTGGGCCCTGAGTTCTGGTGTTTAATTGTGTGAGCAGACCGTGTGGGTCCAGAATTGGGTTTTTGTCTTCAGCTCCAGTAGCCCTGACTGCAATCTCCAGCTCTTTTCCACGTCTCCATGTGTGGTCACAGTCAGGGGTGGGACACTGGGGCTGTTCTGCAGTTCAGTTACTGCTCTGGCACTTGAGGCAAGTCCCTGAAGCTGAGATATGGTCCAGGGTGCTGGGCACACCTGCAGGGGTTTGCAGGATCCCTGCTGAGCACTGTGGCAGTGTGGTTTAGGGCATGTGGAATGCTGCTGTAAGACTGAAAATGTGATAGTTCCACAAACAGCAGTCAATGGTATCACTGTGACTCTTCAGACTTTTTTTTTTCCCCAGTTGTTTTATTTTGATAAATAAAACAATTGGGAAAACAAATGAAACAACCATTAAAAGTCGCACAGCTCGTGCCAGGGGGATGTACAGTGGCATCTGCAGTGACAGAATTCATCCAAATGTGTGCCAACAGTTAGGAAAAGTGCTGCTCCAAACCAGGCAGATTTCTAAGCCTTTTAGAAATGGGACACTGATGAATGTTCAGAGCTTGTCTCAGGTTCAATAAATGCACAAGGCATTGCTTTAGTTTGAAGTAAAAGCTTTTCATGAGCCTGTGGATGTCCTGCCCAAAAAAGATGGTACAGTGCACCCCCATAGTGAGGATGAGCAGGATGGAGAGTTCTGGGGACTGTGGGTTTGGGTTTCTTTGTGTGCTGCTGTGTAACCACTGGCCAGGGGGTAAGTGGATAAAAGAATGTTATTTCAGTAGTCAAAACATGCAGCTTGTGTAAATCTTGTGTAAAAAGAAAATATATCTTTTGGAGAGGAGAGAGCTCATCATGAGAGCAGATAGAACATTCCAAATCCTGCAGTGCTTGGATCCTCATGCTGTGCTGGATATTTCCTCTGGTCTCAGCCTGACATCAAACAGCTGTTTCAGGTTGGAGAGCACGAATCTCTACAGGAAATATTGAATTGTCAGAGTAATTGTCTTCTCACCTTTCAATTCCAGGATTTGGAGTCTTGTTCTTAATCCCTGTCTCTGTAAGGAGCCCATGTCTCCCACCCATGCTGCAACCCTTTGTCCTGTGTTGTGTCTGCCATGTGTGCTGAGAGCTCAGAACAGTCCAAGTCTGGAGCCTTCCCAGGGCCTGTGTTTCTGTCCCAGTTGTGCTCATGGTGGCTAGTGATGATGGTCTCTGCTTTGAGAGGAATCACAGGGCTTTGAAGCGTTCACATTTTACTCTGGGACAGGCAGTGAGCTCCAGTTCCTGTCCAGCTCCAACCTTCAGGATGTCTGGGATTGAAATGCCTCATGCAGGGAAGGATTCAGCCTGATCTCAACAAGGTTTCTGCTCTCCTGTGAAACAACATAAGCAAATTTGTTAATCTTAAATGGGTCTCTTTAAGCACCTCTTTGAGTGCTGCTCCTGCCTGGGAAGTGCTGAGGATGGGACAAGGGGCACTGAGCACCAAAGGACACTGGAAGGGTGGCCTGCAGGACATCCATCAGTGGGGCTTTGGGGTGGCACGACTGGTGTGCTCAGAAATCTCCCCTGTGTTTCAGGGCACTGCAGGGGCCATTACAGAGATCTCCAGGCAGAAGCATGTGAACTACAGCTGCATCTGAGAGTACAGAAAATGGGAATTTGGGATTTGTGCTCCTGCAGCTCTTGCTAAATGAACCTTGTAAATAGGAGAGAAAGGCAGGAAAAGTTTCTGCAACTTCAACTTTTCTGTTCCATATTTTTCTACATGTTTTGACTTTGTAATTCTTATCCCAAGGACATAATTTTGTCTTCTTCAAGCTGTGACAAGTCTCAGTTAAGCTGATAGATTACAAACTGCTTCCTAGCGTTGACTAACCCACAGAGTGTGGATGGCAATGTGCAGAGTCCCCTGTAAGCAGCAGTTTCAGTCACAGTGTGGTGGACAGCTGCAGGTGCTGTGTATCAGCTGACAGGAGACATTTTGGCACTAGGAATTAGAGCCGGAATCAGGAATTCTCTGTCAAGCCTCTTTGTTTCTGCAGAAAGCTCAGAACTCTTGTTTAAACTAATCCTGCAGTGATGAATAAAACCACCAGTGGTGCCCAACTTCTCTTTGGCTCTGAGTTCAACCATGTTTGAGCTGCAGCTTCAGGATGATGTTTCTCACTGTGCCAAATGGATCTGATGCCAGCCCTGCAAGGAGCCAACCTCCTCCTCCATGTCTGCCATTGTCCTGGATGCCTGACCCAAAACAAGACAGTTCAGCCAGCAGAAAATTTCCAATTATTAGTTATCAGTCCCCTTAATGAGCTGAAATAACCATGAGTTCAGATCAGTGAATAATTCAGGTCAGAAGGGATCTCAGGGTTGCTTGGCTCAACTCCTCCAATGCAAGGCCGGCTTTGGAGTTGGTTGGATTGCTCAGAGCTCAGGTGAGCAACAAAGCTGTGGCACAGAGAGATGCTGCTTCACTCAGGAACATCAAACCATTAATTTTCTAAGTAAGAGAGTCCCAACTTGATTTTCTGAAAATGTGGTTCCTCTCCGTGGCTTGTACAAGGAAGAAGAAGCTGAGGATGTCTCTGGCAGCTACAACCACTGTTGGGCTGGCATTGTCACCAGCTGAAGCACAGAGTCACAGAACACCCTGAGCTGGAAGGGACCCTCAAGGATCACCCAGACCAATCCCAGATCCTGTCCAGACCCCCCAACAGCCCCACCCTGGCATCCCTGCAGCGCTGCCCAAAGGCTCCTGGAGCTCTGGCAGCCTCGGGGCCGTGCCCATTCCCTGGGGAGCCTGGGCAGTGCCAGCACCCTCTGGGGGAAGAACCTTTCCCTGCTCTCCAGCCTGAGCCTGGCCTGGCCCCGTTCCAGCCGTGCCCTGGCTGCTGTCCCTGTCCCAGAGCAGAGATCGGAGCTGCCCCTCGGGCGGAGCTGCAGATCCCTGAGCTCTGCCCTCAGGGTGCTCTGCTCCAGCTGGACACTCCAGGTGCCCTCAGCTGCTCCTCCTGTGGCCCCTCCTGGCCCTTCAGCGTCTCCTGGCCCTTCTTTGGACGCTCTTTGATACCTTTAGATCCTTAATAATTAAGATGTAATAATAGTAAGAATAAGATGCAGTAAATTGAAGCTTTTGGCAGTTAAAGGAGATTTGGGAAGTGGTTGGAGCTGTGAGATAATCCTGCTTGCTGGGCACAGCTGTTTCCACCTCTGGAGCTCTGTGGGTGCTGGGGTGGGTGCAGTCAGGGCTGAGTGCTGGGCACTGATCCCTGCACAGCAATCCCGTGTTCCTGGACCACCTCTGCATGACAGCAGGGGCTGAAATCCTACAGGAAAATAGCAGGCATCTGAAAAGAAACTGCAGGCTCCTTCAGGAATCATCCAGTCCCTGGAAGTGGTGGCTTGGGGATGAGGCAGAGTGTGGCCAGCTGTAATCCTGTGTTTTGCGGGGGTGCATGTACAGCTGGTGGGAGTACCTGCTCTGGAGCTCTCAGTGACTCCTCACACAGCTCAGTGCATCTGCTAGGGCAAGAGAAATGTATTATCACAGGCCGATGTTTGCTCAGATTCTGGTTCAAATCCACCAGAAAGCCAGGCAAGTCTGCTGGATCATGGGAGGATAAGACCTCATTTCATTAAATCACTCCAGATTAGAAAAATGTCTGTGCACTGCATCAGTGTGATGGAATCAGCCCCAGGGAAAACATCAGTGCTGTGCAGGGCTGTGCTCAGGGCTGTGCTCAGCAGCACTGCTGGGCACACAGCACCACTCCAGATCACAGCCTGTGTCTCTGTTCTCAGCTGGCTGCACATTTCGGTGTAATTTAGCCTGGTTTGGTGAACAGCCTCCCTTGCTGTGGCAGCTCCCCCATCCCTGCAGGAGCCGTGGCTGTAGCAGGGAGCAGGGATGTGCTGCCAGGGGCACAGGCACAGTGGGAACTCCTGAATGACTGCCTGAATGACATGAGGTGTCCCATCATGGCATCTGCATGCACCCAGTTATGGGCTTTTATTGCCCAAATCCCAAACCTAATTCTTCAAGCCTGGAAAATCACTATTTTTATGTGTACTGTCTTTACAGCTGAAGTAGGCAATAGATTTTTTCTTGTATTTATTTCACCAAAAGATGAAATCACTTTTTAACATAAAATTATACAGTGAAAGCTTGCACCCCAGGACTTCATCTGACAGCAGTCTCCTTTTTCCTGGCACTGAGTTCCCAGTGGTTTGGTCCTAGCCTGGGAGCAAAGGGTGCAGTTCAGCTGCTCTGCCAACTCCCCAAATGCACCATTTCTCTGCGTTTGTTGCTAGTAAAACTGAGAACACGGGTCTGCCTCACAGCTTGTCTGTAGAATTCTCAATTTTTCCTCCACGTTAGAGAAACCTCATTGTGGCACAGCTTGGTTTAGATACTGAGCATTGTACAGATCTCAAATGAAATGCTCCCTTGCCCTGGCTTCCACATCCCTTTGATATTTAACAGTTTCTTTGAAACATGGAGAGTTTTAGAATCATGGATTGGTGTGGAAGGGACCGTAAAGCTCATCCCATTGCACCCCTTGCCATGGCAGGGACACCTCCCACTGTCCCAGGTTGCTCCAAGCCCCATCCAGCCTGGCCTTGGGCACTGCCAGGGATCCAGGGGCAGCCACAGCTGCTCTGGGCAACCTGTTCCATTTGACCTGTGTTTATCGTTGTTCTGTCAACTTACTGGATTCTAATAACTGGTTTAATACAAACATTTATCCTCTGAGACCAGTCATTGCACACCTGAGGCCAGGGGCTCCACAATTCCATGATCAGGAGGTGCCTTACCTGTGCCATTCCTCCCTGCAGCTCAGGGTCAGATGTCACCTGGAGCAGGTGACACTCATGGAGTCCCATCAGCTGTAAGAAGCACCTGAGCTATCACATTCATTTCCTTAACAGCAAAATAATCTTGCTTTTAACATTAACAGCTCAGACAAAGAGCAGTAAAATCCTGTTTCTGCCACATTCCCTGTGTCTGCCTGACACAAAGAAGTCTTTGTTCAGGAAGTCAGACAGATGCTGATAACTGTGTGCTTCTTCCCAGCTTCTGATACAGAATGCTAATGCACAAAAGCAAGGAAATAAAATTAAAAACTAAACCTGCCCACATGACAAACAGAATGGGGCAGGATCCTGGATGCACTGTGTGATCTGGGTTGGAAGGGACTTTAAAGCTCATCTTATTCCAACCGCCTGCTATGGGCAGGGACACTTTCCACTGTCCCAGGGTGCTCCAAGCCCTGTCCAGCCTGGCCTGGGACACTGCCAGGGATCCAAGGGCAGCCACAACTTCATTGTGCCACGGGAATGAATCCTTGCTCACAGTAACTGCTCCTAAAATCCTCATTACGGAAACCTTAAAAATCTCTGTACCTGCCCACAGTTGTGCCATCCTGGTATCAATCTTTTATTGCACTCTGTTTCCCTGGCTAAGACTTTCTTCCTTAACGACAAAGCCCCTGATTTCAAAAGTTTATTTGCTTGTGATTTTTCCTAATTCCTTGCCCCTACGTTGAATACACACTGAAGTTTCCAGATGTGAGAAACAAGACATCCTAAAGATCACTCTGTAGTTTTTAAAATGCAGCAGGACTTCGTTTTGTTTCTTTTTAGCAGAAATTAAACCAGAAGGAAATACTGATCTTCTAGTTTGGGCCAGAATATCTCCATCCTTTAGTAGGCTTGGGAAGGATAACTGACCAAATTTAGGGGATTTGTGGGCAAGTATACGAGAAACCTGGTTTTGTGTGGAAAGAGTGAGATGATAAGGAGCAGACGTGGCTCTGGTGCCTCTCAGATGTGCTCTGGTAGTATGTGGGAGGAGCAGGGCAGCTGGTGCAGCTGAGATGAGCTGTTGCTCAGGGCCAGGAGCAGTAATCCTTGCAGGCAGCGAGGATGGAGCTGGTCCCTTCCACTGCACTTTGCTGGAAATGTAGGGACAGAACAGATTTGACGTCAGCCTTGAGAGAGGGGACTTCCAGTGTTTACAGCACTGGCTCTGTGGCTGTCAGACAGGTCTTGACTGATCTCCCTAGGAATGCTCTCAGAGCCTTTTCCATGGCCCTTGGCAGGTCACCGCTCGCAGAAGGAAGAGCTGTAGGTGCCAGTTATTTTCAGGAAGGAAGGTATGGCTGTGTGATCCTTCTGCAGTTCAGCCCATCCAGGTTAAGCCCCAGTGTCCCCCAGCTCGAGTGCTGAGCCGGGGATCCGTGTGTTGGGTTTTCAGTCCGGCATGGAGAGCAGTCCCCCCCCACCCAGGGGTCTGGGAATACTCCAGGTTTTTCCATGTGACACTGTATAAAGATGGAGGCTGCTCTTGTCTTGATTCTCACCTGATTTAATTACATTTGCTTTTTCTCTTTTTATTTCAGTTGTGATTCCAAAGAGCCCTTTACCTGCCTCCGAAGTAAACTCGGAGAAACCTAGCATGCACAGTAGCACAAAGACTGTTTTGGGGCATCAACAAGGGCAAAGGCGTCGCAAAACAGGGAAGAAGCGTGGTCGAACGACCAAAGCGCTAATCCACCACCCCATGCCTACACCCTCCAAGTCAGTGGAGCCTTTGAAATTCCCCAGAAAGAGAGGCCCCAAGCCTGGCAGTAAGGTAAAAGCTGATGCTGATGCAGGCGGGTGAACAGCAGGTGCTGCAGGTCCTGCCATGGGTTGGTGCATGCGTGTGTTTGTGCACGTTTGTCTCAGCCTCTGGCTGGGTGACTGCAGCAAGTAGGAGACCAGAGGGGTGTGTGGGCTGGGAGTATCCTCAGAGCCCAGCCCCGGAGCTGTAGAGAATGTCTGTGTCCTAAAGATCATTTCCATCAAGAATCCGTGTCTTTGGAAGTGCATTGGCTGTGGAGTGGCATGGCAGATGCTGGGAGCATGACAGGATGGCCAAAGGGTAGAATAAGCTCTCCCGTCCTTTGTGTGTGGCTAGTCTGAGTCAAACAGAGGTGGCAGATCCCAGGCTTGTTATTTTTCAGGGTTGTGATTTGTAAAATACACACGTGTTGATTACTAGGTTCTTGAGACACCCCATCATCACCATCAGAAATGTGTCATGTTCCACAGTGCCTTGTCTGTTGGATGCAGAGGAGAGAGTGTAGTGATCATGGGTGGAAAAGGAGAGCAGGGGTAAAAGGAGAAATATCTCCTCTTTTTCTGCAGAGGAAACCTAGGACTTTGCTGAACCCAGCACCCACCTCTCCAACCACCAGTACCCCAGAGCCAGACACAAGCACTGTGCCCCAGGACGCTGCTACAATCCCCAGCTCTGCCATGCAGGCTCCCACAGGTAAGGAGGGTCTTGGACCACGTTCTTGACAGGATTACAGTTAGGAGCTGCAGCAGGCAGGCAGCAGCACCCTGAGACAGTCTTCCTAAGCCTGTAAACCAGGAATCCTTAGCACTGCAGAAAGGCTGGCCTGAGAGAGGCACGTGAGTCCAGAGCAGCTGTTCATTTATCTTTCTGTTGGAAATAATGAAGTAGGAAGATTGCAATCCCATCTTTTGAGTGCAAGGACCCCTTTCCCTGCACGCTGGTGACTCCCCAGCTCTCCAGGGACACTTGTGGGCCACTGTGCCCCGGGGCAGTGGGGTGTGCAGCATCCCCTGTGAGCCCCGAGCATGAGCTCTCCCTCACCAGGCAAGGCACAGTTGCTGCAGCTGCACAAGGGCCAGAGGAGATGCTGAAGGACTGTGATCTGCCCAGCTCCAGCCAGGATATCGAGGCACACGGGGACAGGAGGGAATAGGGGAGGAGGAGCAGCAGCAAAGAGTGTATGCACTGCTACAGCTGAGGATGAATGTGGCCAGGAAAGTCTAATGCAAAACTGCTTTTGACATGTTGAGTCAAGCACTGGATATGGGCTGAGCCCTCTGTTTCCCCAGAATGTAATTGGCCAGTTTTCAGAGGAAGCTAAAGAAGCCAGTTTACCTAAAAAGGAAACGCTGTGGGAACCCCTAGGAAGTGGGGGCTGCATTCCTTCTTCCCCTCTGAACATCACAGCCACCTTACCTGGCTGGCATGGAAACCACTGTACAGCCTGACTGCAGGGGAGAGCATGGGAAAAACAGCAGCAGTTTGGAAGGTGAGCATGAGGCAGGAAGATTTTGGAGGTGATTCCCCTCTAGAAGCGGCTCCATTGTGAGGATTGCAGTCAGGCAGGCTTGGTGGATTCCACTTTGTGAGTGATTGGACGGTCTTAAAATCTCAGCATCTCTCAGGCTGGATTTTAGGCATCTGTTTCTTGCTTTCTTGAGTGGGTTAACAGCAAACGCATTTCTCATCTTGGCAGTTTGCATTTACTTGAACAAGAACGGCAGTACTGGGCCCCACCTAGACAAGAAGAAAATTCAGCAGCTGCCAGACCATTTTGGACCAGCTCGAGCTTCTGTTGTCCTGCAGCAAGCAGTACAGGCCTGCATTGATTGTGCTTATCATCAGAAAACAGTCTTCTCCTTCTTAAAACAAGGCCATGGGGGAGAGGTCATCTCAGGTGAGAACGAGCCCGCAGCACTTTGCCTCCAGAGAGGTTGTTGCAAGAATTCTCTCGTTGGAAGATGTCTATCCTGAAGCTCACTGCAGGCACGAGCCAGGGGCAGACAGAAGAGTTCTGTCTTCTCTTTCTTGCCACACATCTGTGTCCGTGGAGCAACAGCTGGCAGCTGACTCAGAGCGGAGCAGTTCCCGTGTCCTGCGGGCACAGCTGCTGGAGCAGGCAGTGCTCAGTCCTGGCATCAGCCTGGGCAGCAATCCTGCCCCACCGACCGCCCCCGCACTGCCCCAGCCCTGGCAAGAGCCATAGCAGGGGGGATTCCACAACTCCTCACGGAAAGACAAGAAACACCCCGGGTTTTCATTTTCCTCTAAGCCCATGCTAGCTGGATCTGGAGCGCAGGCCCCTTCTGGAACGCTTTCAGTTCCTCGGCCGCTGCTCCCCGCGCTGCCGGCCCGGCCCTGTGCCGGGTGCAGCCCCGTGCTGGGTGCAGCAGGCTGGTCCTGGCCTGCCCCGGCAGTGGAAGGCAGTGGCTTTGTTGGCTCCCCACAGCCTAGCCATGCTGAGATCCAGGAGCTGGCTGTGCGGCCCTGGGCGTAGCCTCCCGCCTTGGCGGGGGGTTCACGTGTTGGGCTCTGTTTGTTTCTGTCTCCAGCTGTGTTTGATCGGGAACAGCACACTCTGAACCTGCCAGCAGTAAACAGTATCACCTACGTCCTCCGCTTCCTGGAGAAGCTCTGCCACAATCTGCGCAGTGACAACCTCTTTGGGAACCAGCCTTTCACTCAGAACAGCCACATGCAGCGCTCACACGAGTACGACCACGACAGGTATCTACCAGGTAGGAGCTGGGGCGGGGGCGGCACTGTAGGGACCCAGGTGCTCCGTGTCTTAACCCAGATTTTATCTCTATCTCCGAAGGCAGGTTCCCATTCCAGAGCCCTCTCACAGGGTTAATTACATCACACCCAGTGTCGTGCACATGCCCGCAGGGCTCTTGTTGTGTAGGATTCCTGTTGCGTTTTCTGCCTGTCAGTTTGGTTTCCATCTCCACTGTAGGTTTCCGCTCATCCGTGCTGTCTCCTTGTCTTCCCTCCTCTCCTCGTCCCCCAGTCCTTCCCACTTCCTCTAATGTGATTGTGGTGACTTCATACAGCTAGGAATTCAGGTGAAAGGCTGCATGAGAAGGAAAAGTGATAACATGCAGGAGGTAAACTGTAATTAGAAATTAATTAAAGCAGAGTGGTTTCCACACCAGCCATGGATCTGCTGGCAGCAGCCAGGGCATCCAGCCCTTGGTGACAGCATGGCCTGCTCAGGGCTGATGCTCATGCAGCAATCCAAGGCAGAGGTGGTTTTGTTTTCCTTGGCATGGCATTGAAGCAGCTCATCCCAGCAAGACAGTTTCTGCCACAGTGCAAAACTGCTCTGAGATAGAAGCAGTGGAAAACAAGCCCAGTAGTTTCCCCCCCAGTGCTGGGCAGTAGCAGCAGGCCTGGGGTGATGGGTGCCCCACAAGCTGTCTGGGCAGCTCCTGCTCCAGGAATTTCAGTTATGGAGAGAATCAAAGCTATCTGCACCCTCTTAGCTGGTTGACAAGTGATCTCCTTTTCTGTCTTGCTTTCTTCCCCCTCTAGTCAGCAAATACCTGTTGTGTCATTTGAGGTCTTTCCAAAGTGAATCTTTGGCATAATTATGGTTCTGGCAAACAAAGCAAAAGTTGTATCAATGTAAAAGGACGGGCACTTAGGAAGAACTGTTTAAGGAGAAGTTGCTAAGCATGAGGTGTAGGAGCAGCAGCCAAATGCCACAGTGCTTCCTTTCATTGCACCTCACAAAGCACCTTAGGCAAAGTCTTCTCATCTTCCCATCCTCTGCTTCCTCCTGGCTGCAGCCAGCAGGGCCAGGAGCAGTGGAGCTGTAGGATATGCAAGGACAGGAGCAGCATGACTAGTTACTGGGACTGGAGGCTTTTCCCTGAGGAACCCCCAAATAGAAGAAATCCCAATGTTTCAGTGTGGAGGTACCCTGTCATCATGAGAGAGAGCAAAACCTGAGTGGAAAGCACCCAGCTCTGGGCATGGATGAGCTCATACACAGAGTTTCCAGCCTCCATGAGAGGTCAGTGGTAACTGTGCCAAGAGCTGGGCTGCTTGGGCAGAGCGGAAAAATGTAAATCAGATTTCAAGGAAGCTCAGACTGAGCACCGGATCTGACAGATGCTGAGACCTGCTGGGGTCCTGAACTCTGATTCAGAGTTTTTGCAGCACTTGGAGAAAAATTAACCACAGACAGTGGTGTGACAGCACCTAGTCCTGCAGTTCATCCTGATGTCTGAGCTTGTTGGACATCTGCTCATGTAGCACCTTTCTCAGGCACCTGAAAGAAGGTGGTAAACTCTGTTATCTACACCTTACAGTGGCTTCTGGTGAGGGCAAGACAACAGTGGAGGTGATTTTGAGAAGTTTGGGCTGGTCATGGAGGAATGAGGGTGGAGTTGTGCGTTCTTAAATCGCACCAGATGTCAGGGCTGCTGTGGTCTCACCTTCAGCTCTGCATGTCCTGCCTTGTTTCCTCTCCAGTACAGGAATGTATTGTATGGGGCTGGTTTTTCCAGTAAGTGGCCACTGGTTAGGACTGGGAGCTGGTGTGAGTTCCCAGAACAATCTGGCTTTGCAGGAGCACCCCTGTGTGTGCCATGGAGAGTTGGTGTGTGTGCTGGGGGCAGAGGGAAGGTCTGCAGCAGCCCTTAGGTCAGCAGTGTGCTGCCATCCTGCCTCAGTGAGTGAGTGAAGATAAGGAGAAGCAGAGCTGTACATGTGGAGCTGGATGGGAACTGGGAACAGCAATGTGGGCATGGTGTGACCTGGAGCCGTCTCAAAACACGGGACTGGAGAGACCTTCATGGAGCCCTGGCTCCTGTGTTACAGCACCACAGCACACAGTGCTTCTTGCATTGACTCTGGAGTTGAGGATTGTGCTTTTCCACTGGAGACTGCTCCAGGGTTTTATGCTGAGATTTTAGAAACTATGTTGTGATTTCCAGCCCTAATTTATTCTTGGGCAACTTGATGTCTGTATCTCCTGGTCTTAATATTATTTTTTTGCTTAACTTGGTTCTCTTTCTTCTGGAAGTAGTCACAGAGCAATTGTAGCCCTGAGAGGAATTCATCTTTTGGCTGTTTTTCACTCTCTTCAGACAATGTTGGTTTGACTTAAACTTCATGGGGTGGCCAGAGTGCCACCCAGCACTCTGAGGAGCAGCTCATGGGGACCTGGTGCCACAGCACTGGCATCATCATGGTTACAGGAAATGTCTCTGCAGTCACTTTTAGTCTCTTCATCCTTGTAACAGGTGATGATCAACCTGTCCTGGTCACACAGGCCATTCTTCTCATCCACTGTTGTCACCTGCAGGTCACCAGTTCATGGGACAGTGCTTCAAGTGATGGATTTTCTTTCTTGACGATTCTTGGTTCTATGCGTGTATATATATCCTTCCTGCCTGATTTTAAGTGTTACTTTGTCTGGCCTGACATGGGAAGACATCAGCAAATTTCATTGGTAAATCTAAAATTTCTGCCAAGAAAACTAGAAGTTATTACAGTTATTGGATGACACCGGGCTCATGGATGATCCTCAGGCAGATTCACTGGCAGTTGGTCCCAGTCTCATATTCCTTCTCAGTGTGCTGCCAACAGCTTTAAAATCAGATTTCTGTGCATAGAACAAGGCTCCTGGTAATTCATGTTCTGTCTCAGCTGGTGGCTCTCTGTATGTAACATCTTGCTGAATTCCAGGTGTATGAGGTTGATTTCTCTTCCCTCATGTGATAGATCAGGATTTCCCATCACAGGGAGGTTGTTGGGTCAGCTCCTCTGATGAACACTTGCCTTAGAATGTGCCAGGGGTATTTGGGTATTTCCTGCCCTTTCCTCCAGAGCCTGCCACAAGCCTTGTGGTGCTGCTGAGGTCAGACATCGGCATTTTATTGTAAAAATCATTTTTCCCACCTTTTTCATGAAATATTGGCACCACATTTCAAGTGACTCTCAGTAATGTGGTGCTGAGTTCTGTTAGAATTTACTGCAGCAGACCCAGAGTTTCAGGTGCACTGTCTTGGCTTCCTCTGCACCCTCAAGTCTTCAGTTTGAGGATGTTCAGTTGTCTGACTTGGCTGATGGTGGATATTTTGGTTCCTGTCCTGTTTCTTTTAGCCTTAGAGCCTTGCCCCAGCATGGCTGCAGCTGGAAGTGAATTCCAGAATGGTTTGGGTTGGGAGGGATCTCAAAGCTCATCTCATTCCACCCCAGCCATGGCAGGGACACCTTCCAGTGTCCCAGGGACCCCTCCCACTGTCCCAGGCTGCTCCAAGCCCCATCCAGCCTGGCCTTGGGCACTGCCAGGGATGGAGCAGCCACAGCTTCTCTGGGCACCCTGTGCCAGCGCCTCCCCACCCTCAGGGAATACTTTTCCTCCGTAAGTCCAGTGTCAATCTACCATCTTTCAGCTTACAAGTGCACTGAGTGCAGGTGGATGTCCCAGATACATCAACACCTGAGCCAGGTGTGTAGGAGTGCTCTGCAGCCAGGGAGGAGGTGCCAGTGCAGTCACTACAAGGTGCATTGTCCCAAATTAGAATCCCTGAGTGGTCTGACAAGGTGAGAGGAGTGTCACTGACCATAATGGTGTCCATGCCAATGGCCTGGGATGGCCCACAGCACCATTCAGGTGAGCTGCTCTTCCCCCCAGCAGCCCCACAAGGCAGGGTTTGAAAGCAAAACCAGTGAGACTCCAAGTCAGAAATACATTTTAATAGGAAAAAGTAAAGTACATGCAAGTAATACAAAAGAAAAATCACTGGCAGAGTCAGAATACAACCTGACACCCTGCTGGTTAGGGTGGTGGGAGCTGTCCAGATGAGGTGATCTTGCTGAAGTGTTGATCCTGTAGACAGGTCTGGGAGCTCTTGTCCTCTGGAAACCAGTGGGTAGGGGCAGCTTGTTCTGTGCCAATCCCCAGATTATATCCATGTAGGAATGATTATCTCCTCCCCAGGGCGGAGCATCTCCCAATGGGATGATGTCATTCTATGAGTCATGTGGCGGGTCCTTGGTTGCCCATTAACCAGAAATGGCTCCTGGAGGGAGTTATCTGTGAGCCATGGGCAGGCTCGGATGAACAGGAGATCGTCTGGGGGAGGAGGCACAGAAAACACTGCCCCTCCTGGTTTCAACAGCTCATGAAGATGGAGATAGAATACAGACCCTTTGGCACATTTTACATTGTAACCTAGGACACGGGGGAGGTGAAATATCCCTCCCAGCTGTCCCGTCATGTGTAGGCAAGGACAACCCTTTTTCCTTTTCCCTCAGTCCTTACCTTTCTGCACAACGTCCCCTCGCTCTGTTCCTTCTGTAGCTGAAACACGGGCCCATCTTTGCTCTGTGTCAAAACACAGAGTGAGTTAAAAACCTCCCTTCATCCCTGCATTCCCCATCTTCTGAAGTGCACAGCTCCGTGCTGAGCAGGGCCTTTTTACCCAAGTAAATGATCTGCTTGTTCTCAGCATCCTTCTCAAAGTGAGCATTTATCCACTGAGATTTGGGGTCCTTCCCTGTCAGATTATTTCCTCTTTGATGATACATATTCATGAGGTTTATATTATTTTTGAACTGAAGGCATTTTTTTTTTATTCCTGATGATCTGAGTACAGCTCTGTGTGTTACTCCTTCTCTTTATTTTCTTAAAACTTGTCCTTTAAAACCAGAATTCTCTTTTTGGTTTATCCTCATTAACTTACACCGAACTCACTTCTGATTCGTTGGATTAACTTCTTTAACCTGACCTCCTGTGTTTTCATTACTTTTAACATCAACCACTTAAAAAAATAACCCAAACGAAAACCTGATGAAACCTTTGTACAGCATCACCTTGTGTTGTGGTTCTGTGGCTGTTGGGTGATGCGGTTTGACACAGGGCTATCCAGAGACATTACCAGAGCATGTGTTCCCCTCTCTGGGCAGTGAGTGTTACTCTTTCTGAGGATGGAATTTGTTTTTCTGGCAATGTCACAGTGATTTTTGGTCATCCTCCTATGGAGTCCAAGCAGTGCAAGCAGCTCTTTCATTTCCCTGAAGGGTATTGATTGAACGGGTATCTTCTCTACCTTTGTGTTTCTCCTTAATCCACTCAGTTGTGCCCATCTGGTGCTTTCCCCACGTGTACCTGTGTTTGTTGGGCATTCTGCCTCCCCCGTAGTGTCAGTCCCATCACTCCCTGCCGTAGCTGTTGCCCCTCCTGCAGCCTCTGCTGCCCTGTGCCAGCTGTCAGGGCTGCTCTGGGCTGCTGGTGGCTCCTGGCATTTGTGCAAGAGCATTTGTGCCCTCTGTGCCCACAGCTGGGAACGCTGCGAGCCCTCACATGTCACCCGTGCTCAGGGTGGCTGCAAGGGCCCAGCTGGGAGCTGCTGGCCTGTGTGGGCAGCTGGAGGGTCACCTCAGCTGGGACAGGGTCTGCCACTGACCTCCTGCTTACCTAGCTGCTGTCCCCATCAGTGTCAGTGCTTCCATTCCGTGTCTGTCCACCACTGGCACCGTGTGTGCAGAGATGTCCCAGCCCACCCCAGTGTCCCGTCTGTGTGCAGGACATGCAGAGTCCTGTCCTTGGGATGTGTTTGGAGAGGAGCAGCAGTGACAGTGCCAGGAGGGTGCACGGAGGGGGGAGGTGGAAAATTGGAGCGGGGTTTAATCTGTGTATGGCACAGGGGGGTTGAAAATCATCCAAGGCTTGTCTGCTAGTTGTCCAAGGGTTACATGCACCTGAAAGGTGACAGTGGGATGAACAGGAATTGGGTGGGATAAGCCAAGGCGGAGAAGGAGAAATGGAACTAAGTCAATCAGAGGTGATATTTGGGTGAAATATGGCAAAACATGGCTAAGATTCTTTGTTAGTTTTCTCACCACCCTTTTTCTCTGATAAAACCTGCAAACTCTGCTCTGTCGAGCCCCGCCAGATGTGCTGGATTGCAGCTTGAACAGGTGGTGGGTGCCCAGGCTGGCGATGCACACAAGGCTCAGGGGACTCTGTCAAGACTGCATTTCCCAGGACATCTCCCCTCCTAAAGAGGCCTTGTTCTCTTTTCCTAGACAGAAGCAGCTCGTTAGACGGCTCTCTGCAGGGACCAGGCCGGGGTACAAAGCGCTATTCCCAAGATTCCCCTCCATACAGTGCTCCTCTCTCCCCCAAGTTACCAAAGAATGACCGTCACCCTTTGGAAGGTGAGCACAGCGTGTCTCTTCCCAAAGCTGTTCCCATCTGGGTCACATCTGCCCAGCCAAACCAAGCTCTGGCTTCAGGGAGCTGCTTTGCTTGTCCCTGGCGGGGGTTGTGCTTGGTGCTCCAGAGGGGAGTGGATGAGCTGCTCTGTGGTGAGCCAGGTTCTCCACAGAGATGTGTCAGGCATGTGGAATGCAATTCCTTCTAACCCTGACAGCCATCATCTCACACCGTGTAATCTGGTTTAGTTTCCCTCGCTGCGCATGGGATTAACAGTGCTCACACTGCCCAGCTGCTCGGTCAATCTGCCCCTGCATTTTTCCCCAAGGCTTTGCTGCAGCCTGTTGTACAGATGCTGATGTGCAGTTGCAAGGCCGGGAACTTGCTGCCCTTTCCCAGGATCTTGGCTTGTTCCTCACAGGCCTCCCTAAAACAGCCAGGGGTGTCACTGGCATCCACCAGTTCAGCCACACCATTCCCATCCCGCACTGCTGCTCTTGCCCAGAGCCCCTGGGAGTCCCTCCCCAGATATGCTGAGCCACGTTCTCAGCAGCAGCTGCAGGAGTGGCCTTTGCTGTGAGATCCACAGGTGGGAGATTTCCAGAAAGTCCAGGTAGCTGGAGGACTCCCTGAACTGAGTAATCTTCAATAAATACACTCCCACTTGTGTTCTGAGCTGCAAACTCTTCATAATGCAGACTGAAGATTTAATCTTACTGAGGCTTTTAATTAATGGATGGTGAAATCTGCCAAGATGTTAGTCACAATTCTTTGTGACTGAAATCCCTGAAAAATTGCTGGAGACTCCTGGGTGGGCTCACAGTTCAGTGGCTTCATGCTCTCTTGCTGTCCCTATTTCCCTGTTTTCGCTGGGGTTGCTGATCCCAGGGGTGAGTGCCCAGCCTGGCACCACTGTGGGTGATTTTGTTCTGCATCCATCACTGTGTCCTGTGCTCTGCAGAATCACTGACCCTGTCTCTAAGCACAGCTGGTCTGACCTTGCCCAGAGCAGCTGTGGCTGCCCCATCTCTGGAAGTGTCCCAGGCCAGGTTGGATGGGGCTGGAGCACCCTGGGACAGTGGGAGGTTTCCCTAGGACAGTGGGAGGTGTCCCTGCCATGGCAGGGGGTGGCACTGGACGAGCTTTGAGTTCCCTCCCAATCCAAACCATTCCTGATTCCACGATGCACAGTTTCTAGTGGCCTCGTTATCTGCAGTGATTGAAACTGTAGGTTTGTCACAGAGCTGAAGTGAACACAGAGGTGCTGTGTGGCAGTGCCTTACCTATTCCAGCATATTGACAAGTCAAAAACCATTCCCTGAGGCCCCTTCTGTTTCTCACCTCCAAACAGGTGTCCTTGATTCCCCTCTGATGCATCAGCCACTGCATTTGGGTAACTGTTTGCACAGCCCAGCCCCTCCTCCTCCCCCACTGTGCTGGGACATGCAGTGTTCAGCCTGTTCTTGAAGCACTGATTGCTCCAGAGGGTCAGATGCCTTGGCTGGGTGGTGGATATTGCACACTCTGTATTGTCAGTGAAGAGAGAAGGCTTCCATAATGGGTAATTCCAAGGAGAAGCCTTCATTAGGTTTCTACAAGATTGATTTTTAGTCTGCTTCAAAGTCTATTCAGTTGTCCCTTGGCCTTCAATGGGTTGTGCCATCTGGATGCCAGAATTGTTCAGCCTCTTCCAGAAAAGCACAGACAAGTGGGCAGGAAATGTGTCTGCATGTGAGGGGGATGATTCCTCCTGCATCAGCTTGGTCTGGTTCTGTTCTTTGTCCCAGCAGGGAGCAATGAGGTGCAGTTTCAAATTCCATCTACAAATTCATTCTTACCCCACAGCTAAAAACCCCCATGAAACTGAGGTTCAGGCAGGAATACTTCAGAGGATATATTTTAAGAATATGCACCTGAAATACTCAGATATTGAGTATTTCTTGAGCAAGGTACATCTCATGGGAATGAACTCTATCTCAGACAGCAGCTCCTGAACACACCCCAGTTTGCCATATGGAAGGCTGTGAGCAGCAGTGGGACATTTCCATTCACCCTGCATTTGGCAAGAAGCAGAGACACATCTTACATTGTTTTTCCTCTTGCATCCAGTAGCGTTTGTGTGGTTTTTTTTTGCTGAAGCACTGCAGTCCCAGCACAGGGGGGACCTGCTTTCACAGCCCATCACTTGCTGGAAGCAGTGGGTGTTCAGGAGTAGCACAAATCACATTTGTGCTTGTGGCCAAACTCCTGTGTTTTAGCAGTAAAATGACACTGTTGAGTCTATAGCACTATTTGTTTAATTAAACTTTAATTATCTGCTCCCTGCCTCTCCGCCACTAATTGTGGCATGTTTCTCTACAATGTGCCAAGTGCCAGCCTTTAGTTAAATCCAACATTTTGTGGAAGGAAATCTGCCTAAGGATCAGCCACCTTCTCCTCCAGCTCTGGTTATCAAGGGTGAAGGATCCTGGATCTTGCCCGAGTGCACTTGTGCCCTGCCACTTGCAGCAACATCTTGTCTACAGATGATTCCCAGGGGCAGTAATCATTCCTCTCTTGCCTCACCTCATTCTCCCTTTCCTGGAGGTACCATTCATTGAGTAGTTCCCTGTGAACTTGTATTTTTAGGAAAATCCTCAATCTCTCTTGCCACAAAGCCCCTAGCTCTGCTGCAGTGTTACAGCCCAGCCAGGCACTCACCTGTGCAGGGATAGGGAATCTGGGGATCACTGTGTGCCTTCAGTTTTACCTCCTGGGCAAAAAACCATCATGCCCCAGGGCTTCATCCCTGGCCCTCAGGAGTGTTCTCACCAGCGTGTGAGAACAGGATCCTGTATTTGCAGAATGCATCACAGCACATTCCTATCATGGCATTGTGTTAATTGTTACATGAAGGGTGAGTTTGGGATCCTCAGCCTTGCACCAACAGGAACCTGTGTGTGTGCTCTCCCAGCCTCCCAGACTGGGCCCTGAAATTCCTTCTGCTGACACCAGTCCCTGCTGTGGGGGCTCTGGGGATTCTGGGAGCACTCAGACACGTGTGTTTGCATCACCCAGAGCATCTGGGTGAGTGTGCCAGCACTTCCTGGCAAGCTGAAGTCTTCTGTCACCTCAGAAGGCACTGGGTTTACTTGGAGGGTGGAGATGCACAGCTTGGACCTGTTCCCATGGCCACAGCCACTGTCCTGGGACAGCTCAGAGGGCTGTGCCCACTGAGCCTCTCCTGCCTCTCTCCTTGCCTGGCAGTCAGCACTCTTCCCCAGATGTTTAATGGCAAGTGTTCTGGGGTTTAAACAGAGCTGTCCTGTTGAACAGGAGACCAAATGTTGCTTGGAAGCAGCTACACTGGAAACCTACCCCATAGGTGGGTGTGGCTGGGCAGGGGATCTCCAGCCAGCCCAGGCCAGAGCAGCCAGCTCTGGTTTGCATCTCCAGCCTGGGGCTGAAATGCAATGGTGGAAGTGCAGGACAGGTTTGAAGTTATTCAGGAATAGCCATGAGTCAGCAAACCATTTTTTGTGCATCCGGAGCTGGTGAGAACATACCTGTCCATGCAGGAAACAACTAACAAGTGGGCAGGACCGGTCACCAGGGGTAACAGTCCTCACACCAGCAGTTTGTACATGGGATTTTAAGGCTGTGCTACTGTTTCTGGGCACATCCCAGAGACCTGAAAGCAAAGAAAGGCAGCAGTGCCTCAAGTGCAGAGTGGCAAAGCCCTGGGGTGGGAGCAGCAGTTACTTAGTGATAACCCCACACCAGGCTGGCCAGCAGCCAGACCAGGGTGTTCCCATTTCATATCCTCATGATGTGAAGCTCTGGAAGGTCAGGGCTGGATCAGCTGAACTGGCCTCTGGATCTCTGCTCAAACACAGACAGCAGAACAAGAGAGAGGAGATCCCAGCTCTCACAATAGTGCCACAGTTCATAGAAACCAGAGCAAATAAGGTGTAGCCAGGAGAGGCTGCCCCATCAATGGTACCCAACGTCTGCAGCCCTTGGGAACCCCTTCAGGCTCTGGCAAGCTGCACTTCCCTTCAGTGGAGCAGCATCAGCTCAGCAGGGAATTTGGGAAAATCTCAACAGCTTCTGGGTCTCACAGGCTGCAGATCCTGCACCCTCACCATGATCCCATGTTCCCTGGTTCTCACCTGCTGCTCCTGTAGTCTGGGAAGTTCCAGGGAAGAAACCCAGGGCCTGGCCAGTGCTCAGGCTTCTTCAGCCTTGGCAGCTGCCGTGGTGTGGAAGAGGCAGCAGCTCAGGGCTGGGAGCTGCCCTCAGGGTCCCTTGTGATGCTGGTGGAGGAGCTGCAGCTCCCAGCCTCGTGTGCCAGCCCTTCCCCTCACTGTGCAGCTGCTTCCTTCCTTGGCAGGTGTTCATAACAACACAGGTCCTTGAGGGTGACCCGTGAGGCACAAGGACCATCTGGGCTGAGACTCAGTTGTGCCATAGTGAAACCTGCCACGGTGGCCCTGCAGTGGAGCTGTCTCAGTGTAACAGCAGAGGCAGATCTTGCTGGCTCAGCCAATGCAACCTGAGACCCTGGACAGGCTTCTCAGCCCCTCCATCCCAGTAGTGCCACGAACAGCTGCAAGTTCAGTGCATTTCTGGAGAAGGTGAGGAAGCCACTCTTGCTCTAATACCCTGCCTGGGGAGAGCCCTCAGCCCAGGCCCTGCTGTGCATGTTTCAGTACAGGGAGTTGGCCTCTGATGGGGTTAGGCTGGAAAAGGGCCCAGCAGGAGGCCAGAGGGAGGAGCAGCTCATCACCAGCACATTGTTTTTGAGGCCAGAGGAGCAGCAGGGTGTGGGAGCATTGCCTGCCCTGATGCCCTCATGCTCTGCATGTGTCTGACCCCCCAGTGCCAAACACCAGGGTTCCCTGATGCTGAGGATGTGCAGTGTGTGACCCTCGGGGAGCATCCCCTCCCCTTGCTGTTCAGGACTGTCCCTGTGTCCTTTGGCATCCAGATGGGACAGCCCTGCCCTAGCCCACGATGCCCCTTGGCCACAGAGGGGCCCAGGGCAGTCAGGCCACAGGGCTGGGCCACGGCTGTGGTGGCACGGTCAGAGCAGCTGAACAAAGGAGCTGCTGCTCCAGTGTGGGAGCACTGTCACTGCTCTGGTTGCACTCGCACTGGCAGATGGTGACACCTTTTGCAGATTGGCAGCTAGTGAACACCTGCAGGGCTCTGGCAGTGCCTGCTTTGATCCCTGTGCTGGGGAGACACCGGCCAGGGGTCGGAGCCAGTGAGCGTTGCCGCAGCTGTGGCTCTGCCGTGGCGTTCGGGTGCACTAACTGCAGCTTGGTGCATTCCAGGTGAAACCTTTGTCCTGGGAGATGGGCTCCCAGGGCCCTTAGAGCCTCGCCTGGACCCCATGGACTCTGCCTTGAACTCTGTCAATTCATCCAGCCACAGCAGGAGCTCCAGAGACTTTCGCCTGCCAGGATACAGGCACCTGCACCAGCCCTCTAGCCTCAGCCAGGGCAGCACCTCTGCCCTGCGCAGGCTGAGCTCTGGGGGTAAGAGCTCAGAACAGCCCTGCAGTGCAAATTGGTCAAGAAAGGGCTATTCTAACTCCAGTTACACCTTCCTAACCTCAGCACGTACCAGAGGCTGGGCTCTGCACAGCCAACCAGGTCTGTTAGTGTGATGGCACATGGCAGGTGGCAGTGTGGACAGGTGACATTTCTCCTTTGGCTGGTGACTGGGTGGACCTGGAGGTCAGTGGGGAGAAAGGAACAGGCAGGAACTGAGCTGTGTCCAAATGATAAATGGGTGTCTGAGTCCACAAGGATGGATTAGGAATGGCTGGGGAGTCAAAAGTTGCCTGGTGGGACTGGGAGGATGGGCACATGCATGAATGGCACTTGTCTGTATGGGGAAGAGGGGCAGGAGGGCTGAGCTGCTCACTGCAGCATGTGGGCTTGCAAATAGTGTCATTTTAGGTGCATGGCATCAGTAAAAGCCTCTGAAAAGCTCAGGCTGCTGGAGCCTCCCCCACACATTTTCAGGCAGAGCTGAAACAAGGGGCTGTGCCTGCTGGGAGCAGGAGCTGTGCCAGCTCAAGCTGTGCTTTTGGATGGCAGGAGTCACCTGTGGGTTCAGTCCATCAGAGGATGCAGCCAGTGAAAACACAAACCAGCTTTGCAGTGTTAAATGTGCTGAAGGTGTTGGGAGGGGAGGAGGAGCCGTGCATGGGGAGATGTGGGAATGGCAGGGGGTGTTCTGCTGAGCTGGGAAGGGTCAACCCATGGACAAGGAGGAGTGGGAGCTGGGGACAAGCAAGGGGAGTGGGGCTTGAGAGAGGGGACAAGGGCTCAGTATAAAAGGCTGCCCTGAAAAGTCAGGGCCAAGGAGAGGGAATAAAGCTTCGGTGCCAGACCTGTGCCACAGGAATCTGGGATGTGCCCCTTGCTGTGTCTCTGTCCTGCTGTGGGAGAGGAGCTGAGTGGTGGATTGAGGGGATGGCCGTGGGGAGGGGCAGGGCCCCAGTAACGGAGCTCTCTGGCATCCCCAGGGTCCGACAGGTACCTGGGCTCCCGGGACGTGTCCCGGCTCAGCAGCCGCGACCCCTCGTCCTGGACGGTGGAGGAGGTGATGCAGTTCATCCGGGAGTCAGACCCACAGCTGGGCCCCCACGCTGACCTCTTCAGAAAACACGTGAGTGCCAAAGCTCGTGCAGATTTATGGGTGGGTGTTACACCTGGAAGGGGGCAATTCACACCAACAAAATCCAGGAGAGTCAGACTCTCTGGGCAGCACTTCTGACCAGGTGGAGTTTTGTGTTTAATAAAAGGATCCTCATAAATCCTGTTCATACCCTGTCTGGGCTTGGATCCTCATCAGAACCCCTCAGAGGCAGCTCGGGTGCATACAGAGCCTCTGCACTGAACCCCAGTGCTGAAAACACAAATTGCTCCTCCTGGAGTCTAATACTCACCTCATGGCGAATTTCTCCTGGCAAGAAACACATTCCAAGTGGGATTCACAGAGTGCCTTGCTGCTCAGCTCCTGTAACAGGCAGTCTCCTAAGGCTCTGCTCCTTGTGCACATCCGTAAGTGTAAAACAGCTGCAGACACAGTGTGGAGTTTGTACCTTACAGCTATAAGAGAAGTTTGGCAGCTGTGCCCTGAGCTCTGCAGGAGCTGTGTTCCCTCTGCCTTGTGCAATGTTTTGGTGCTGCTCATGAGGAGCAGTGGAAGCAAACAGCCAGTGTTGTGTCCTGCTCTGGGCTGGCCAATTCTTTTTTTAATTTGTTACATTTTAGAAATACCAATAATTGAGAAATGTTTGTTTTAATTATGAAGAGCTGCCAAGGGACAGAAGTGCCCTGGATTATCAATCCTGAGGAGAACCTTGTCTTCGTCTGTGGAAGGGAAAAACAGATCAAACCATTGACATAGGACAGGATTTTCTGTTGTTCAAGGCTGTGACTTTTATCTTTCACTTACAAACCAATTAACATTTTTTTTGTGGAAAACTGTCCAGTGCAAAGCTCTGGACCCAGCCTGGACTGGGTCATGGACAGGAGACTGGGAGACTTCCACTTGCAATGCCAAGTACAAAGCTGCTTTCTGGTTATTCTAAGCTTCATGATCCATCCCCTCCTTAGTCTCAGGAGGACACATCTGGCTCTGCTATAAAGCATCAGATGCTCTGAAAGCTGTTGTGTTGGAATCAGCCCCAGTGGGGATGAGGAGCTCCACCACTCTCTGCCAAAGGCTGGGCCTGTGCTGTGAAGCTCCAGAAAAAGAACCATAGAATCATTCAGGTTGGGAAAGCCCTCTGAGGTCATACAGTCCAACATTCCCTCAGCACTGCCAAGGCCACCACTAAACCATTTTCCCAAGTGCCACATCCACATGATTTTTGAGCACTTGAGGGACAGTGATTTCGGCCCATGCCAGTGCCTAAACCACCCTTTCAGGGAAGCATTTTTTTCCTGATATCCAGTCATAGAGCACAGGCTCTTTGGGTTTTGGGATCTGTTCCCTCACCTCCATCTTCAGCCATGACTTCAGGGCTGTGTATGTCCCAGCAGAAGCATACTCTGCTGGATTTCCCCTGCGCTGGGATCACAGTGCCCCGGAGTGAGCAACTGCTCCCCTGCATTAGTACTGCCTCTGGGACTCCCCTGTCAGTGAAACCTCCCTCTTCCTTCCTCCCCACCTCCCTTCAGGATGTGTCGGCCCTCTGGAAATGGCTCCTGGATGTTCATCACCCAGCAGAATTCCCATCACACACATGGGTCCGGGGCTGCAGCAGGGTGGATGTGGGGCTACCTGTGCTGTCCATACTGGGATGTCCACACTGGGATGCCCGTACTGGGATGTCCATGCTGGGATGTCCACACTGGGGTCTCCACACTGGGATGCTGCAGGGCTCTCACACCCGGCCCTGCTGTTGCATTTTTGGCCCGGCATGGCTCAGGCAGGGTGGGGCTCCCAGGTGCCATCACAAACACTGCCGTTCATCCTTGCAGGAGATCGACGGGAAAGCCCTGCTTTTGCTGCGGAGTGACATGATGATGAAGTACATGGGGCTGAAGCTGGGGCCAGCCCTGAAGCTCACTTACCACATCGACAAGCTAAAGCAAGGCAAGTTCTGAGAGGACTCCTGGCAGGATGGATCCTGGAAGCTCTGCTCCCGGCCGTCCCCACCCGCGCTCACCTGCCGACAGGTTCGCATGCACACACCCCCTTGGCCTCAGATGGACACTCCCGACGCCCCGCCCTGGCCCCGACAGCGCTCAGGAGGAGCCCGGCACAGCGGGGCTTTGCACCAGCCCGAGCCGCGGGCGTTGGAAGCAGAGGGTCTGCTCCCTGCTGCCCAGGCAGCACTTCTCCGAGGTCCTGCTTCCCTGGGATGGGGCAGCGCTCCAGGTGGTGCAGTGGGGACTGGGTGTTTGCCTCGGCTCCTCCCGCTCTCCTGTGGCTCAGCGCTCCCAGCCGCACCTGGAGGGGCAGCCCTGGGCACCCAGACTGCCCAGCCTCAAGGGGCTCGGTGCCCCCACTCTGCCCTCAGCCCTGTGGCACCACAGCGAGCTCAGAGCATTGACCACCCAGCCCCATCTTCCACTCTGGGGAGCCCGTCCACCCGGCTCCGCTTGCCCCCAGCTCCTGAGCTGGCTCCAGCTGGGCACACCGGGCCGGGGCTGGAGGGCTTCATATTTATTCCAGACTGGGGAGGCCGTATGGGAGCATGGAGCGAGCTGGAAGAGCTGAGGAGCGGGGCTGGGCCTGGCACAGATGGGCCTGGGCTGCTGTTGGAGGCTGCCTGGATGCTGCAGGACTCAGCTGATCCTTCTCGCCTTTTTTTTAAATTTTTTTTTCTTTTGGAATTATTTTTTTTTTACTAAGGAGTTGTCTGCTTCAAACGATGAGATGATTTTTCTACCTGTGTTGAACTCGCAACTCTTGGTGATTTTTAGCCAGAGCTGCTAAGGTTTGTCTTCCCAGGGGCCCTCCTGCTCCTCCAGAGTTTCGGTCTGTCCAGCTCAGCGTTTGTGAGAGGGTTTTGGGTCTGGCCAGAGCATCTCGGGGTGGTGACCTGTCCCACCATCGCTCTTCCTGTGAGGGCTTTGCCTTTCCCAAGGCACCTGTTGGTCTCAGGCAGTTTAATGTATTTATTTTTGATGGCACTTGAATGGTACCCTTGGTCCCAGACATGTTTCTGCAGCTGCACGAGGAACGTCAGAGTGGAGCCACCAGCTGTGCCACCACAGTGTCCCCTGGACAGCAGCTGCCAGCTCGGGGCTGCCTGTGGGACAGGGGCTGCCCGGACCCTGGAGCATCACCAGCACCAGCCTGGCCTGAGCTGGGACAGGGCTGACAGGACAGGACTGACAGGACACAGCTGGTGGGGCCTGGCTGACAGGACAGAACTGACAGGACACAGCTGACAGGACAGGGCTGATGGGGCCAGCACGGGCTGTCCCCAGTGTGTGCCTGCACACACACCTCAGCACGGACACACACACACACATTCACACTCTTCCTCTGCAGTGACCAAAGGGCTGGGACAGAATCTCTACTCCAAGCACTTCTCCTGTCCTCAGCTCACCCTCTGCATCTGGAGCCGCAGCTCACAGCCTCCCCTGCAGCCTCGAGGGCCTGGCCAGCAGCAGGACGGGCCCCTGTGGTGACCAACCCTCCAGGCTCTTGCACTGAGTCAGGTTTACCCCTAAGGGGCAAAGTTGCAAAAAAAAAAAATAAAATACCCCAAACCCCAAAGTAATAAAAAGGCAAAAATGGCTTTCTGTCCTGATAGCGCAGCCTGTGCTGCCTGCCTCGGCCGGGGCCGGGAGCTCCGCCTGCTCACCGAGCTCTCGCTCCCAGCCCGGCCCGGGCCCCTCGGTGTGAGCCGGTCCCGCTGCAGCCAGGCCCCGCCGGGGTCAGCCAGTGCTTTCCTCTGCACTTATTTTACGTTGATTTGTTTATAAATAAAAGGATACTAAGTTCCTTCCCGCTGTTTGTGCACTCGTGGCAGCGCCGGGCTGAGCCCTGGCCGTGAGTGCTGCCCGGGACTGGCCCCGGCCGCTCCTCAGGGCAGCGCTGAGGGAAGGGAAGGACACTCGAGGGGGACAGGACAGAAGAGCCCGGGGGTGACTCGTGAGGCGGCGAGACACATCGCATCCTCGCCGTGTCCATCACCCCCAGGCTCACCCCCGCCTGTCCCTCAGGTGCTGCCAGGCTTTTGCAATTCCTTGTTCTAGTCTGGAGTTTGGGGGGGATGTCAGAGCAGGGGCAGCCCCCGGCTGAGCCCCTGAAGCCATCACTGCCTGCACCCCTCAGAGCCTGCCCTGGGGCCGGTGAGGAAGGTGGGCAAAGAGCCCCTGCAGCCAGAGCGGGGTGGGGGCTGAGCCCTGAGTCCTTCACACTGCTCCCCAACACAGTCCATGTCTGAGCAGACCCACATGAGCCCCTGGGGCTGCCCCATCCCACAGGGGCAGGGGATGGGCAACATGGAGGGGGCCAGAGGCTGAGGGGGCCTGGCCAGGCCCCACACCTGGGGCACACCAGGGTTTGTCCCCCATGACGAGCGTGATGAGTGATGGAGTGAGGGGTGATGGGTCTCTCCCTGTGCTCAGAGCCATGGCTTTGTGTCCCAGCTTGAACTGCACCTGCTGAATATTCTGTAAGCGCTGGTGGCAGGAGAAGGCAGGTGAGGGGCACCCAGCCCCAGGGAGGGTAGTGAGGTGAGTGCTGGAAAGTCTGGCTGCTCATCGAGGTCCAGCAGCAGGTGAGAGGGCAGAAGGTCCTAGGTCTCTCCTTGCAGGCCCAGCGCTGCTGCCCCTGGGCTCCCTGAGGATCCCAGGCCTCCCCTCCCATCCAGGTGCCTCCCCCTGGGCCACTTGTCACAGCACAGGGACTGCACCCAGGCTCATGGGGTCCTGTGGCCCCACTGTGCCCAGCACCGTTCCCCACAGCACCAGCCCCTCAGGGACTGCAGCAGAAGTGTCTGTGCCCATGGGCCCTGGCAGCACAGCGTGGCAGGCAGCTGGATCCACCCATGTTCTGGGCTGGGACTGTGCTTGGGTAAGGCCCCAAAGCCACCAAACTCCCAAATCTCTGTGACAAGCCCCAGGCAAGCCCCAGGGATGGCCTATTTATTTGTAAAACTTCACTGCATCTTCTTTAACTGCTCGTTTCTGTTGCTGTCCCAGCTCAGGAGCTGGAGTGCAGCACCTCAGGGTGGGCACCAAAGCAGGGCTCCCCATCCCATGGGGGTGCAATGCCCCAGCCCCAGCGGGCTCAGGGCTGCTGTGGGACAAACAGACACAGGGGTTGGACAGGGGGACAGCCCAGCCCCAGTGCTGAGGGACAGCACTTCCCCTCCTCTGAACGTGGGGACAGGAACCACAGGGTGCCCTCAGGTGAGGGAGCTGTTACTGAACCCAGAGCCCGGGGTGCTCTGGGGAGAGCAGTGGTGGCAGTGACAGCCCCACAATCAGCCCTTGGCCCAGGGACACAGCCCAGCCCATGGTCCTGCATGTCCTGCAGCAGGCAGAAACACTCCCAGCTGTGGAGGAGGGGGTGGGACAAACCCTCCTGAGGCAGCTCAAAGCCACTGGAAACTGTTTTCTGCCCAGAAAAACCTGCAGGCTCAGCACAGGTTCCCCAGGTCTCTCCACTGCTGAAGGAAGCTCCGTAACTTCAGACTTTGGGTCTCGATCTCTAAACCCATTTGAATAGAGCTCAAAAGTTTTTGCTAGCTTAGAGGGGATTAACTCAAGATTGAACAGTTTTGTGCTTCAGTCCTTTCCTTCCCTCCCTCCCAGCAGGCAGGAACAGAGCGAGCTCAGGGCTCCTTACGCAGTTTGTTACAAATGAGCATTTAATGACCCAGTCAGTTGCATGCTTTATGCCAAAACAAACATTTCAGGAGAAAAAAAACACAGTTGTGCTGCAGTTGAGGGAGGATCTCCCCCTGCCCCAGGAGGAGCCAGGCCAGGGCAGTAGCAGAGCACTGCAACTTGATCATTCCTGCACAACAGATGGAATTGGCACATGAGGAGTGCTCAAAGCTCCCTGGGCTCACAGCAGCTTTACAGGGAATATTTAAAACAACTGAGGATGAAAGCAAAGGGAGCTGGGGGAGGAGATCACTGAGGAGGGACAGGACAGGGTTTGGTTTCGTGGCTCTGCCAGGTCTGACTGTGCAACTCTCCCCAAAATCCACAGAGCTGCTGAAGTCTGAGTGTGCCACACCAGACAACAACAATGATACCTACCTGCCACCTGTGCTTCCTTCCTTCCCTTTCCCTTTCCCCTCCACCACCAAAGGCCACGCAGCTGTTCAGGGCAGCAGCAGGCAGGAACCGAGGCAGTTGAGGCCCCTCAGCACTGCAGAGCTGGACAGCAACACCCAGAACCCAGCACAGGGAACACCAGGGGAGGCTGAGCCCCTGCCTCAGGAACAGCCCTCGGGAACTGCAGGAGCACAGGACACGTGACTCCAACGTGGACAAAAAGGCAATAAAAGGCCCCACTTCAAATCCATGAAAAAGCACCAGGAGCTAACTGTGTCCCAGGCCAGGGCCACAGTTGAAGGCAGCAGTGGAAGTGGTTCAGTGGTTCACTCTGTTCTCACCTCCCCCTTGATGCAAGGGGTGGGAGTTTCCCAGCCCCAGGAGCTTGGCACAGGGAGGGCTCACACCAACCCCTCGGGTCAGGGCTCCCTGGCAGCTTTGTTCTCCTGCCCCCAACCTGATCCCAGTTCATCACATCCCTGCAGTGACACGCCAGCCAGAGCTGAGCGTGTTCCAGAGTAACACTATTCACTATTCCAGGAAGATCTTCCTGGTTACAAATTCATAGTGACAATGAATGCACCAAGTGCACCAGTGCCAAAGGTTTGCAAATGCTACTGAAAAAAAAAAATAAACGGAAAAA
>VXBU01013895.1:559039-575311 GCA_013400315.1 Bombycilla garrulus | reverse complement strand
GGGAAAAAAAAAAAAAAAAAAGGAAACAAACCCACAACCCAAAAAGGCTGCATGAAGCTGCCTAGAGCCCTTTCTGCAGCACAGCCCAGCTCAGACACTAAGCCAGCCCCCAAAATCTCCTGCCATCCATAATTTCATCAGTAAATAGACTGAGGAGGGAGCAGAATGACTGGAGAAAGCAACTCCACTATCAGTGATGCCAAGCACCCCTGCACTGGGAAGGATGTGTGCCAGGGGATTCCCGTCAGCACAGCAAATCCCACACCCCAGTTTGTTTGACCTCCAAGCTGGTGCAACTGAAGGAACTGAGGGAAGTCTGGAGGGGCTTCTGTGAGCTCTCCTCCACAAATAACCAAGATCTATATGGAAAATAAAGGAAGGACAGAAGAGCTGAGGAAATAAGGGACAGGATCTCAGAAAGAAAATTATAAACCCATAAGTTAGGAAAGCCCAAAGCTGAGGGTGTTGAAGCTACTGCTGTAAGAACACCTGGAAAACCTAATGGAGACTCCTCTTGCATCAAGGACACACCTGGAGAGGGAGAGAAAAGGAGCAGGAATTACTGACAGGGAGGAGCCAGAGGCTGAAACTGCACAGCACTGGAGGCAGAGCCTGGCACGTGGGCCCTGGCAGGAGCCCTGTGCCCAGCTCAGGGGCATCTGTCAGCTCACAGGGCACTGTGGCACCCTGAGGGCAGTGAGCTGCCCCCCTGGCCCCTTCAACAACCCACAGAGCACAGCAGTGAGCACTGCCCAGCCAGGACTGACCCCCCTGCCCTGCCCAGCACCAAAACAACATTTTCATTGTGCTGCAGCCCTAAGGGAGCTGGGCTGAGACAAATCCCAGGGACACTGCCACCGGGGACACTGCCACCGGGGACACTGCCACCCCCCACAGCTTCCTCAGGCAGGGACAACCTCCAGGCAAGCAGACCTGCCCCACTGGGGAACACTGTTCAGAGTATCAATAGGATAAAAATTTACAGGGAGAGTTCTTCACCTCTCAGTGTGGACCCAGCAACCACATGTGGTCCCAGGCCTGCTCCAGGGATGGGGAGCACTCCTGTGACAGACTGGGGCTGACCCTGCTTCCCTCTGCAGGACAGCTCTGTGCCAGTGCCAGTCATACAAAAGGCAGGGGAGGAGGGAAGGGCTGGACCTCTTCAGTGCCCTGGCACCTTGCTGTGACCCCAGAGCTGTGTGCAGATCCTGCTCAACTCCTGCAAAACCCCCACACAAACCAGCCAGAGGTGTCACATCCACCATCACCTACTGCACAGAGGGAGAATGCAAATTTGAAGTCTGCCTGTTTTGCTGGTGCACACTGAGTGCCAGGTTTGAGTGTCTTCTCCTTCCCTGGACAGTGTACATCCAGTTTTCACATCCCTGTAACACCTGCAGCCCTTACAGACCAGAGCTTGAGCCCCAGATCTGACAGGAACTGCTGTCCCAGGAGGTGGACAGAGAGACTGCAGAATACTGAACTTCCTAAACCCAGGAACCCCTTGCACAGCTCTGCCCCCATTTTCAGGAGTGTGTGCTCTACTGGTGCTTTTATCTGAACCTAACCTCCAATTCCTCTGGGTGTATTTGTATTTTATTGTCACTTTGCTAAAGGGGATCATCCCCAGCTGTTACACAGACAGAGGCACCAGCCAGCCCCCAGCACAGCTGGCACACGTGTGTGAGCACCAGCACAGCTCATGGTGTGCCAGCTTTCTACCAAATAATGTGCCAGGAGCAAAGACTGGCCAAGAAAATTTTTTTCCAAAAGGAAGAGGCTGAGATCATTAAACATTACCAGGAATCAGTCATGATTTGCTGAAGGGAACTTTAGCTCCGTTATCTCCAGGTCAGGAGAGCTGCTGCCACTCCGGTCACTGTAGGTGTCCCTGCAGGAGTAAAAGATTTGGGGTTGGGGAGCACAAGTGTTTTAAGGACTGATAATTAATGTGGGATGCTGCAGCACAGGGAAAAGTTTGGCTCCTCTGCTGTGAGGAGCATCTCCAACTCAGATGTGCAAAAGCAGAGAATTAATATATCTCTCAATCCTTGGAGGCACTGAAATGAGAGTCTCTCACACATGAAACCCCTCTGCACCACACCTGAGCACTGTGATGTCAACACCACCACAGAATCCTGTGTGGGCAGCTGCACCAAGCTCAGCCCCCAAAGCCAACACTTCCCTTTCAGCATTGCATTTTTCTGGGTTTGATACAGGCACTGCTCATTCTCCTCTGCATTTGGTGTGGTTTTTGTTTAGTGCCTGTCAGCACTCAGCAAGCCCTCGATGTTCTCTGGGAGGAGGAGAACAGGTCAGCACCAAATGGTTGGTATTTCTTGCACAGTCCTGAGTGCCAAACTGAATTACAGGCACTGGAACAGTAGCACCAAGGAATTGCACCATTAAATCCATCCAAACACCACTTGCTTTGCAAACTGGAACAAAGAAAGCTGAAGTCAGCAGAAATAAAAATATGAGGCTGCAACCACCAGGGGCTGTTCTTTAAACCAGCAACAGAAACAAGTTTCTTACAGACCAACCCGTACATGAGATATGTCTGAGGAATGGAGGGAAAAGCCCATGAGGTCTCCAGTCGTGTAAAAGAGGAGGCCCAACCTCAGTTTCCCTGACTGACAGCACAAGGCTGCAGATCTCTCCCTGAAGCCAGGGCCTCTCTGCAGGACAGCTAAAGAAGGAGGAGGAGGGAAGGGCTGGACCTCCTCAGTGCCCTGGCACTGGAGCCCTGCTGTGACCCCAGAGATGTGTGCAGATCATGCACACGGGAGGCTGAGGCCCCACAATCCGCCTCAACACACCAGATGTGAGCTTTCCAAAGAAGAGTGGAAACAAGGGGTGGTGCAACAGCAGGTTACCCCCAGAACTCTGTGCCAAGAGGGTCATCACAGCTGTAACTGGAGCCTGTGTTCAACCTACCTGGGGGAGAGCCTGCAGCCCTTCTGTAGGTAGTGGGTGAGTCTCCCTGCAGATGCCAGGAGGAGCCCAAAGTAGGGGGGTGATGGCTTGATGGGCCTGGAGAGGAACTCGGGGTGGTACTGAACACCAACGAAGAAAGGATGCTCTGAGAGGAACAAACAGAACGTTCACATCAAGTTTCTCAAGCTTGTGCCTGCGCTGCAGGTGAAATCCTGATTATGCTGAAGCCCTGATGATGGGGAAGAATCATTTCCAGGCCTTTTGTCCATAAATGGCAAAAAGGGACATGGGATTTTATTTTTACCATCATTTTGTGGATGGAATCATTCCAAGACAATCTGAAGAGGTCTCTCATGAAAACCTGCTCCATCGCCCTCCAAACATTTTCCCTTGTCCATCCCACACCCACAGACCAACTGCTTAAGGACTCACCTTCCAGCTCAACCACTTCCATCCGCTCTCCCTCCTCATCTTGCCCCACAAACTTCAGACCTTGCTCTTCAAAACACTTTTTCAGTTCTGGATTGACCTAGAAAACCCAAAGCAGAACAAGCCGTGATCTCTTGTGTCTGGATTAATGGGCAAGTTCAGTATCTACAAGACCATTTTTACCTCAAATCTGTGTCTGTGTCTCTCTTCCAAGAAATCGTGATCTCCATACAGCTTCCCTGCAGCAGAAGTAAGATGTTCCTCAGAGCAGTGATCACAGCTTTTAACACATTCCTTTGATCAGCATCCTTCAGAGTCAACCTGCCACTTCTGGAGAGGATCAAATTCCCTGCTCCCCATTCCCCACCAGAACAGTCTGTGAACACCTGCCACTCAAGGATGCTTCAACAGCCCCAGGTCTCACCTCCCTGTCCCACCATACATGTAAGTCATTCCCAGGAAACTTTTCCAGAAGAGGGAAGAAGGGCCTTACTCATGATTGAATTCTTGGTATGGAAGAGTGTTCTTCTCTTGCCAAGCCTCATTGTCCCACCCATTTGCCCAGGATTGTGTTCTGGCATGTCTATGACCTGTGAAAAAAAATCCAGAGGGAGCTGAGAATCAGGGAGGAATAACAATAACAGACTCTGACACATTGAAGGAAAAAAAAATCCCACCAACATTCATGCAAAAAACCAAGGAAACCAGCCCAAGGAACCCTGTCTTGCCAAGGCAGACCAAGAGAACTAGCTTAGCTGGCCAAGTTGTTCAGTACAGCCTGTACCTATGGGAGGTTTGTGGATCCTCAGGAAACTTTCACATAGGAAATGGCCTCAGTAAGAATTCACACAGACTGCACACACCAATACTGTGCTGTTTACTGAACTGCATGTTAAACAAACAAGAAAATTTATGGAAACAAAACCCCCAAATCAGAATTGCTTACTCTTTGACAAATAACATCAAAAGCTGTTTTTTGATAACTTCCTCACGTAGAATAGCATTTTAAACTGTAGCAGAAGCCAATCATTATGGTGGACCCTTCCACAGAGCCTTCCACAAATTCTCCCAGGAATTCAGGTCTGTCTGCAGCTATCACACAACAGTTCCAGCTGGAAGGGACCTTAAAGCTCATCCAGTGCCACCCCTGCCATGAGGGGACACCTCCCACTGCCCCAGGCTGTTCCCAGTGCTCCTGGCCTTGGGCACTGCCAGGGACCCAGGGGCAGCCACAGCTCCTGCTGGCAATCATGCCCAGGGAAGTGCAGGAAAGTCTAGTAAGGCTATCACAAATAAATCACCATGAACTCACCACTGGATGAGAAGTTTTAGGGTCAAACTCTGTTGAATTTGCATCTGCAATGGAAGGTTCAGCAGTCAGAAACACCCAGTGGCTCACACCCCGACATCACCTACAGGATCTGCCCCAGGTACAGCTGCTCCTCATCCCCAGCTGTGCTGAGCCCCCCCAGTCACAGAATACCCCAGGCAGCAGGAACAGAGCTGTCAGCACTGTTTGGCAGCAATTTCAAAGGCTGCAGCCTTAGGATAACCCATCCTCATTCAGGAAAAACAAACCTTCAGCACCTTCAAATACAGAAATAAAGGCAAGGACAGGGAAAGGAGCAGAGCGGTCTGAGAAAAACTCCCTTTTTTCCCACCCTCACAACTGGAGAGAATCAAGAGACAGGCTGAGAACTCAATTTAGCACTCCCTGAAGGGAATTCTGTTACCAGGGACCTGCTCAGCTCAAGCAGTGGGGCTCAGAAGCTAACTCCACTCACTGAAGGAGCTGCAGCTGCTGCCTGAACTGCTTTTTGGGCTTCATTCCCACTGGCTGCAATGGGAATTTGGGATGCCCAGCACATGTAGGCCACCAAGGTGTTTCATTCAGAGGATGAACCTCATGTCAAGCAACAGGAAGCTTTCTGTCATTATAAGCATGACTTACCCTGTGGATTTTTATTTAAATAGGGTAAGGAAATTGCTCTTTTTATTTTGAATTAGCCTAAGAGATAGTGATTTTTACAGGTCTAGGTAAAATATTAAACCTACCTATGAAAAATTTAAAATCACAGGTATCTAAAAGAAATCTCAGGTATTACTCAAGCAACCCAAGGAATCACCAAAGGCAGGAAGGGTTTTGTGCCATTACCTTGCCAGCCAAGGACACTGCGAGCAAACTCCACCACTGCCAATTGCATTCCCAAACAGACTCCTGTGGAAGGAAAGGCAGGACATGGATCAGGTCAGGACAAGGACCTCTGAGCTCATGTGCAAATCACACACACCTGCACAGAGTATGCTGAGTCAGAGGAAAACCTGCATGAAGCAGATCTTTGGAATTTTGGGGTCTGTGGTCCTGACAAGCTTTACCTCCCTCCCCTTCCATGCCCTCTGCTCACACACCAGTTCAGTCTCTCACCACAGACACTTCACTGAAATGCAGTCATGGATTTCTTGGCTCCAGCATCACCACAGCCTGATCTGAAACATCCCCACACTGCTATCCCCTCATTACAGACTCCCTGTCAGCACATCCAGCCAACTCTGACCACTTCAGAGCTAACCAGGGAGGAGGCTGCATTCCCAGCTCAGCTGAGCACAGATCACTGCCTGCAAAACTGCTCATCCCAGGCACCAGTGAAAGTCAGGGGAGCTCCTGCTGCAGAGCAGTTAAGGCTGTTCTTCAACCTCCTGTCCTTTCCTTTACTTCTTCTTATTGATGAAACATGTTTCTCACCTAAGAAGGGTTTTTTCTGTTTTCTTGCCCAGGAAATAGCTTGAATTTTGCCTTCTGTCCCCCGAACACCAAATCCACCAGGAACCAGAACTCCACTGCATGAGGATGAAAAGATTCCATTCAGCGTGGCTGCCTCAAACCACACACCCACACATCACCTCCCTCCCATAAAATCCTGGGCTTGCAAGACCTCTCCCTGAGAAGGACTCTGAAGTAGCCACGTGGCAAGGCCTGCCTGCAGCAGTTTCCACATGAGCTGTCACATAAAGCAGGATTTACAGGGAAAGATTTTATAAATGCTAATTTTACCTTTCCAAAGTGAGATCCCAGCTGCAGGTTACCACACTGAAATGGTTCATGCTGTGAGACTCACACACCCTGCACCAAACATGTCTGCAAACACCTCACCCAGCCAGGCCCAAGCTGAGGAAGCCTCTGGCTACAGTGTCAGGGTGTCCCAACACCAAACTCTGATCTCACTCAAATCCTGCCACCCTGAGGGGTAACAGGCCCCACTTGTTCTTGGTTTTCTGCTAACTCTTGGCACTCCTCCGCATACTAAGGCTTTTTCCCCCCTCACACTTTATTTCTAAAGAACCTGTTACACCATTTACGCATTCCATTCTCACTTTGGCTTTAACAGCCTCCACCAGTACCTTTCCTTCCTCCAGATTTCCTCTCACTGTTTCCACCTCATCATGCAGGTGTGCATGTCCCCACCTGCACGATCATTTCCCCCACTGCTGCCTTTCACCACCTCTCTCACTTCTTTAACAATCTCATCCTAAATGCCCCTGAGAGGTGTCTGGGGCCTTGTCAGAGTGTGCTGAAAATCTCCCTCTCAGGCCCTTAACTCCAAAGCAGCAGCAGCAGGTTTATCAGACATTCTCCAAGGCCACAGCAGAACTTACTCAGCACCACAGAGCTTCTGCCACGCCTCGTGGTACCTCACAGGCTCCTCCTGCAGAGTGTCTGGCTCCAAGTCAGCAGAGTCAATGTACTGGGAAGAAATCCAAAAAAAAGGATGATGAGAGATTGCCACAAGAGCTCACAGGACCTCCTGAATTCTAATTAAATTAAGATAGCATCATTCCTCCTGGACAGTTCTGGATTTGTTTCCTAATGGATATTTAGGGTTTTTTTTCTGGGCTGATTTCCCATCTGTTAGCCAACAAAACTACTTTCCTCACCACCCTACTCTTGGTGCACAAACAGAACCCAGGATTTCTCTGTCCTCCCCTCTCTGCAGCTCTGCTGTCACTTACAGCAAGTCCCTGAGCCCCAGGCTGTAATGCTAAATGTGAGGTGTTAATGCAGCACAGCAAGGTGGGAACACGGAGCTGTGCAGACACAAACCATCACAGAGAGGGCAAAAACCATCCCTCTCTCATCAAATAAACATCTTCTTCAAGAGGCACTGAAGAAATTAGCATATGGTGAAACACAGGCTGCTGTAATTTAAGGGTGTTATGACAATGGAAAAAAAGCCCTGCAATTTTTCCATTTTCTCATCTCCAGTATTACAGTACCTCTGAACTTCTGGCAGGCTGCTAACCCTTCAAAAGAACCATTTTGTCCTTCTTTTTGTTTGTTTTTTTGGAAGCTGCAGAACTAGCATTCAGTTCTTTAACTAACTACAGCCACTCAGCTCTTTAGCACAAGATCTCCAGGCACAAGGCTCACAGAGCTCACTTCACCTCTGAGCACTCACAGCTGTGCCAGGGAATACCCACAGATGAATGTGCAGGGTTTGCACCTCACCAGTCTTGCTTGCTTTGCTTGTTTTCACCTCCACTGATTCTGGAAGTTGAACGGAAATCCCAACCCAGACCAGTATTGTTAAAAAACAACCACCTATTTCCATGACTCACTGACATCATGAAACTGCTGGATATTTACAAGTCTATTGAAGTGAAAATAAAAATTTCTGCCAACGGGTACATACTTCACCTCTTCAGAGCACCCAGCTGTGACCAAGACCCCCAAAAGCATCTGTGCAGCCAAACCAGCATGAAAACCTCAATAAAGCCTGAGGCAGGAGCACCCAAAAACCTGAGTAGCACAAGGTTAACAACAACTACTCCCAAAAAGAATCACTTGCAACAAGTGTCAGAAATCGAAGCACAGAGTGCCCTCCTCCAATCCATCCAGCACTGTCACAGCTCAGCACAAAATGCTGAGCACTGAGGAGTTTCCACCCTTGTACAGCTCACTGGGGGAGAGGCTGCTTTGCTCTGAAGCTGCTTTAGGCCTGAGAACAGCTGTGTTAACCCTGCTATAATCAAAACAGCTGTTTTGATGCAAGGACAGTTTGGATGTTCACTGGCTGAATCACTTCTGCCTTTGTGTCTATGGGTTTGTGGAAATCTGAATTAGGGGGGCAGCACTGCAGGTGGAAGCAGGACAGGGAGAGGTTTTCCCCTACACACAGAGCCATCCCTACCTTAATGTCAAGTTTGTGGTTGATGGCCAGGGCAGAGTGCTCCAGGGCTTTGATGACAGATGCATAGGAGTCAGAGAACTTGGTGTATTTGCCCACGAGTGCAATGGAACACGTTTCAAGCAGACGGTCGTACCTACAGAACACCAGAACAGCCAGGTTATTCCAGCAGTAACAGCACAGGGATGGCAATCACTCCCATTCTGCTCAGCTTTTCAAGCAACAAACAGCTGTGATCTCCTAAGCCTGTCCAACAGAGCTGACGTCTTTGGAAGAGTGACCTTTTATAATAATTGTGATTTAGAAACATCAAAGCGAGAAAATAACCAAAACAATGACTGAGGAAACCAGCTGCAGAAAGCCACATTTAAATTAACTCCTCTCTCCTCATGATGAAAAGCCATTCTGAGCAGATCCACACTGCCTTTGCAGAAAGCTGTATTAGATTCAAAGGCTGCAGTGAACTCCTAGGAGAGGATCAAAGAACAGCTTGGCCTATGTTTGTACTGCACAGCATCTTCCCACGCTGCTGCTGAGCTCACATCAGCAGCTACAAACACAGAAAGCATTTCCAGAGTCCTAAGGCTGTGCTGCCTACACATGCAATCCCCAGCACCTGGCAGCACAGGATTCACAAAGCATTCCTGGCTACAGCCAAGAGTCTTTTAAAGTTTCTCTCAGAATTGCTAAATACCTTCAGCCCAGCAGGTGGCCAAGGGCTTTCCCCATCAAAAGGAAATGTTATTGACAGAGCTGGCTTATGACAGGCACAGAAATCAAGGAAAGCATCTAGATCTTGAAAATTGATTTATTATAAGAACAAACATATTTAAGGCTTCAGTTGACATTCAAGCCCTTTCTGAAAAGACTCTATTCACTATTTCCCCATGAACATTGAGTCTATTCCTCACAAGAAAAAAAAAAAAAACAAAACAGTGTCCAAGGCACCAAAGCCTTGTCTCACTTCCCTGAAAGCACAAGATATTTTTTATAGACACTCCTGACATCTCCATATAGCTACAAAAGGATTTCAACACTTTGTAATGTTACTGAGAAGTTTTTTTTTAATAAAAAGTGAGGCTAGAGCTGTCCAGAATTTAATTACTTCAAGCTGGGTTTGATTCAGACAGTACACTTCCAACATAAGATAAGGATCTCACTAAGTTTACCTCACAGGATTTTATGGAAAAAGGCTGAGGGAATTGGGGTGATTCAGCCTGAAGAAGAAAAGGCTCCAGGGAGATTTTAAGGCAGTCTTCCAGTAAAAGGATTTATGAGAAACATGGGGACAGGTTTTTTAGTAGGGTATGTTGTGCCAGGACAAGCAGTGACGGTTTTGATCTAAAAGAGGGGAGATTTAGGCTAGATATAAGAATGAAATTTTGTACAATGAGAGTGGTGAGGCACTGGCACAGGTTATCCACAGCAGCTGTGGATTCCCCACTTTAGAAACATTCAAAGTTTGGATGAGGCTCTGAGCAAAAGGAAAAAAACAACGTGAGCATGTAAGAATACTTGAGGAACAGTAACACTCATCATCTCCCACAACCAACAACCAAGAACAGAAACCAAGCCTGGAGCATGTTGCAGTGTGCCCAGCAGTGCAGCTCACCTGTCAGCCATCTCCTTCCACTTCATGAGCATCCTCCTGGGCTGCCTCTCGATGGGCAGGTCCAGCCTGTGCCTGAAGTAATCCACAACTCCCTGCTCCTCTAACAACAGAGGAACCCGGTAGATAGAGGAGACATCGTGGACACAAATGACCTGCTCATAAAATAAGGGTGCCATTAAAACACCATCCAGTATCTGTACAATCATTTTTACTCAGCTATTCAGAGTGTTCCTGTCTCTAGCAGAAGGCCTTATGACCACCTGAACTTCCAGGCAATAACATGCTGGATAACATAACATATCAATAGCTTAATACTGGTTTTCTTATGCTTGAAAAAGCCATTCTTCAGCACTTCCAAGGCACTGCTGCTCTCTGGAGCCCCTTGGGAAGGGCCATGACACAGTAACCCAGCAGCAGCACCGTCAGCTGCCCAGCACATTATGTGAGCAGCACAAAGCAAAGTTCAAAGAACACTCCAGAGAGTCTCCTGTGATACAGAATCCCAAGTGAAGCTACAGCAAACTGCCACAGGCACAGCTTCTCCCTTCCCATCCCTGTCCTTCCTAACCAGAGCTCCCAGTCTGACTGAAACCCAGGGAAATCTGTGACCCCAAATATTGCAATGCACTTTACAGGGTGCCCCTCATCAAATTTAGGATTACACAATTATCACCAAAGAATTCTTAGGTCAATGAGGAAAATCTGCATCAACAGTTCTAGTTCACTGAAATGGGAAAAGACGGCTCAGGACGACTGTCACCTGTCCATTAATAATGAACCTGCTCTTTAAGGATCCAAAACACACTGGAAAAACTACTTTAAATCCTCATTTCTAGTGAGTTAAACGAAAGCAGAGTTAAACACTGCACCAGTCAAACCTCCTTGGCTGCATTTTCCTCTTTTACCCTCAGTGCTGTTTCCTTCTCAATCAAAGGGCAACAGCAGTCAGAGCAACAACTACACAGAACTGCATCAGACTTCTGGAAAGGGACAAGAGCCAACTTATTCTGACAACAAGAGGTATTTTACTGATGACACAGCAACAGTATGGCCAGCAGTGCAGTGCTTGAAATTGCAGGACTCAAGTTTGGTCTTGCTGTAGAGCAAATTGATAAAAATTACTTGACAGAACCTGGGATTGTGAAGTTATACTCTGTCTTTCACAAAAATACAACATTTTTTGAGCTCCAGCTGGATTGGAAAGTGCTAATACTCAGCCTACATACTTCTGACTGTTTTCCAAGGTCCACCTTATAATGTGTTCAGTCTCAGTATAGAAAGAATCGTGCAAACATGGGATTTGTGCATATCACAACCTTCAAGTGAAGTAGTGCTTCTCCCAAACATCATTTCTACCTTTCTCCTCAAGAATTCTTAGGCAGAATAATAATACTGTTAAAAGAACAACATGTGAAGTACAGTCATACATCCTCTAAAACTTGTGCAATCCTTTTGTGCAATCCTTTTATGTCTAAATACTGGGAAATCTCATTCCTCTGTGTTCACAGAAGGAATGTGAAAGTATAATTAAGGTCAAAAGAGTGATTCAGAAATCACCTTGGATTCCACAGCATTCGCTAAACTTACACCAATCATCTTAAAAGAAAACCTGGGTGCTGGCACAAAAAGAATTGGTTTAACAGCAGGTCCATGTGTCAGGAAGGGAGGCAAAACAAAGCAGCGAATGAATTATGCAGCTACCAAAACACAGATCTAGAACTGCTGCACTCAGACAAAACTCCCCAGAGCGTCTGACAAACAGCTCCAATACTCACTGCAAGGAAGCACAGACAGCAATCCTTACCTGTTCTGGTTCAACATGACAGAACATGGAAATCTTTTCTTTTACTGAGGTATCCAGTGGAGTTGAGCACCTGCAAACAATCTAACAGAGCAGCAACATCAGGGTTGTGAAACAAAACAGAAATACTCAGGCATTCATAAAACAAAGCTGTAAAAAGAGCTGTCTTTGTGCAGTCTCTGTGATTTGAGGGAAAAAACCCCACAACTCCGTTTCTTTTCCTTATTTATCACCACTATACAAGAGCTCTCAACTTAAGCATTACTTAGACAAGGCTACTGTTGCAAGATGCCAGATTTTTACACTCAAAGCTGTGCAGCACAAACCTTACCAGATCTGGAGAGAGCCCGAGACCTCTGAGCTCACGAACGCTGTTCTGGGTGGGCTTGGTCTTCTGCTCCCCTGTCGAGCTTGGCTGGTCAGAGAAGAGCAGTTGGTGTGTCAGATGGTGACAAACAGCAGGGATTCAGCAGGTAAATCAGGACTTTCATCTCATAAAAACTTTGACTCAGTTCTTGGACAATTCACATGTAACCTGTTTTAATCCCCAGGACTAAAAGCAGGAACCCAAGTTCCAATCTGCCCACAGGAGTGCAGGAAGGAGGGGGAACAGAGAGCCTAAGACTTAGCCACTGTTCCCTCCAAATACCTAATGTTCTGTTTTTCTAATTCTTTTCTGTAAGTCACCTGGCCTGGACAGAAGGGGAAAAAGGGAGAAGAGAACAAAGATCAATCTGCACTCCATAATTATCCATTTGCCCTGTCAAATCCAGTTCAGTCTGACACAAGGAAAGCAAAGGCTGCATTTCTGCAACTCCCAAGCCTTTATTAAGCATTTACACCATTTGAAAAGTTCATGTTCAATTCCTGTTAAGACTTTTAAAATACATAAGCGTATGATCTCTGCATTTCTGCCATTAGTTTATATATACACAGAAATATAAAAGTAACAGCATTTAGAGATACAGCATTCCAGAAATACCTACTTAGGAAATTTTGGTCCTTACCTGGGGAACCAGACTGACATGAATGTTACAGAAATTCTCTCTTTTGGCTTTGAACTGGAACTGGCGGAAGGCCTCAATGAAAGGCATGCTCTCAATGTCACCCACGGTGCCTCCGAGCTGGGAACACAGACAGGGAATTAAAATTACTGCCAAAATAGCACCTGCTGAAGGTGTACACTAAAGACATGAAAATATACATCACAACACTCAAACACCTCCCCAGCACATCCCTTTGATTGCCTAAAGGAGCATCAACACCAACACAGCTCCTCCCGAGGGGCAGCTCCGATCTCTGCTCTGGGACAGGGACAGCAGCCAGGGCACGGCTGGAGCTGGGCCAGGCCAGGCTCAGGCTGGAGAGCAGGGAAAGGTTCTTCCCCCAGAGGGTGCTGGCACTGCCCAGGCTCCCCAGGGAATGGGCACGGCCCCGAGGCTGCCAGAGCTCCAGGAGCCTTTGGGCAGCGCTGCAGGGATGCCAGGGTGGGGCTGTTGGGGGTCTGGGCAGGGACAGGGTTGGAATCCAAGATCCTGTGGACCCCTTCCAGCTCAGGATATTCTGTGATTCTATCCACTCAAAGCACCAGGATTTACCAGCTGTATGCAGCACTTTCATAGCCTCCTGTCTACTCCAGGTACTACTCTACCTTCATCATTTCCCCACAAACCAAAAAGCCACAAGGAAAACAGTTTCCCCTGTGGGCAGCACCTCTCCAGAGACATCAGCTTGACCTATATTTTCTCTTCATAGAAAAGACTTAGATGTGAAAATTATGATTTATGAACATTAGGTGGCACTGAGAAGCAAAATTTCTGTAAAGTTGTAGGAACTACACAGAGTGGACACATCCAGGAACAGACACAAGACTAAACTTGGAGCCTCCCAGGCAGTGCCTCCTTGATCCTTCAGATCTGGGCTTGTGATCCTGGCACAGAAACTGGCACCCAAGCTGCAGGCAGAGTCCAAGTCACCATGACCTGGGCTGTGTGACAAGCTCCCTCTCCTGCATTAGCACATCCCAGCAGCCAGCTCAGCAGTGTCACAGCTTTCCCCCTGCTCTGTTCTCTTTTTGGCAGCAGAATGTTCATAAACACACTGAAAGCTGCCACCACTGACTTGTGCCATTCCTTGTCACATCTCTTTGCTTGAACTGGTCACTTCCAGGAAGAAAGACAACTGCTTCCAGAGGGGGATTTACCTGATTAACCTCCCCTCCCTCCATCCACCAAGGAAGAAGAGGGCACAGCGCCATTAAGTCAGACGGGCATATTAAGTTATCAGAGCTAAAAAATTCATTCTGTAGGTTAATTCATAGAATATCCTGAGCTGGAAAGGACACAGTGAATCCAGCCCCAGGCCCTGCCCTGAACCCCCAACAGCCCCACCCTGGCATCCCTGCAGCGTTGTCCAAAGGCTCCTGGAGCTCTGGCAGCCTCGGGGCCGTGCCCATTCCCTGGGGAGCCTGGGCAGTGCCAGCACCCTCTGGGGGAAGAACCTTTCCCTGCTCTCCAGCCTAAATCTCCCCCTGACACAGCTCCAGCCATGTCCTGAGGTCCTGTGGGGCTGCCCCTCATGAGGTAGCTGCAGGTTGCAATTCAAAAGATTAAAGTGAAGTCAACAAGGGGAATTTTTTATCCGTTCAATAACCTGCAAAGTTTAATATTTCTGTAAAGAAATATGCAAAATAGATTGGTTTACGGCATACAAGAAACAAAACTACCTAATTTTTAAAAGTTACAAACCTCAATCACACAAACTTGTGGTTCAATGCCATCTTCATCCACAGGAATCCGTGCCTGCCTCATCACCCATTCCTGTATGGCATCTGTGATGTGGGGAACAACTGGAAAAGAAACCCAGGCAAGGGTTAAAGCCCCATACACACATTTCTCCCTCTTAACTCACTTCAGAGCAAATTACTGACAACCACTAGCTAGTGTTTCCCATAGGGCTTGAGCAGGAATTTGTGTCTTTAAAGAACTATGCATTTTTGAAGTGATTATTCTTGGCTGTAATTTTCAAGTGCCTTGGCAGGAAATGGAACCCTGCCTTAATTTAAACACATGTAAGCAACACTTCCTTTAAGCTGAAAGATCCAAGCACAAACTGTTCTTTGCTCTAAGCAGAGAAAGCTACTCTGTTTTTAACTGTCTGTAAAAGTCCTGATGTCAACCAGCTGTGGAGAGTGGTTAAAGGGCTGATACAATACAAATCCTTTGGATTTTTCTAATGACATGAGTTAACAAAAGCATTAACCATTTTAACCAGCTAAAAAACAACCCCAAAGTGTAATGGCCTGAAGCCTGTTCACATTTCTCACTGGGTACATTAGACAGCTGGACCCAAGTGCAGCACAGTCCAAACACAAGCAGGATGGTGCAGAGCCTCAAGTGAAGATGAAAACATCCAGCCAGGACTGAAATACAGAATGCATTTCTAAGCACCAGGAAAGAAGTTTTGCATCACCTTGGACCGTTTTGCCAAGATAATCTCCCTTCCTCTCCTTGTTAATGACATACTGGTAGATCTTCCCAGTGGTCAAGTTGTTGTCTTTGGTGAGTCGGATATCGAGGAAGCGCTCATAGTTCCCGAGGTCCAGGTCCACCTCCCCTCCATCATCCAGCACAAACACCTCCCCTGCACGCACAGAAACAGGCACAAGCACACAGTCAGGCATGTGGAAGAACTCAGCATAAGGAAAGTCCTTCCCTGACTGCCACAGCAAGTTCAGGAGCGGCGAACAGAAGGAAAAGCCTCCTGTAACCGACAGGACCAGCGCACTGGGGACTGAAGCCCTGAAGGCAGCAGCTAGAACAGGCCAGAGCACATCTGTGCTGCAGCCCCACGGGCAGCCCGGTGCTGGCAGGCTCAGCCAGGGCCCCGCAGGCAGCACCAGGCACAAAGGCTCCCACAAAGGAGACGATTCACGGCAAGCCACGACAGCCCCAGGGCCACCGGCAGACCCCGGCACCGAGCACGCGGGGCACTCACCGTGCTCGTACGGGGAGAAGGTACCGGCGTCGATGTTGATGTAGGGGTCGATCTTGATAGAGGTGACATGCAGCCCGCAGGACTTGAGGATGGTGCCGATGCTGCTGGCGATGATCCCCTTGCCGATGCCCGAGATCACCCCGCCCGTGACCAGGATGTACTTCATCTGCCCCGCGCCTGGACGCGACAGACACCAGCATCGTCTCACCGCGGGCTCTGCGAGCGGGACGCGCCCCGGGCGCTGACATTCCTGACAGCGACCCCCGGGCCGTCCCCCGCCCGTCACTGAGGGCCGGTGCCCGGCCCGCTCCTCC
>VXBU01013895.1:545765-558987 GCA_013400315.1 Bombycilla garrulus | reverse complement strand
GGCTAGAGCCTGAGGGGAGGGGGCGTGATCTGAGCCGGGGTGGCCCCGCCCTCTGCCCCGCCCCTCAGCGCCTCACGGAGAGCGGGAGCGGCCGTGGAGTGGCGGAATGAGCGAGGATGAAAAAGAGCTTCAGGGTCATCTAGTCCAGCCTATCATGTCCCCAAGTGACACATCCACACCTTTCTTGAACACTTTCAGGGCCAGGAGCTCCACCACTGCTCTGAGCAGTCTAGGCCAGGGCAGGACAATCTTTCAGTGAAGAAATTTCCCGAATCCACCCTGAACCACCCCTGCCCAGCCTGAAGCCGTTCCCTCTCCTCCTGTCCCTGTTCCCTGGAGCAGAGCCCGACCCCCCCGGCTGTCCCCTCTTGACAGGGAGTTGTGCAGAGCCACAAGGTCCCCCCTGATCCCCCTTTTCTCCAGGCTGAGCCCCTTCCCAGCTCCCTCAGGTGCACCTGAGGTGGATTCTGTCATTGCTGGTCTCATTTTCCGGTGTCCGTGTGTCCTGCCAGCACATTTCCCCATGGACACGGTCCTCCGGTGTTGATAGCTCTGTGGGCAGCGCTGTCTCTTTGCCTTCCCGTGGGCTGGGGCTGTGCCCTGGCTGCTGGCACATGGTGACTCTGCACAGGAGTGCAGTGACTGCTGCCGTCCTGGAGGAAGCATCTGCTTCCAAATTACCTGGCCATGCTGATTTGTTCCTCCATGAAGGACTTTTCTTGTTTTCTGCTATCCTACAAATAGCTCTTAAGTGGGGAAAACCCCCACATTTCGAGCACCTTTTCTGCAGAACAGTGGTGACGGGTGTGGTGGCGGTGAGATGAGTGACAGCAGGCAAGGGCTGTGTGTGCTTGGGCTGTCACTGTTGCTGCCTGGTGGCACATCCCGATAAGGCACAGGGAGGCTGAGCTCTCCCAGGACTGCATTTAGACATCCCAGCTTTTCCCATTTCACGAGTGGGGCATAAGATACATGTCTTGTAGCTGAAGGGAAGTACATTCTTGTTGAGATGTGTGCAGCCTCGATGTGAGTGTTAACTTCAGGACACACAAATCCTTTTCTCAGTGCCTCATTAAAGGCCTCAGGGGTTGGACATCCCGTGATGCTCAGGAGAGAACTGCACTCAGTGGGAGCTATTGTGAACATTAAATGGTGTGGAATAATAGTGACCCAGAAAAGTCAGATCAAAAATATCTCAAGTTATGCAAAATTACATCAGCTTTTTGCAGAAGTGGGTAAGATGTGTGTAGTTGAGTGTGTTTCACCTTTAAGTTTGCCCTCAGTACGTTTTGCCCTTGCAGTGCCTTGTTCTCAGCTCTCAGTAAAATACAGACTGAATATTTTCCTTTCAGAAATGTGAAATGAGATGAAATGGATCTGCTCTGTTTATTTAACAGGATTTGATTCACAACAAAACAAATTAACTGGAAAGCATTGCTGGGAGGACTGACATAGCTCTGGGGAATGTTAATGTGTTACTGGGATTATGCAAGGAATGAATAGACTGGAATCCTCAAACACTCTCTTGAACTTCCTTGTAGTTTAGGGGCTTATTTGTACAGGAAAAGGCTTATTGTGATGTTACATGTATATAATATTAATGACAGTGATAATAATAAATTATAGAGTATGTATGATATACACATGTAGTTATTCCAGTCAGGACATTCACTGCCTCCTCTTAGCGTGGTCCCTCCTGAAGGTGACAGGATGACCTGTTGCCACAAGGTTTTGAGACTGAGATACCAGTTTCAGGCAGTGACTCTTTTCTCTGTGACGGGTGAAGGAAGTGGCTAAAGATGGCCCTGCACTGGAGTGCTCCTGACAGCAGCTGAAATCCAGGAGTTTGCAGAGCCCATGGGGTCTGGCAGCTGTGTGGACTGGCTGCCACCTGACCACAGGGCAGCACTGCAGAGAAAACACTTTGAATTCTTGTTACCAGTGTTGCTTAGCACCACAGGTGTCTGAAATGTACATTAGCACCTGTCTCGCTCATATCATGTTGGGTGGGTGTAAGCTCATGCTCCTCTGACTGGTCCCTGCTCCAAATGCCCTGCACGTGCGCCAGATGGCAGCACTGTGGGTGAAGACATCCCTGTCACCATTCCCATCCACCCCGACCCCATCCCTTGTTAGCAGCAGAGGGCTTTGCAGGAGAAATCTGGTGTCACCAAGGACAGACAGGACATTTGGAATCCCAGAATCCCAGAATGGTTTGGGTTGGAAGGGACCTTAAAGATCCCACCCCCTTCCACTTTCTTTCACTATCCCATGTTGCTCAAGCCCTGTCCAACCTGGCCTTGAACACCTCCAGGTAGAGCATCTCATGTTCTGCCAAAGTGCCCTGGGCATTTCTGTGCACATCCTCTGAGTACCTGTGAAAAGTATCTTGGCTGATTTTTATGTACAGAATATTGCAGGGAGCTAAAAATCAAAGCAAGAGGGTGATTGTCATCTGCCCTACTCCAGATTCACCCTCAGTTCTTACTCTGGGACTGCAGAAGTAGTGATGAAATAGTTCCTGTTGTGATCCAAATGTATTCTGAAAGGCTTCTTAGGTCGTTTGGGGTGAAAGTTCTTTCTTAGCAATGCAGGTGCGCACTGTCTGAGGTAAGATGCTGGACTTCCTTTTATAGAGGTGACTGTAAAATCCCCATTTTTAGGTTCCCCATACCAACTGCCATGGATCAAAGCCAGGATCCAGTGCCAGCCAGGCCTTGGAACACACTGGGGAAGCTGTTTTATGTTTGGTTTTCACCGTGTGCTGATCACTGGGTTTCGCCTCATGATTAATTTAAACTTCACAGGAGTGATGTGGAGTCACTGGCAAGTGTCAAGCACTGTCCAGTCCTATTTCCACACAGCAGGACGCTCCCTGTGAGGATCTTCTGTACGGCTCCTTGAGGTCTCCATTTGCAGGATTAATCAGGGTTTGTGTAAAATGTTCAAACCTTTTTACAAGTCTACACTCGTACTCTTGATCAAAAAAACTTGATGAAATTTTTATCTAAGTGCAAAGTAAACACATGTTGCCCTGAGCAACCAAAGGATCTAGGTAGATCTTGAATAAGATACAAAATAATGTAGGAATAAGAGCTGTTACTACATGTACCCTGCTGTAGAGGACTAATCTGATGAGGACCAGCTGAGGGGACAAGTGGCAGAAAAAGGGGAAATGGCCTCAAGTTGTGCCAGAGGAGGCTCAGGTTGGATAATAGGGAAAATTTCTTCACTGCAAGAGTAGTCAGGCATTGACACAGGATGGCCAGGACACTGGTGGAGACACTGTCCCTGGAAGTGTTCAAAAAATGAGTAACCATGCCACTTCATTATATGGTTTGTAAACGTGGTGGGATTCACGCAGAAGTTACACTTGATGATCTTGGAGGTCATTTCCATTTTCAGTTGTCCTGTGGTTTAGTGTCGTGCGGCAGCTCTTGCCTTCTCGTCTCGCTGCACCGTGTCCTCTCAGAGATCTCCACTAGGTGGTGGAATGGACCACGAAAAGAGTTCGTGCCGCAACAAAGGGACGCGATCAGGCTGTTGCTGACACCGGGGGGGATCTCAGAGCTGCTCTCAGGTCCTCGAGCACCACATGTGCCCTGCGTATTAGGGGGCATTTGGCACCACCCCTCTGCATCAATCTCTGCAGTGCCATCCCAAACCCACTGGGACTGAAGAATTGTGATCCATCCACAGGTCTTGATTCCTTCAGGCAGGGGGTTTTCACCTTCAGGCAGGTGTGTTTCACCTTCAGGCCTCTCCCTCTCTAGTTCTTTTTCTCCATGGAGAAGAGCTGCCTTTTTCCTAGGAGGCAAGGAGTGGACCCACTGGCGTGCTGCAAAGCTCACCCATGCTAGGAAGGGAATGATTTGGCTGGAGGACCGCGAATGAGAATGGCACAGCGTGTCACCAAAGGGAGGGGGTGGGGAGAAGGAGTTCTGCAGGTGCAGAAGATGTGTGTGATGGGCATTAAAGCTTTCAAGTCTGTGTGATGGAGCCAGTGCTGGCCTTGGACAGGCTGCTGAACTGAGACCAGCTCTCAGTGCCCAACCCTGAGAGGTCATGTCACAGTTCTGTGCCTCAGTTTTTCCTGTGTAAGATGGAGTCAAGGAGTCCAACCTTTTGGGAACAGTCTTTTGTTATCTACAGTGAACTCTCAGAGCTCTCAGGGCTCTCTGTTCTCATTACTGACTCTGCTGGTGACTTGTGGGATTGTGCCTTCTGTACCTGGAGTCATAGGGAGGTGAGGCTTTAGCTCCACTCCTGACACTGTCCAGAATGGGGGGCTGAGCTTGCATTGTCCTGGTTCCCTCATTTCAGTTAGAGCTGCATGTCCTGAGCCCAGCAAAGCGAGATCTGCCAGAGCCCGTGCTGCTGAAGGGGTGACGGCTGCTGCCTGAGCTGCTGTCACCCTTTGGCCAGCCTGGTCTGCATGTCTGCAGAAAGACTCATGCAGATTTGATGAGTGGAGAAGCTGTGGAAACACAATGAGATGTTTTCCTTTAACAAATTAGGTTTCCTTCTCTGAGACGACTGGGTGGTGGTTTTGCCAGGAGATAACCTGGTCCAGGGGGAAGTGTCCCTGTCCAGAAGGGTTGGAACAAGATGAGCTATAAAGGTCTTTCCAACCCAAGCCATCCTGTGATTCTGTGATTCTATCACACCCTTTTTCTGGGGAGAAAAACCACACAGACTATGCGAAGGCTAAGGAGTGTCCTCAGCTCCTCCAGCACTCTGTGGGAGTGCATTTCCAGCTTGTGCATTCTGGAGAGGCCAAGCCAGCTGCCATGGAGCGTGTTACAAAGACATGCAAGGACAAGAGGCAGGATTATCAAGAGCTGCTTCTCTACCTGCATGACTGAACAAAATTTAATTACCTCTGCTCCCAGGAGAGCTGCCTGGCCCTTGTACATGAACCATGAGATTTAGGTTTCTAACGATTTGCAGCGCTGTGACGGTTCTGTGAGCCCTCCAGCCTGAAAGGGCCTCTAGTAGAGACCAGGGAAGGCTGGGACAAGGACTTTGTAGTGAGTCATCCAAGAAAAATAATGGTGTAGTGTGGGGAAAAGAGACCTGCTACCCACAGGAAGCATGCTGGTTGGCTTTTCCATTCAATCATCTGCCTTTAATATTTTTAGCCTGTCATATCTCCATAGGTCCATTTTCACCTGCCTCTTCAATGCTGTGAGCTTGACCATCTGCAGGATTTCTCTGGTGCCCAAATCTTCATTCACTGACTGTTGTGTTTGTATTTTCAAGTCTTAAATTTTATCTGCTGTCAAGTAACACCTTCTGTTCTTATTGGCCAAGGAGACTAACTGTTCCCTTTCTTTCTGGCAGCAACAAGGAGCTATCAAAAAATTATCTCATGGAGCTGCTCTTCAGTCATGTTGTGGTAATGAACCAAGTGTTCAAGAAAAGGCTTCATCCAGAGATCTGAAAGGACAAGGTGAGAGATTTTCAGGAATATTTGAGATTACTTCACGCCGGGATGTCAGGGTGTGCCTGTAAGTTCTACAAACAAACCCAAGCCATCCCTGCTATTTGTGACCTCGTCAGTCACACGTGTTTTGCTGTTGTGATAAAGTGCAGCACAGGTTGCCTATCTGGGCATTTGGTAAATGGGCATCTGGTAATTGCTGTGGGACATGTATGGGGGCAAGAATGTCACTGCCAGGCACAGAACAGGGTCTCAGTGCTTAGAAAAATAATGCAGTCACTCAGAGAGGGTCATGTTCAGCAGAGCTGAAGAACTCTGCTGGGCAGGATCACTCAGCAAAGCACTGAGGTGCCAAGAGACAAAACAGGTTTTGGCCTCACTATTTGCCACCTACAATACATAAACAGAGCGTGGCCAAGGTTTACTTTAATGCCAGCCAGGTGTGCCAGGCCCAGGGCAGGAGGTGAGGCACTGCACAGGCACACAGGGAGGGGTCTCATCTCTCCCAGAGTTCATATTCTCAACAGAAAAGTCAGGATAAAGAATAAATGTGATTCTCTGTAACATTTTTCCTTGAATTAAAATACACACCAGGGTCACTGTTCCCCCAGCACCTTTTTGGCTCTCAGCACATCTCAACCTTGATCCAAGAGGGACATTTTCAGGTATGACAAAGTCTAGGACAGAGCTGAGCCCTCTCCCCACCCAGGGACTGTGAACCACCTGGCCAAGTCCAGGTTATCACACACAGAGCCCACCACAGATGGAAAATCAGGTGGCATCATCCATAGGACACGTGTGTCACAGTAAACCACTATGAGGGAGCACCAGAATCCCAGAGGAGCTTTGGAGATGATAAATTATACCTGTCCCTAATCCAGGATGCTTTTGTGGACTGCCAAAGACTATAATTTTTAAAAAATACTGTTTCTCTGCCATGGCTGTGAGTGTCCCATCAGCTGACTGACCACAGAAAACAGCCCAGCTGGGGTTTGTTTAAAGCTCCAGTTTAATTCATTTTAATGCTGAAATGCTTCATTTTCCTGTCTTTAAACCTGTACTGACAATATTTGCATTGTAATGATTGAACTCTTCTTTCACCTCAACATTTGCCTGGTAGCAAAGGTGATTTCTGCATAACCAGAGAACATCCGAGTCTTTCCCTTCCTCTGGGAATAGTCTCACCTCAGTGCAGTTCTATTCAAGGTATAAGGGAGCTGCTTTTCCCCAGTACTACACAGGAAGGCTTGGAGCTGCAAACAGGTACCAGGGTACAAGAAGTACATTTTAGGGAGTAAGATCATCCAGGAAGCTCTGGAAAATGTTTGGTTCTCCCATAAGTTTGCAGATGCCTCTTTGAAGAAAGAGGGAGGAGGACTTTTTATACAGGCAGGTAGTGACAGGAAAAGGGGAAATGGTTTTAAACTGATAGAGGGAAGGGTTAGATGAGATATCAGGAATAAATTCTTCCCTGTGAGGGTGGTGAGGCCCTGGTACAGGGTGCCCAGAGAAGCTGTGGCTGCCCCTGGATCCCTGGCAGTGTCCCAGGCCAGGCTGGACAGGGCTTGGAGCGACCTGGGACAGTGGAAGTGTCCCTGCCATGGCAGCAGGTGGAGCAGGATGAGCTTTAAGGTCCCTTTCTATCCAAACTATTCCATGGTTCTGTAATTCTATGATCTAGGCACTCAGTGCTTTGCTGGAGGTCCCACAGGATTTCTGGCAGAGGTGAGGGGTGAGAACAGATCTCCATGTTTCACTCTACAACAGAAATCTGACAAGATCGCTGTCATTTACAGAACAGCTGACATAGACTCACCCAAGTGTCCCTTTCCCTCAATTTAGTTTTTTTGTTGGGTTTTGGTCTGTTTTTTGGGGTTTTTTTTTGTTTGTTTGTTTTTTGTTTGGTTGGTTGGTTTTGTTTATTTGGTTTTTGGTTTTGTTTTTAGGGTTTTTTTTGCCTATAAAAAAGGTAGAATTTAGGAGCATTTTAGGAGCAGAGCATATGTGATCAGCAGCAGGAGAGAGTGTGCCACTAGCACAGTGATGTGTGGGAGCTGTGNTTTGCCTATAAAAAAGGTAGAATCCTTCTATTTTAGGAGCAGAGCATATGTGATCAGCAGCAGGAGAGAGTGTGCCACTAGCACAGTGATGTGTGGGAGCTGTGGGACCCGGCCTTGGCCTGAGAGCAGCAAAGCCCAGCTCAGCACAGGCAGAAGGAGCTCCACTGACAAAGTGCTAAGCAAACAGAGGAACTGGTGTGAGGAAAGCAGCATGAGCAAAGGGTTGGAGAAGTATGGAGCAAATGTGCAGGCAGAGGAGTTTCCAGGCCAGCATTGCTGGCTGAGAAAGATGAGGTCCCACAATGTCACTATTCCTGGAAGCTGGATGAGAGGAGGAAAGACACAAAGGCTCCAGAGAGGATGAAGGAAATGCAGGTTGACACAAAGCCCTGAGAGAGGAGGAATGTCCCGGGGGGTTCCTGGGTGGACTCCTGCAGGGGTGAAGCGAAGCTGGCAAGAAACCTCACAGGGCAGCTGAGTTCATGCTCTGCCCCAATCATGTGCAGGTCTGCTGTGCCACAGGAGAGGTGGCAGCTCAGGGACACAGCATAGGGTGTTTCTGTCAGTATCCATGTCAAAGAAATCCAGCAAAAAGCTTTGTCTCGAACAACCAGCAGGTAACAGGAACAGGGTACCAGCAGAACCGGGGTGGGCTTTGAGCCACCAGATCAAACACATAAAACCCTGAGTGAAATATTTGGGTGTGTGCACTGCAGGTGTAGTACAGCACATGGTGAGGGAGCAGCACAGCCCCTGAGAACAGCCTGTCACCACCAGTGATATCTCTGTATCCTCCCTGAAGGGACACAACACTTCCAAAGTGCAGGGATGTGCACTGGCATTCACAACAGTCCAAAAGGTCTTCTACTCCCTAGAACTGATTTTCTTGGACTCCTACACTTTGACCCTGATTCTGCAGGTGGCCTCTTCCTCCTGCTGTGTCATTTAGTTTCTAATTTTGAAGGGACAAAAACTTGATGGATTTCAATCGTGTTCTGAGTGCATACGTGCTTTGTTGGTTGGTAGTGAGAGTGTCACACAACCGGTGTGAGATGTTTCAAAAGGCACTTCATGGGAAAGGACAAATCACTCATCATTCATGCAGCTCTAAGGACACCAAATCCTGCTGTAAGTGCTCTTTAAAATCTTTATGAGATGTGTGAGAAATACAGTGACATTCAGTTAATTCAATTGCAGGATAATTTGGACTTCTATTTAATTCTATCCAAACTCCTGAAATAAAACCATTTGTATTCTTGACACAAACTCATTTGCACTCTACTTCTGCTGGGCTGATGGAGATGTGATGAGTTTTTCACTTAGAGGCCACTTCACAGCTAATTTTTATAGTGTTTTTGCTTAACTGACAGTAAAGCAATACTCACAGACTTGTGCTACAAATTCCTGCCTCAATTTGTAACATTTCCTTGCACAAAGTAAGTCATTACAGCAGAAATACTCAAGTACAGAAGAAACCCTCAAGTCGAAGAGGTTGAGTGCTCTCTCCTGCTGTGCTACAGCCAAACTAAAGCCTCCAGCTCGTTTTGTTGAACATTCCTTCACACACAGACGGGACTTTACAAAGATTGTAAACCCGAATCTTGGCCTAGAAGAGGCATTGTGAAAGGCACAAAAAGCATGAAGAGCTCAAAGGGGTTGAAGGTGTGAAGAGAGAGGCAGTCCCTGTGTGCTGGGCTCCCACACCAGGCAGGGACAGCGCGAGTCACGCAGCCCGGACAGAGCTGAGTGTGGGGGGTAACAGGATTAAATTCTTTCAGTCAGGAATGCGAGGAGCTGGGTCAGGAAGAGAGGGACGCTCTGGCAGAGCACACCCGGGTTGTTTGCAGCTATAAACGGGTGCCATCCACTGCCCGTGTTTCAGGAGAGAGGGAGCAGTGAACAGCGCTGGGGATGTAAACTCAACCCCACGGGGAAGCACTTGCCGTTTTTATTCGTTCTCTCCCTGTTGATCTCTCAGCATAAGGCTACGCATGTTCTCAAGAGTCCAACAGAGAGGAGGGGATGTGCCATGAGGGCAGATCAGGGAAGCTTTTGTCCCTGCCATCACCCTGGGGCTTCGGTCCTGCTGTGCTTGCACAGGGGCAACTGGATGGGCCAGAGGAATTTTAATCCTGAATGATTTCCACATTCCTTCCAGCCTGGCAAAGGATTCTGCTGAGGCATCAACTGCCTTGTCCAGCTCAGTCTGTCCTGCATCTGATAAGTTAATTAAGGATTTAATTGAGGAATTAATTGAGGCATTCTGCTGGTTACCACAACATTATCAGTCAGCTTCCTAGAGTTAGAGCTTTACAGGACTCGGTCCTGTAAATAACTAAATACCATCAACCTCCTCCAAAATCCCTGAAGTGGTGGCTGCTGGAAACTTGAAGGATCAATATCCTTTTTGCCAGCCTTTCTTTGAGTGCTGTTTTGCTCAGCTCAATGAAGAGAGTTCACTTTGGAATCAGAAGTGCTGAAAAGTCTTTTTTCCTTCATGTCCTGGTTCTGCAGCTGCAGATGGTTGTGCTGTTCATTAGCTCTGATTCTGGCATTTGTCTTGGTGGTCTAGGAAGATGTTCAGCTTTTGTTCTCAAAATCATAATATCCAGAGAGATTTCCACCTCTGTTCAGTGCATTAGTGCACATTGGAGATGTAAGATGTCATGCAGCTGGAAGGTAATAACAGCACTTTTCCTGAACTATAACATTTTAAACCAAAAATTTGACGTGATTATCTCTAACCCTTTGGGGCCCATTCTGGTCTTATTCAAATTGGTGTGAATGGGAGTAAGGTAACAGGATAGTCATGGGACAAGGAGGCAGAGGCAGCTCTGTGTTTTCATAGAATCACAGAATCACAGAACAGCTTGGGTTGAAAGGGACCTTAAAGTTTATCTCATTCCATGGACATCTCCCACTGTCCCAGGCTGCTCTGAGCCCCATCCAGCCTGGCCTTGGACACTTCCAGGGATCCAGGGGCAGCCACAGCTTTCCTGGGTACCCTGTGCCAGGGCCTGCCCACCCTCACAGGGAACAATTCCTGCCCAATATCCCATCTAACCCTGCCCTCTGTCAGTGTGAAGCCATTTCCCCTTGTCCTGTCCCCCCAGGCCCTTGTCCAAAGTCTCTCTCCAGCCTTTTTGCCAGCCCCAGTTTGTCCTCAGCAAACCCATTCCAGCTCTTTGTGGTCACTTCCCCCTCCTGCACACATTTGGATAAGGGCTCTGAGAGGAAGTGCTCTAGGACCTGTCTTGGCACAGACAGGTGACTGCCCCAAACTTCCCAGTCCTCTTCTTGCCCCAGTTCAGCAGGAATGTAAACCCTGCCCACCTCTGTCCCCAGCCATTTTTACTGGCTTCAAATCATAAAGGAATGCCACTCTGATGAACACAGGCAGAGTATGGCCCCAAAGCTCTTCTGGGTCCGAGGTGCTTTTCACTCCTGTCATTCTTGTGCCTCTTTCTCTTCAGCTGAGCAGCTGCTGCAGCTGTGCTTGTTCCAAATTGTAGCATGATGTTAATTTTCTCAGATCTGTCTATCGAGGAGGATTTCATTTCAGTTGGCAAAAGACAATGCACTGAAACAGCCACAGCCGAGACAAAGACGGAAATTAACATTTGTAAAGAAAGAAAGGGACAAAAGAAATGTTGGTGACAAGGAAGAAAGTGAAACAAAAATGAAATCATTGCCATTGTCTGGCTACAAAGGAAAAGGGGTCCAGAGATGAAGATTCCTGCCATGCTAGCCTGCTGCCTGGGATTCATTCCAGAGTGGGAAACAGTTTTTCCAGGAACAGCACGTGGCTGTGAGTGCAAAGGGCTGCATCACCCACCATCAGTCCAGGAGAAGGGATTCAGTGATCCATTCCATAGTACTCACTATCAAAGCTGTGCATACCCCACTGCTAGGCAGATTGTTTTAAAATGTCCTCCCAGGAAGAAGGAAGATACCCCAAAATACCAGGCTGTGTTGCAAGCTTCTGACTGATCCTTAACCTGTTGCTGGTGATTAGTTGGGAGCAGTCCCAGCCCCTCAGCTGGGAAAGGTCACTCCTGCCTTGCACTGTTGTGTGTTGAAAACACAAACTCCTCCTGCTTTCATTTCCAGGAGGTCTCAGTGGGGTTGTGGTCCCGTCGATGTCCCTACAGCCACATGGCAGGAGCTGTGACAGCACAGCCAGGAGGCTGCTGGCATCCTGGCATGATGGGTGCTCTCCTGCAGGCCAGCACTTCCAGCCCTTGTGCTGCTGCTGCTCAGAGCCTCTGCTGGAGTCAGAGAACAGTCAAACTGGACAAATTTTAGCAAAAATGTAGGTACCAAGCCTGGAACGTGTGAGTATCTATATGTACATCCATTATGCTGAGTGACTCCAGTCTGGGAGTTGAGGGCTGAACTAACCCCACCCAGAAGGGCTGGAGACATCCAAAATCCTTGCTGAATACATGCTCTGAAGTAGGAAACACTCTTCTGGAATGACTTGGCTGTTTTCTAAATGCTTCCATGGCTCAATTCCCATCTTCCCTGGGCAGGTACCATCCTGTTTTCATATCCCCGTGCCTGGCTGGTGCCCTCCCAGCGCTGGACATGCCTCATGCTCATGATCTCTGTGGAGCCAGTTTGCGTGTAAGCACCTTTCACAAGGTGATTTTATCCTTATTTGTGCCTCAAACTTCACCTCTGTGAAGTCTGAGATGGGCCTGGGAAGACAATCCCAGGAGTCATGCTTTGGGCTGGTTTGTGTCTTGTGAGTAATCTCTCTGAAGTGTTAAAAATTGTGTGCTCCTTACTGTGGCTCATTCTTCACGGAGAGGGACTTTGGGCATGGAGTGACAGGACATAGGGGAACGGCTTCAGAGTTACAGAGGGATATTGGAGAGAAATTCTTCCCTGTGAGGCCCTGGCACAGGTGCCCAGAGCAGCTGTGGCTGCCCCTGGATCCCTGGCAGTGCCCAAGGCCAGGCTGGACACTGGGGCTTGGAGCAGCCTGGGACAGTGGGAGGGGTCCCTACCCATGACAGGGGGTTGAATGGGATGAGCTTTATGGTCCCTTCCAGTCCACACCAATCCATGATTCTAAAACTCTCCATATTTCAAATAAACTGTTAAATATCAAAGGGATGTGGAAGTCGGGGCAAGGGAGCATTTCATTTGAGATCTGCACAATGCTCAGTATCTAAACCAAGCTCATCTAATGAGATGAGCTCTAAAGTCCCTTTCAACCCAAACCAGTCTGTGATTCTGTGATTCCCCAGAAATTTAAACTCTGGTATTCTGAGGGGAAGAGTGCACCAGCCCCTGTGACAGATGGAAAGGCTCACCTTGATTGCATGGCCAGGGAGCTGCCAGGGAGCGGCAAAAGGGGCGTCAGGTCCTGGACTGGATCGAGGCATTGACTGAGCCCTAGAGAGCAGGAGCTGCAGTGTTCAGGGACCTGCCCACACCCACAGGGCTCTCCAAGAGTGGAGTTCAGTTTGGGCACATGGAGGAGGCTGTGCCTGTCTTGCTGTGGATGTCACACAGATCCCAGTGAGGCTTTTCCTGCCCAGGGTGTGGTGAATTATCAGAAGCAGCCAGTTCTTAGTGGCCAGCCCATCCCAGCCTGGGTGACAGTAACTCACCCTATGCACTGGAGCAGGTGCTTCATCTGTTCCAGGAGAAACACCCTGAAGTCTGGGGGGTTTGTTGCAATCTGCAACAAAAAAAAAAAAAAAAAAAA
>VXBU01013895.1:505917-545758 GCA_013400315.1 Bombycilla garrulus | reverse complement strand
AAAAAAAAAAAAAAGCCATTTTTCTGGTCTGGTTTGGTTATTGTCTGTCCATCTCAGGTGACAACAATCACTGCTCTAGTTCAGAGGTGATGCTTAAATTCCTCTTCCCAGAGACAGGATCAGGTTGTTCCTGGGCACTGGTGGTGTTTTGGTCAGGGGGAACAGTTGTGGGCCAGGATCCACACTGGACACGAGTGTACTGATAAGGGAATGAGGATGAAGTGCAATTGCACTCTTTATTTCTTATTCCCATCTCCCAGTCTGGAGCTGACTCGAGGCTCTGCCCTGGAGCTGTTGCCCAGTGGGGAGCTCACTTCACTTCACAGCCCCGAAGTCAACAGAAATTTTGGGACCTCTTAAAAAAAAAAAAAAAAAAAAAAAAAAGTTTTTTTTTTAAAAAAAAAAAAAAAAAAAAAAAAGGTCTTTTTTTTCAAGAAGATGAAACTATTCTTCAAATGGCAGCTAGTACCTGTAACTCGGCGACAGTTTCCCCAGTAGCAGGCACAGGCGTGAACAGCGAAAGCTCAGCCAAAGGACAGATCTGAGGGTTTTGTGAGGCTGGGAATCAGCTTTGTGGGAACCGCAGGGACTCATTTACAAGTAATGAATCATGAAACAGCAGGAAGCGAACGAGCCAAGAGAAAGTGTGAGCTCTGCAATTAACTCCGGAGTGCTGAGGTGAATAACAAAGCGACGCGATACCAGGGCAGAAAGCAGGTCTCCAAGCTGGGAGTGTTGCAAGACTAATTTCTGTAAGCCACAGTTTTTCCAAGGAACTTTTAGTCAAAGAAATTGCTACTTTCTCTCGAACTGAAGCAAATCCCATGTGCATGTATTTATCAGGCAAAGCAGCTGACAGCTTTTAACTCGAATTTAAATTTATGAGTGACCCAGATCAGCAAAAACCAGGAAACCAGCTCCTTGAATAGTCCTGCTGGCAGGTCCTGTGCTGAGCCAAGGTGAGCCGCAGGTATCAGATAAACCCTCGGGGCAGGTGAAGGATGGGTTTCCACTGTAAGAGACACTGGTGGGTTATCACTTTGCAATGAAGATGAAGGNGGGGGGGAATTTGGAAGTTCGAGTGAGAAGGCAAAAGACCCAGGGCAGCACTACGTGTGTGTGGCAGAGCCACCGAGGCACAGGACAGTGTGTGCTGTTATTGGACACATGTGGTTACACATTGCCTGGGAAGGGAGAATTCTCTTTGTATGGAGCCTGGAGATACAGACAAAACTCTTTCAGGACAACTATCTTTTATTAATATCCCCCAGGTCCCAGTAATCCATCCTCTTCCTCTGAGGCACCATGCCAGGAGCAGCTGTGTCACAGCAGCTGGCTCCCCCTGCAATTCCTGGTAGAGTCATGTGGGAGTGAGGAAATTTCTCCAGCAAACATGAATTTCAGCTGCTGAGCTCATCTTTTGTGTTCCTTTCTCCCATTTGCTGTAACCACAGAAATACAGATGTGCATAATCCATGCCGTCACCTCTCCCAGGTAGGTTAAAATTCAGTTACCAAACTGTCTCTGGGTGAGGAACCAGACAAAGAGATGGAGCCCAGCAGGGACACCACAGCCTCACCAGATCCAACCAGGATCCAATGGATCTTGGAGAGTGTACCCCTGCCATCAGTGCAGACAGGGCCCAGGGCTTTACCTGTTGTCCCTTTCCTCCTGGTCTGTGTCCACAGAGTTTGGGTCCCTGTGGCCCTTCACGTGCCCCATTCACCCTTCTGCTAGTAAATGTCAGAGGAGCTGCTCTCCTTCGTCCTGTGCCTCTCGTGTGGAATAACTGGAGCAGGCACAGGAGGAGCAGAGACTGTTTCTTTTTGTGTCCCCGGTGCAGCATCCCCTCTGAGAGCTGTCAGTTCACATGTGCAGCTCCGGTTTTTGCCTGGGCTCTGTGAATAACCACAAACGCCACTTGGCTGGAATAATTGCTTCAAAGCATGCAAGGGATGGAAGGCACAGCCAGAGGCACAGCTGGAAACTTGTTGGAAGTTAGTGTTTGAGAGACCTGAGCAGAAATCCTGAGTGGAGTCAGCACTTGTGGCCTCAGCTGTGCGGGGATGGCAGGATTGTCACACAGAGTCCATCACACCAGCACTGTCCCTGTGCCCCAGTGACCCCACCATGCTCACCCCTGCTCCAGTGACTAGAGCTGCTGCAGGACAAGCACTGGGACAGGGAAATGTCCTCTTCCCTTGGGATTGCTTTCAAAGTAGCATCTATGAAAAGCAGTGATGTCCCACACCTGGCATCTAGAGATCCTCATTCCTTTGTGTGTGTTTTCTCTCTCTGCTTCTTCTCTGACCTCTTTTTGTTTTCTTTGCACCCCTTGCTGGTTTCCCAGACCCATGAGGAGAGCAGATCAAACAGTTGGGTGCTCTGGGCTTGTCTCCCAAGCGTTGGGAGAGCTGACCTAGGCAGAGTGGAGAAGGTGGTGCCTGTCAGTGTGAGGCACCAAACCTCTGTGCAGATGCTGTCACTGAGCAGCAGAGCAGCACTCGCTCCCTGTAGCTTAATCCCCTGACCCCAGACCTGCACCACTGCAGCCTCAGGAGTAATTCTTGGTGTTTACATGGGTCAGCAGCCAGACAAGGACTTGAGTGGGATTTTCCCAGCGGGTCACACGGCTATTTGCTAATCAGCGGTAGCATAAACACTGCCAGGCTCCTCATGGGTCACTTGCTAAGGACAGGCTAAACAAACCATCGCCAGAAGAAAAGCAGCATGGCTGAGTGGATGAGATTTGAAACAACTGTACTGGAGTCCAGAGTCTGTGCCCTGGAGGGGTTTCAGGGCTTGTGAAATGGAGAGGTAGTTAGCTGGGAGGCTTGGATCTCAGCCTGAGTCCTGGACCAGGCAGCAGAGTGTACATGAGATGGGCCCCATGCGAGCACATGAGCTTGAACCCAAGAGGAATGGGAAGAGTCTCCCCCCCCTCAGACTCACTGTGCCAGGCAGTGCTCCAGGGAGCTTGGTGATATTTTCATTTCAACAGCTCCTCTGGTTTGCCTCCACCATGTGTGTCTGTCTACCTGCAGATACAAACTGTCCCTGGAAATCCCACCTCAGCTGCCCTGGCAGAGGGTGGAGGAGTGAACTCCACAGAGCAGCAGCACAAAGGAAACCAGGGCTCCCAACTCCCAGCTGCAGAGGGTGAAATTTGTGGTTCTTGATGTGCTGTTCCCTTCTGTCCCTGTCCTAGGCCATGGCACAGCTAAATACAGGACTGAGTCTGGCACAGAAGTCCCTGAGCTCTGCAGAGTGTGACACTTCCTGGGACGGGGTGACCTGACTGTTACTGGCACCTGGAACACAAGATCAAGGGCACAGCCTGGGCCAGGAGTGGGAAAGATTTCTTGTTAAAGCTCCTAGAAATGTGAGACACCAGCAAAGTCTGTGTTCTGAAGAACCATATAAGACCTTTCCTACAGGCATCCTGCTCCCTCTCCTCACCCAGGAGTTGAGTTTCAGGGCTGTCCTGCAGGGCAGGAAGGTGGTGAGGGAGGAAGACTGACTTCCCTTCACCAGTCCCCACTGTCAGCCAGAGAGGAAGAATTCAGGATTCAAAAGTCCAGAGAGAAAGGGAGCGAAAATTAAGAGCCTGGTAAAGAAAGGGCTGTCCAGTGAAGGGGAAGTCCTGCCTTTCCTCGCTCCCCTTACATGGCAGCCGTGAGTTGCTGTTGCCACCAGCCCTGGGGTGACGTGTAGTGTGGCAGAGAGAGAGGAGCAGAAGTGTGCAGGAAATTGTCTGGAGGAGCAGTTGATGGCAGAGAAAGCCTTGCATTATGATGCCACCTGCCATCACCTCAGAGTGACAGGGGGACATGCACTGCTGCCCAAAGAGCTGTCACCTGCCCAGGGGCTGAGCCAGCCTGGCTGGGACAAAGCCCTGGTCCAAAGGGAGGAACCTGCCTGGACCCTGCAGGTTTTGCCGGCACATGGGCTGTGTTTTTCACCAACACCCAAACTGGCTGGGAAGAAAACTTGCTTCTGGTTTCCAGAGCAAGCACCTTTGATCTGGAAAAGTCAAAGGGACGCTGCCAGCTTCCCAGGAAATCATTTACATTCACTGTGACAGCAGGCCCAAGGTGAGCTTCTTGCAGGAACCAACCTCCCTCAGTGCCCAGCTGGGAGGCCACAGGAACTGAGTGGTAACCCAGGAGGTAAGGACAGCACAGCCCCAAGGGAGCTGGGAGGTGCTGAAGGGCACAGGAACGGGTGTCACACAGGGCCTGTCAGGTGCCACAAGGCTTTACCAGCACCTGCTGAAATGGGAGGAGAGGACGGGGTGTGTGTGCAAAAGGGGCACAGAGAGGTGACCAGGACTAGCTGGGCGGTATCAGCATTCAGTTCTTCTTTCCCCATGAAGTGTGGCTGTGCTGCACTTGCCTAAGGGGTTGTCACCTCTGCTTGAATGCCCTTCTGAATGGGACTGCTGGGAGCTCCTGTCTGTCCTGAGCCTGACCCTCACCTGCACAGATCTGGGAGCTGCTGGCATCCCAGCTGGTTGATATGATGCTATTATGGACCTAGGAAACAACATATTTTATCAAAGCTGTGTCCAGTGATGGACCAATTCTGCTCTCCACTGTGCTCCAGAGGAGCCAGGAAGGATTTCATTGTGGTGGGTAGTGAAGTCACAGAATCACAGAATGGTTTGGGTCAGAAGGGACCTTAAATCTCAGTCTGTTCCACTCCTCTGTCGTGAGCAGGGACACCTTCCCCTGGACCAAGTTGCTCCAAGCCCTGGCCTTGGACATTTCCAGGAATGGGGCATCAGCAACTTCTCTAGGCAGTAATAATCCCTGTAAGAAAGAATTTCCTCTTTTCTTCCCTCTGCAGCTGCTTCATACCTTCATACCTAAGGATTTAGGGTTTATGTTTGTATATTGCTGCCAAAAAAATTACGAAACATGTTCAGGATATGTAACATCTCAAATTTTTCCTTTTCTTTCTGCAGAAATCCTGGGATCAGCGCAGTGAGAGGGGATGGATTTTTTTGCTCTTTCTTCCATGCTGATCCTTTCTGGCCGGTCCTGGTTTTGCTGCATTCTTTGACCCACTGTTGCACTGTGCAGCTCAGCATTCCACCACTAAGAGCAAACACAGAAGTAAAATGCTCCCAAAAATCAGGTTTCTGGAGATGATCCCTAAGAACTTTCCCAGAATACCTGTGTTGTGAAAGAAACACGGAGCAGGTGAATGAGGCTGTGGCTAAAGCAGGCTGTGAGCTCCTCAGTGCAGGCAGCGAGGTGCGAACAGCAGCATCAGGTACCCTTGTGAATGGCTGCAATGTGCGTCTGAAGCCAGATCTTTTACCTCTCAGTAAATCTGCCCATGTGGGGCTGTGGAAGCAGGGACGTTATTTGGGGTGGAAATCATCTTAAATCAGGCAAGAACAAAGGGTCTAAGGGCCCCATACACACCCAGAATCAGCTGTCCCCATCCTGCGGTCCAGCCCGTCCCTTCCCGCCTGCCAGGACCTGCAATCTGCAGTGCAGGCAGACCTCAGGTTTCCAGGCTGAATCTACAAGGGCAACATTGACCTAATTAGTGTCTGAAACAAACCGGAGAGAAAGACTTGCAGCCGTATGTTGCAGAATGAAATCCTCTCCCTCTCCTTTTGCTCTCCTGGCCCCGGGGATTCATCCCAGGCAGGTGCATCTTTGATTGCAGCAGGTTTTGAATCCTCTTCCCTCTCCTCGCGGGGATGCCACATGCTGTCTTCTGACCTCGTTAGCTTCTCCTCCTGTTCCACTTCCCCGCTCTGCACTCCCAGCCCCAGCGATGTGCTAATTACCACAAAGCAATCTGCAGGAACGCACTCCTCGGAGCGGGGAGAGGAGGGAGACGCTCTCAGAGACTCGTGGGGGAGGGAGCAAAGTGGGGGAGCAGGAGCTTAGCTTAGCAAGGCTGATGGCTGAGCTTGTACCAGGCTCTCCCCCTGGGGCAGTGCCAGGTGTGGCCCAGCGTCGGTGCCAAGCCTGGCATAGGGGTGGGCAGGAGACACAGTTCTGCAGAGCTGAATGAATGCTGAAGGAACTGAATGCTGATGCCACCCAGCTAGTCCACCCTGCCTGCCCACAGGGCCGGCTGTGAGCTCCCACATCACCACAGGGCTTGTGTGCTCGGGGGGCTTGCTGTGCCTCAGCTGCATCCAGGCATGGATGTGTTGTGTAGGATATCCTGAACCTCCAGGGCTGATTATCCATCTTCCCTCAGCTCCAAATTCCCCTTGGAGTGACTCCTGCGGGCAGATGAGGCAGGGCTACACCCTGTCCATGGGCAGGCCCTGTGCTCTGGACAGGGCACTGGGCTGGGCACCTCTGCTGCCATGTTCTGCTGCCAGGTAAAGGCGAGGTGTTCGCTCCAGGAATGCACACCTAGCAAATGAACCCAATGGGCTTCCAGTTTCCAGCAGAGCTGGTGTGTTATTGGAGCAGGGGCAGGTGTCCATTCCTCCAGACTGGTGGAAAATGAGGAAACAGAGGGGGCTGGAGTCTGGGTTAATTTTGGCCAGATGGAATGACAAGATTTTCCTCTTCTTTCTTAATCAGTGAGAGACAATTAAAAACAGAGAAAGAAAAAAAAAAACAGCAATTAAGGAGAGAACCAGATTCAGATACTCTTTGCCTTGCTGTGTATCTAAAGCAAACCCACCACAGCTGGTGGAACTGTATTTGTATTGAGCTGGTGTGAGTGAAATAAATGTTAGCTTCAGTAAATTAAGAGCAAGACAAAGGAAGAGAAAAGCCAGTCCCTCTGAGTTGAGTGTGGCTGAGGGGGGAGTTGAGGGAGAGCGACAGTAGGCGATTCTCAGGAAGGACATCTTCACTGTGGAGTCTGGGAGTGAGGGAAGCCATAAGGTGCCACCCTACCCAGGTGCAAGTATGGCCCAGTCAATGAGCTTCAAGGCATGGATAAGAAGCTCTGTGGGGTCCCTGTGAAGGTGCTTTTTTGCACCAAAAGAGAGTATTTGTCATTTGTTATTGCCTTCTGGTCATTTGTCCCAGACCTGAGTGCAAGATGGGAAATGTGTGACAACTGTGCTGCTGGAAACTGGGGAGATCACAATGCTGTGATCCCTTCTATTGTGAGATTTTCTTGGATTCTCTGCCAAATACCTGGGCTGTAACAAATCCTTGAATGAAAAATTCACAGCAGATCCTTTTATAAATGGACAATGGGTTTCAGAAAAAGCAGGAGGATGAACCTTTGGTGAGGGAAAGCAATGGGAACTGAAGCGTGCAGGGTGTGTGCTCACATTTTGAAGAGCACCTAAAGAACAGAAGCTTTAACTGAAATGTGTCATCCTCAGACACTCAGACCCAAGGGGGAATTATTCACAAGAGGGTGAATAATTCCCCTTGGCTTTACAAGGCTCAGTGGGAGTCACTTTCCAGGACAACTGCTGTCTCTAACACTCACATTCTCTGCCACCATAAAGCCACCACATGTCCACCACTGGAAGAGCAGAAAAAAAACAAAAACAAAACAGCCTTGGACAAGTGAAAGTACAGCTGGAGTCAGGTGTGGTGATAACCAGGGCATCCAGGGGAAGGATTTAACAGTGAGCAATCAATTTCCTGGAAGTCTCTTGGCACTTTTCCATTTTGCAGTGAGGCCCACCCAGATGGTAGAGCTGAGTTTCCCTCCTCTTGGACTGTCTTAGCTACAGTTTGGCTTCCAGATAAATTAAGATGGGACACTACAGCCACTTCAAGATTACAAATGTTAATGACTTTCTGTTCAGGAGCACTGGCATAGAAGCCAATTTGATGACCAGCTTTCCTCTGGGCAACCCATGCAATTTCTGCAGTTAATCCCAAGGACGTGCTGGAGCAAATACAGGCTCGTGGCTGCTCCATCTCGCTGGGGCCAGGCTCCAGTGACACACAGGATTTGTGCCCCAGTTGTGTCATCCTGCAGAGGAGGATGCACAGGAACCCACTGCAAAACAGGGACAGAGAGGCACATGTGGCCCAAGGGTCACAGACCACGGGGAAGCAGCTGTGAGCGCCTTTGGGCCCTTCCTTCCCGGAGCTTTGGCTCGTGGGCCAGCATGGCTAGAGCATGGATGATGACCTTGAAGAAAGCTGTTGGGAGGAAAGCTGGAGCCTCCAGCAGTGGCTGAACCACTTTGCTCAGGAGCTGCCTTCAAACTGGGGTCTGACCAGCCTGAATCACCACACAGCTGAGTCACAGCCATCCCACCCCGGCCACGACCCTTCTGAGCCAAATCCTCAGCTGAGAGCTGCCTGCCTGGCTCAGCCTAGGGTCTGCATCACCACCAGGAGCTTCCCTGACGAGCTGGACTGGCAGATAACCCCATTTACCAGTCTCATGTGTGTCCTTGCCAAGAAGACTGGGACTGAGCCCCAGCTGCCCCATATCCAGGCACTATGGATGCTGAGCTTTGCTCCATGGATAACTGGAATGGGCTGATGTCTCAGCTGCACTGACTCAAACTCATAACTCAGCTCTTCAAACCACTTTACATCTCACCCCTTGATGTGATGTCCATTTAAGAATTTTTCTTTTTCACTTTCTATTCCAGTTTTCACTTTGAGTCCTCTGCACAGCCATGCCATGGACACACAGATCCATCAGTGCTGGACAAACTGTACCAAGGAATGTGGCCTCACTATCCCTGGGAAAGTCACGACCTAGGCAGCTGCCACCACAGGGGACATTATTTGTCACTTGGGTTTCATTGGAAATGCTCCAGGGCAGTCGGGAAGAGACCTTGGATGTTTCCTTAAGAAGCATCTGCAGCTTGTTTTCCTCAGATAGGTTTTGGCACCAAGCAGGATGAGATGGAGGTGGGGAATTCCTAGCGTTGCTCTCCACAAGGCTTCCTGCAACTCAGGGATTTCAGCAGCTTTACAGAGCTAAATCATGTCTGTGTGTCTGACACAGAGGCAATATATTGATTATTTTTTCCATTGACAAAATGATTATTTCATTTTAAAGGCTATGATTTTACTTGTAGCCAATGATTCCTCAAACTATGGAAATATCAAAATATTTGAAGTTGTTACTGCATAGTTAAAAGAAAAGGTGATCCATCATTTGCTGCTTATTTTCAAGATAGCAATGGAGGAGTGTAAGCTTGGAAAAGTTAGCATGTGAATTGCAGGAAAATGTCTTCAGCTTAGAAAATATGACATTTGCAAGTGGGGATGTGAACATTGCCATTGGAGAAGCTCTATCCAGTACTTACTGGAAAATGGGAATGAATATTGGCTTTAGCTCACACAATGCATAGGCACTGCAAAACACACAAAAACATTACCATTTGATTTCCAATCTTTTGTCATGCCAATTTTTCGTCTGCTTTTCTTATTTTCACAACCTCTTCAAGCTTCCAGAATTTACAGATTTACATTTTTACAGATTTACATTTAATTTTACAGATTTAATTTTTCAGATTTTAGTATATGGAAATCATGGAATAGGCTGAGTTGGAAGAAACCCCTCAGGATCATCGAGTCAAACTTCTGCCCCTGTGCAGGACACCCCAACAATCCCACCCTGTGCCTGAGAGAGTTGTCCAGTGCTTGTTCAACACTGTCCACATCACCACAGCCATTAGCTTTTTCCAGACTGTGATGCTGAAAAAGCTTTTAAATAAGTTTCTCACTGTTACAGCATTGTTTTATATTCACTGTGTCTTGCCCAGTCGTTATTTTGCTCTTTTAAAGGGTAAAAAAGATGAGGATGATGGAGTTTGGTTTGCAGGAGCAATTTAGATTTCTTTGTGTGTGTTCCTCTTCAAACCTCTGGTCTTCCCCTTTCTTTTTACACAGGGACCTGCTGGTGTTCATTCTTATCTCAACAAGGGGTGGAAATAACACTCCCTTGTCAGGAATGCAAACCTGCTCAGGGTGATTCAACCAACACAAAGATAGGAATCAAAGATAGACACAAACCCACTGCAGCTTGGAGTTTTATGAATTAGCTGAAAAATTGGTGCTCTGAAATGTAACAGACTGACATTAGGATACATTTACAGGAATACGTTAAAGTTTGACATAATTTCATTATATTTTAGTCCAATGGCAATGCATAGTTGAGGGAAAACCATGTGCTGCATGAGGGATTACTGCTCATCTGCAATACCTTGTGGAGGAAGAGGCGGCACTTACCCTCCCTGAAATTGTCACTTATTTCCAAGGGTTACTGAAAGATGCCTCGATTTTTCAGCAAAGACTTTACTTGTGATATGTTCCTGACCAAGCAGAGAAGCTGTCACCTCTGAAGAGCTCAAGGCTTGTTTATAAACGGCACTTCTGCTTCAGGCACAGAGATGTCAGGACTGTTCTGGACCGGGTTTCTTGCCCAGCCATCACTTGCAGAGGCACAGAGACATTGAGGTATGCCTGGCTTATAGTTACTCCTTTCCCCCCGGCTTGGCACTAGAGTTTATCCAAGAAAATACTAGATTTTATTTCCAGTGCACCATTGTGCCTGGCAGAAGGAGTGTCTGTGCAGAAATTCCTGTCAAAGCAGCGAAATGCTGCTGACAAAACTGAGTTGTCCCTTAATGGTCTTTGTAGGGATCAAAGGGTCCTTTGTTAATGGACCAGAATCCTTCTCCTGGGCCAGAAGCAATGGAAGAAATGGCAGAACTGTGTACCCTAAGAAGAGGTGGTGCTGAATAAGCTCATCATGCTCAATGACTCATTAAACACTTCCAGCTCTTCCAGAGGATCTGGGTCCTCTGGCACTGGGCTGGTTCTGTCCAGGACAGGATTAATTTTTGTGGGAGGAGGCACAGTCAGGACCCTGAGGTTATTCTGTACCTCCTCAGCTCATTGCTGGGGGCAGGGAAAGGAGGCTGCTCCAAGGAGAATGAGTTCCTTCCAGGCAGAAAACACAGGGGGAGACGGTATTGTTTATTATTGTCTGGGGAATATTTTCATGAATTGTTTCTTTTCTTGTACCCTCTGTCATTACTGTTGTTGCTGTCACTGTTCTTTTTGTTATCTCATTGCTGTTTACATGAAATTGTTCTTCTCTCAACCTGCTGATCTTTAAACTTTGTGCCTCCAATTCTCCTCTCCCGTCTGCCACAGAGGGGAGGGGAAAAGAGGGGAGAGAGCAATGCTGGTGATATCTCAGCTGGATTGACTCACCCATAACTCAGCTCCTCAGAGGCAAAACAGATTTGGCTAACGTGGATCACGTTACACAGAGAAGTCAAAGTCCAAAACGTGAAATTCCTACATGAAAATCTATATTTGCAGGAGGTGAGCATCCACCAGTGTTCCTCCAGTAAAGGCTACAGATCAAACAGATATTCATTAACACTTTAAATTACTGAAACAACAATTAGTTGACCATTTTCTACTGTTTTCCAGCAGGAAAAATCATCCAGAAGTTGAAAACTGGCTATTATTCATGGGAACATGTTCATGTTGTGCAGTGGATACCCCTCAGTACTAAGAAGAGATGAGAAAAGAGTTAGGAAAAGGTTAAAAAATGACAGCAGATTCTTCTGTGGTTAGGAAATATTATGGGTATCACTGATCTCCCACCCAAACCTGAAAGAGAATAGGAAAAAGATATCTTTTATGGAAGTCCACTCTCCTAGATTCATGTAAGAATTGCTGTTCTTGGAGTACCCAGGGATGGGGAGCAGAAGAAATCCCCCATAACCCAAAGGGAACAAATCCCTCATAACTCAAAGGGAACAAATCCCCCATAACCCAAAGGGAACAAATCCCTCATAACTCAAAGGGAACAAATCCCCCTTAACTCAAAGGGAACAAATCCCCCATAACCCAAAGGGAAGTGGTCACTTGGACACACACAAATCTCTGGGGCCACGTGGGATCCAGCCAGGGCCACTGACGGAGCTGGCAGAGGTGAACTGAGCCCCTTGCCATCATCTACCAGCACTCCTGACTCATTGTGGAGGTTCCAGCTGACTTTAGATTTTCAAATGTGGCACCCATCTACAGAGAGAGATGGAAGGAGGAACCTTCTCTCTCCCAATAGTTCCCTGAAAAAGAGGTTGTACCAGGTGGGGGTTGGTCTCTCCTCACAGATGAAAAAAAAATAGAGTAAGAAGAAATTACCTAAAGTTGCACCAGGGGACATTTAGATTGTATATTGAGGAAAATTTCTCCATGGAAAGGGTGGTCAAGCCCTGGCACAGCTGCCCAAGGCAGTGGTGGAGCCACCATCCCTGGAGGGATTGAGATGTGTAGATGTGCAAGGCAGGGATGTGGTTTCCTGGGACGTGACAGGGCTGAACTTGGTGATCTTAACAGTCTTTTCCAAGTTAAATGATTCAATGAATTGCACTGGGTCTGCAGATGTTTCATGTGAAGTGGGTCAGGAAACTGTTTAAGCCAACCCAGGGCAAAAAATCTCATTTCCTGGGCAAGCAGGGCCATTTGGCTGGGATCAGCATGGTACAGTGCATCTCAGCTATGCCAACAGGCCTGTACATGAAAAAGAATTCTTTCTTCAGGAGAGGTTTCTAGCTGCACAATCTGGACCAAATTCTGGCTACACGGTACTATGATCTTTCCTTGGCATGTCCCTGTTAACCCTCTGCAGTTGCACAATCATTTAAACAGATATATAATCACATAATCATAATTTGCCCTGTGGTTTAGCAATACCAGATTCAGTCGTTGAATGCTAACAGCAAAAGTGCTGTCACATTGAAGAAGTGAATTTTAGGGAAATTGGACAAAAAGGTTTTTTCAGCTTACGTGTTTTCTCAAGAAAATACATATTCATAGTAGTTTAATATACCAGCTCACATGGGCAAATACATTTGCATAAATACTTATAATAAAATGAGAATATTTGCACGAGTAATTAGGACATGTTTGTTTTTCACGAGTGCTTATTTAGACAGAAGTGTTTTTCTACCAAATTCTCATATATAAAAGATGGCGTGAATGCAAACAAAATGATTCATGGAGATTAGTCTGAAAGAAGATTTCCCTGTGTGTCTGTAATATTTCCACTCACCTCTGGTTGCCGTGTAGTAGCCAGACATCTGCAAAACCTGATGAGCTCTGACAAGGCCTCTCCAAGTCTGCAGGATCATCTGGAGCAGGGATGGAGGCATTACTGCACGTTCCCCAAAGCACTGAGCTTCTGCTAGTAATTAACAATATAAGAAATAAGAATATTAATTATAATAAAATAATCCTCCCTCACCATGAGAGTCTGAGTCTGGGCTGACACCTGTTCATTATCCCCAGGATGCTGCTCCCAGTTAATGCTGCCTGAGCCCATTAAGTTGGATCCAAAGGACACAGTGCTGTTGTGTGGCTTGCAAACCCAGGAGACCAACAGCAAAGATGCTGCTCAAGGTTTTTGTTCCACCTAAGAGCCTGCCTTGATTCCAGTCCTTCCTGACCTGCTTCTCCCAGTCCCTGTGGGAGCACAGTCAGCCCTCATGGCACAGCACTGTGCTGGTGGAACCCATGGGGCTGGTTCTGATGCCTTGAATAGGGCTCACCTAGAAACAGAGGCCAAAGTTAAAAGAATAAAAATGGATAAACTTTATGAAGGGCCTTCAGGTACATGAAGGGCAGACGAAGCCTCCCCAAGGGGCTACACCCAAAATGGAAGACAGTCACAAGATTTTCAGACAGATATAAGTTCGGTTTATTTGCATATTAGGGGTTAATTCTCCATCAGGTAATGAAGTAATTTATCCCTAGTTCACTCCCCCTGTCCCTAATTNCCTAAGAGCCTGCCTTGATTCCAGTCCTTCCTGACCTGCTTCTCCCAGTCCCTGTGGGAGCACAGTCAGCCCTCATGGCACAGCACTGTGCTGGTGGAACCCATGGGGCTGGTTCTGATGCCTTGAATAGGGCTCACCTAGAAACAGAGGCCAAAGTTAAAAGAATAAAAATGGATAAACTTTATGAAGGGCCTTCAGGTACATGAAGGGCAGACGAAGCCTCCCCAAGGGGCTACACCCAAAATGGAAGACAGTCACAAGATTTTCAGACAGATATAAGTTTGGTTTATTTACATATTAGGGGTTAATTCTCCATCAGGTAATGAAGTAATTTATCCCTAGTTCACTCCCCCTGTCCCTAATTCACTTTTGTTTGTACTTTTGGGGCTTGAGGCAGAGGCTGTCCTTGGTTCTCAGGCCTGGAAGGATTGTTTTATTTGACCACAATGTAAAGAGAGCTGACTAACACTCTGCATGAAGTTCAGAGTTATACACAAGTGCAATACAGGATCTGAAAATATAAAAGCTAAAATCTTAAGGCATCAATTCCAGCATGGTCATGTTCTCACCTTCCCTTCTGAGGGCTCGAATGCAGTGTCAGGGAACCAGCTGGATTGTGCTGTGCTGGTTCCCCCCTCTTTCAGATGGAAGAGGTCCTTTCCACACATATTTCCTTGCTCCTTCAATGTGGCCAAGGAGAAGCATGAAAGGGTCTTTGTTCAGGATTTAACAATCTCATGAGCCCTCTGCCACTGCAGATTTCTGAGTCGTGGAGGCTGGCTTTTCAGAGCAGATCAAAGCAAATACTGTCCAGGTGTCTGTGGAAGCTGTTCCTCAGTCCTCTGGGGCCTCTAAAAACCCAAAATAATACCAGAATTACCAAATACTGCTGCAGAGGGTTTGACCTCTTAAGATAGTGTGATTCCATCACTGATTTCCTCCGGGTGTTCCCCTCAAGAGCCACACTCCACCTCCCATTGCTACCTTGCTAAGCAGTGCAGGAGCTCCTGAGCAGGAGAGGAGGAGCTCCTGCCCTCAGCTGAAGCTGCTGGGTGAGCAGCAATGAGAGCAGGTGACTCCAGCAATCACAGAGAGCTCTTAGCACTGATGTGAGGTCCCAGAGGATGCAAAGAAGGTTCAGCACCGGGCCTGCAACTGGAAGTTGAGAAGAATGGGACACCCTGAACTGAGGACGATCTGAGGACCAATCTGGTCCAGGGGATTTTCAGCAAACGGTTTGGATGAGGGCTAAGAGGCTCCAAAGGAGAGATCAAATCTGGGCTCTGTGGGACTACAGTTTCCTGGCAGCAGTAGGGGAAAAGCAAAAACACTTCCACAAAGGTGAAAGACCATGCCCATGCTGGTATCTCAAGAAGAGGAATATCAGTCCTTTTTGACCCTGATGATATTCACAGAAGTCTTATCAGGCACTGGCTCCAAATGTCCAGTGTTTAGGTTTTCTAGAGTGATTCAAGGCCTAGGAAAGATCACTTACAGTGGGGCTTCAACTGCCCAACCAAATCATCTTAATAAAGAAATGAGAAGAGATACAGCTCGTAACAAATATAGGTGGATAAATTGTAAATTGATTTCTGCTGGGTTGCTAACCAGGAGTAGAATCATAACCAGACCCACTGAGTGGGAGCTGCAGCAAGGCAAAATCAACCTGGAAATAATTGTTAAAGCCACCAAGCCCTGGTCAATTCATCATGCCTGAGCTTGACTTCCGGACATGGCTCTCAAATCTGTTTTGATGTCTCTTGCCCAAATATCTGGTTGGATCCAAAGGGAGCAGGATCCAACCTGGCTCTTTGGATTCACTGCTCCTGCTATGCAGCTGCTCACATGGGCCTGGAAAAGCTTTGCTGATACACAAATTCTGAGAGTTTGTGCAAAAGGAAGTGAGTGAGTGCTAACAGAGATGTTTTGATGCCCAGGTGCAGTACATTCTCCTGGTGCAGAAACATTCCCAAAGCATCACAGTCTTGGTGCACCCGAGGAGCTCCTGGGTGGCTGAGGTGTCACTGTTCCCTCCTGCTCCCCCTGCCATTCGAGGATCAGTGCATGCTGCAGCTCCCCTTCCTCTGTGCCACCTCCGCTGCTCTCCTGAGCCACCTGGAGCAGCTCCCCACGGCAGAAATCACAGGCAATCCACTCCAGTGCCTCCCCAAACGGGAGCAAAGCCCGGCCAACACGACACGCCTGCAGGCCGGGGGAGATGGAGGCAGCCTGCCGTGACCTGTGCCTGCTGTCACCCCTGCTGCCCCTTCCCGAGGAGCCCGGCACCTGTGCCAACACCTCTGCCAGAGAGCCAAAGTCCTCGTGCTGTTCCTGCAGCACAAGGTGATGGATTAATGGCAGCTACTGAAGTTTTCTTGACCGAATGCCCTTTCCAAAGCAAACCTCCTTGGCACAACAGGAAGTTTGTAGGTTTGGGGCTGTTAATGGTTTTAGGAATTGTCAATATCCTCCGCTAATGCCATCAGCACCTCACAGCTCATCCGAAAGCAGCTCCAGGAGAGCTGGCCTGGGCTCAGCAGGGTGAACTGGTGATCTGTGCCCTACTTAGCTGGTGTGTATATTTGTCAGTAAGTGGGGCACTCAATAACCTCAGATCTGACAGCCTTCAGATCCTGTATGGAGAGGTGTCAATCATTCTGGCTTACATTAAACATCTTCCCAGGCATCTGGATTATATTATAGTATCCCATCAGTGCCAAATTGTAAACATGAACCACACATGCTAATCTCTTGATTCTGGCTTATTTCCTTTTCAGACAGTCCGTGGAAGAAGGAAAAAAATGTCATTTGTCAGCGTAATAAAATTATAAACCACATGTGAGGGAGGGTGGAGCCATCACCCCGTGTCTCTCCTGAGCCAGCTATGGATTTTTGCAATAAATCTAGTGGGTTTGGCTATTTTCACTCTCTGCCCTGGTAATAATCATAGTGAAGATGCCCAATAACCAGTAAATTGAATCACAAGAGGGGAAATCCTTTGATGTTTTGTGCATGCTTCTCAGTTTGCTCTCTGACATGGTCCCACCTGCCCAGAGCTGGACGTGCTGTGCCAAAGGGACAGGGCAGTGACCCCAGAGAGGACACTGACACCACCTTGTCCTACTCTGGGGCAGTGGCGGGAGCTCTTCAGGAGAATGTAGAAACCACTTGGAAGCTCTGATCAACCAACAGGTGACTTTTCCATTTTAAAGTAGCTTCTGGTTTATTCTTCTTCTGAGAGTCAGTTAGTGAAGGTAAAGAACATTTTCCTGGAAGTCCTGGGGATGGGATTCTTTGCATCTAAAACATGCTGGATAGCTCACCTCTTTTCTCCATCCCTGGAGCTCTAAGGCCAGGGGCCCAGGTCAGCACCAGGGGTGTGAAAGTCCTTGGAGGCGCCCATGGCTTCATCTCTCCTCAGGCAAGGACAGAGTTACCTGAGGAAAGAAAACAACAGGAATCTCTCTCCTTGCACAGCCTAAGGACAGAGATGGAAGAGCCTGGCAGCAATTTCTCTCATGCTCAGCATCCCCAGGAGCTTGGGCAAACCCAACTTTCTCTTTGGGAACCTTCCCCAAGGAGCTGCTCCTGTCCCAGGGAGCACCCAGAAACTGCCCAGTGTAGATCACAGTCTCAGTGGGATCCAGCAGGGGGAGCTTGGCCCTTCCCAAGGAGAGCGTTAGAAACCATAGGTTTGAGCCCTGCCACATCTCTCGTGCCACAATGACCTTCAGGTGACCTTGCTCCCCAGTGTGAGAGTAGCAGCAGAAGTGGTTTCAGTCCACTGCAACTGGAATGGACCGGGCAGTTTGCCAAGTGAATATCTGCTGGGTTAATCACTGTGCAAATCTAATCAGGAACTGGAATGTGCCAGGCTCATTACTGAAATTAAATTCACCTCCAATTAAAGAGAGAGCTACAAGCTTCCATCGTGCAGAGGTGCCCCCAGGCTGCCCCTCCCAAAACCAACATCAAATCCAGTCCTGCTGAACTGCAGGTCTGCTGAGCTCTGGAGGTATTTCCAGGTGTGAGAAAGTGAACTGCTGCTTGTGATTTCCCTCAAGGCTCTTCAAGGAGTTTACTGATGCCTTTAATAAGTCACCTTGCAAGTCAGGAGTCACTTCAATGGCAGCATTTCCAAGGAGCACTCACCAAGAGAAATCTGGGGATGTGGTAACTGGAACACCTCCCATGGCAGGATTGTTCTTGTGAGCACCTTTACGAATTCTCACCTTCACATGCTGAATCTCCTTGGGACCTACACTCCTTCTATCTACACTGTGAGTCCAAATTAAGAAATTAAGTTTGTGCTGAGAGCAACAAGGCTGCAAAGTCAAGCAGGCAAAGTGTAGAGATGCTGACTGAAAAGTTGTTCAAGATTCATTTGCCCCTTTGGCTTCTACATTACACTTGCACAGCCTAATCACATCATCACTGCACATCACATCCTCCCTGCCTCCATCTGTGATTCACCTGGGCATTATCTGATTGCAGGGAAAACCTTTTAATATCTTAGGTCTAAATATGTGGCTGTAACTGAAATCCAGCTCTGAAGACTTGGCAGGACTGCAGATGTAATTCCTGATCTCCTTCTTTTCTCCTCCATTACTGAAAGGAAAAACAATCCGCTAGGATTAGGGCTTGGCTTTCACCTGGAGATGGCCAACATGGCTGCAAAACATGAAGGCTTCCTGTATACGTCCTTGTTCCACTCACACCTTCCATGGCTACCCTAAAAACCACAAATATATCCAAAAATATAGCTGGGGTCTGAAATCCTCCATCCTCATGGCCAGAAACCAGCAGTAGATAACAGCATAAATAATCACACACTGGTTCAGGTTGGAAGGGACCACAGCGGGTCACCTGCTCCCACCCCCCTTGCTCAAGCAGGCTCCTCCCAGAGCACGTGGCACACACTGGGATTAGCAAGACATTGAAAAACAGTGTTTGTTTCAAGCATATAGGAAATTAAATATATATTGACAATAATACTTCACCTGGGTGTTCCAGATCTGTGCAGAAGCCACAGGTGCTGAGCAGAGCCACATTCCTGCAGCAGCTAACTTCATCTTTAAAGAAAAGCTATTTGCTCCCTCTCAGGCTCAGAGTCACAGGGTGGATTTGTCCCAATGGTCTGACCAGAGCCGCAGGTGGGTGTTTAGGTGGCCCCTCCTTGCCTTAATGCAGAAGAGGATTGTGAAGGAAATTCACAAGCTGGGCAAGTTCATGGGCAGGTGTAAGGTCTGATTTTCTCCTTTGATGCTCCTCACACATTGTTTGTCAATTTGTTTGACCATTTCTTTAGTTTTCTGAAATCTTGCTAGGTTTTGAGTGTGGCCGTGTCCTTGTGGAAACTCCTCTGAGACTGGGGATCAAACTGGGTAGGACTGAGTCGTGGTCTCCTTATTCCTGTTGATTTCTATCACATTTCATAATCACCCCATCAAGATCATTTGGAGTCACAATGGAAAATATTTCAGAGCTAGAAGATGAGATCTGGCCCTTAAATTGTTCCTATACTTTGTGATATAAAGATGTGATTCTTTTTGCCATTCTAGGACCTATTTGACAGCTGTCATTCCTTCCTTCCTTGTTCCTCTCCTGGATTTGCAATCACTCTCCTGGGTTTTGGGCCCTTTGTCTGTGAGGATGTTCCCATCAGTGTGGGGGCCTCTCTCTGCTCCTGCCGCCTCTTCCAGCCTTTGTTGCTCTCTGATGGTTTCACTGAGGATCATTTTGTGGAGGGCCTTAGGACACACCTTCTATTCTCAGCTCCAGAGCTGATTGCCCACATTGCCTCTCTTTAGCCCCAAATCGATAATGACCAGTTCCTCTGGGTTATTTAGCACTGAGCCTCAGTAGCTTCTTTCTTTGTGCGCTCTGAGAGGCTTTTCCAATGAAGAGACACTAATTCCTGCTGGGAATCTGGATTTCCCATGCTGATTGGTTATTGCTTGGTTACCTGTTGGAGGCTCTCCATGTTTCAATACTAAACCCAAGCCCCACACAGCCCAGCTCAGACCTCTGGTGCTGCTCTGCCTCACGAGTTTGTCTCAGTTGTGCCATGGAGCTCTGAAGGAGCCGCTGGTGGGACAGCAGGAGCGCGGGGCAGGGCTGTTCCTGCTCCCTGCCTGCTGACAGCACAGTCCTGCCTTAGCCTGGAGTTCTGCTCCTGCTGCTGCCTGCACTAACAGCTTTACACACAATTTCCCCAGTCGCTGGAGCTGCTCAGGAGATGGAAGCACAGGGAGCAGCAAGGCAGTCTGGGGTGAGCTCCTTCCACGTGTCAGCAAAGAGCTCCTCAAAGAGCAAAGCCGCAGCACCGGCCAGCCCTCTCCAGGGCAATCCGGAGTGCGGGTTTGAGGCAGAGCCAGGCGGATGCAAAGCCCTTGTCAGGGAGCAGAGAGTCAGCGCTGCCCCGAGGGTTAATTAGCCCTCGGAGGTGTTCATCTAAGCGCTTCCTCGTGGAGGGACAGCCGTCGTTGTTGCCTGGATACTGCCTCGCCGCGGCTTTGAGGAAGATACCTGGAGCTTCATTAGAAGAGAATGTTAGTGGGATTTTCAGGTTTAGCTGCACTATGTAAATTATTACCCGGGGCAGCCCTGAGGCAAAGTGGCTGCCGATTACTATCAGCCACACATCACATCCGTGCTCTGACAAGACAAATAAGGGTAATTGTCTCTCTGCCCTTAATCAGGGGGATGTGATTAGCTGGAGGAGGCCAGGTGCTCACCAGCATTACCCGGCTCAGCAACCTGAGCATCCTTGCCGAGCCAGGTTGGGCAGCAAGGACCGGCCAGGTCCAACACCCTTCAGCTGTGCGATGTGAACAAGCAGCAAACAAGCAGCCGTCTCTCATGGCTTAGAGGAAGGTTGCAGAGAGTATAATAATTAGAAAATAAAGAGCACCTGATGAAATGGTGACTTATTCCTGGTTTTTTTCATGTTGCATGGGCTGTATGTTTGCTGCAGCTCACTTCTCCAGTCTGAGATGTATTGGATGTTGCTGATGTGAAGTGAAGGATCCCAAAAGGACTGGGAAGGATTTGCACCCAGTCTGGGAAACTGAGCTCAGGAACAGACATGTGGAAAGGCAGATTTCCTGAGGTAGGAGATGTATATGTCTTCAGTGGCTTTGTCTCACGTTATCTCTTCATCATGCTCTCTGTACCCATGATGAGTGAGATGCCCTGGGAGATTTTCCCTAAGTTATGGAGCAGGAGGATATCCTCCTCCTTCTCCTCCTATTTTAAGGATAAAATTCCAGTTAAACTGGACGAAGGTTCCTTGGATCCTCCCACGCTCTCCACTCACCATTTCTGTTCACCACGAGACCTGAAGTCAGACCAAATTACATAAAGCAGAGCCATCAGCAAAGTAAATAACGAGCCACCCTTTTCCTTGCCAGCAGGACCCAGCAGCCTGTCAGGGTCTGAGCCTGTTGAGGGTCTGAGCAGGGGGGAAGGCAGGAAATGAGGCCGATGGAGCAACAGCACTCTGCACTCTTCCTTTTAATTGGAAGGCAGCGCAGATAATTGGGAAGGTTCATGTTTTCCTTGGAACAGAGGGTGTTGTACAGTGTCTGTGCCAGAGTATTTGGAAGCTTCTCCTGGTCTGGGAGTGAGGAATTGTCTGTCCTGGCTTTGCTGAATCCTTTCTGTGTGTCCTGAGGTGGGGAGTCCCTGCTGAGTGCAGGATTGCCTGGAAGTCAGTGCTGATTGCTGAGTGTCACATCTGGGACAGCTGCTGGTGGGAGGGTTTGTGTGCCCTGCAAAGGACCTGACTCCAGAACTCTGTCCCCACTGCTTGAGGGAGCAGACCTGTGCATCCACCCCATCACAGCAAACACATCTGCCAAGGTGACCTTCACTCGAGTGCCTTCCAAGGGTGCAAAACGTTTCTGTGTGTGAAGAGAAAGAGAAAGCCCCTCTGCCAAGATCCTGAGACATCTTCCCATGCTGCTTCCTTCCATGCTGCCCCCTGAGGCACAGCCACAATGGCTGGTTTGTCCAGCAGAGATGGCCCAGCTGGAATGGCTTCCAGTGTGAAACTGTGAACATCTCCTGGGATATTTACATGGAGATTATGAGACTTTGGAACACCAATTTAATGAGAAATGTGTCAATCACTGGAAAATTACTTGATTTAGAGATGGATGGTCTGGGTGCCAGATTTAACATTTTGAAATGCATTTCCTTTCTCTTGCTGCAATGGAATTATAGAATAGAACCACAGAATTATCAAGATTGGAAAAGACCTCCAAGATCATCAAGTCCAACCTGTGAGCAATCTCCACCTTGTCAACCAGCCCAGAGAACTGAGTGCCATATCCAGACATTCCTCTAACACCTCTGGGGATGGGGACTCCACCACCTCCGTGGGCAGCCATTCCAATGCTTAAACACCCTTCCAGTGAAGGAATTCCTACTGATGTCCAGCCTGAACCTCCCCTGGCAAAACCTGAGGTCGTTTCCCCTCATGCTGTCAATGGATGTAGGTAATGGCTTTCATTAATGATGCAGCAAAAGTCCCCCAGACTCCTGCACACTTTTGCTCTTGCACATCTCTGGCTTCATTAGAATATTTTGATGCAATTAGAAGCATTTCTACTCCTTTTCCCTGGAACAGGAAACACTTGTCCCAGAGTGATCCCTGGCAAACTGGCTAGGCAGCTGCTGGTGGTTACAGCGGCCGCTGATGCTGCAAATTGTCCTTCACAGATGTGGTTGGTGGTGCCATTTGCAGCTTCCACCCACTGCTTTCCTCCACCTGTTGATGGTGGCTTTATCTCCTGGTTGTGCAACAGTTTTGTGACTTGTTGTGAATTAAGGTGCACAACTGCAGCTGTGTGTCCTCCGTGCAGTGAGCAGAGTTTTTCAGATTTTTGGAGTGAGGATGTGCTCTGTAAGGTGACTCGTCCCAATATTTTCCTCCTGTTTAGAGACACCACTTTGCAGTAGGGTTCTGAACCCCTGGACCAGAGGTGTCAGACTCGTGAACCAGGCTGGCTGACAGCAGGATTGATGACCAAGTTACTGCTCCCTGAGTGTCCTCTCATCTGCTACACATCTATCAGCCTATTTCGCTTTGCTGTAGCTGTACAACGCACAGAATGTGTGAGGCAGTGACTCATCACCAGCCCAACCATCCCCGTGCTGGGAGTCCAGCAGAGCAGAGACCTTGTCCATCCCTCTGTGAGAGCCAAAGCAGCTCTCACCTGGAGCTGCTTCTTCAGAGGAACTGGGTGAACCACACTTCAGCAAATTCTTAACAAATCTTCTCAAAACCCCACCATGCAATCTGTGAGGCCAGCCTGGATGACTCTGCAATTCTAGGAGAGATTTCAGAATGACTGGGGACAAATCATAGAATCACAGACTCTCATTTGGAAAGGACCCCCAAAGATGATCCAGACCAGCCCCTGGCCCTGCCCAGACCCCCCCAACAACCCAACCCTGGCATCCCTGGAGCTGTTCAAAGTGCCCTCAGCTGGCTGTCACCCACCTTCTGACAAAACAGGAAAGCAAACTAAAAGGAAAGGCTCCAGAAAAGCACTAAGAGAGGTGACTGCATGAGAAAGAAAAGATAACCTGGTATCCAAAAATTATCCAGTTTCATTGTCCAGAGGACCTAGGGCCAAAACTTCCAGCTGTCTCAGGTCCAAACTCCTGCTGCATTCCAACACTGCTTTGCAGAACAGCTGCAGCATCCCCAGCCCAGCAGCCCAGGGCTCTCCAAGCACAGGGCACAGAGGACGGAGGCTCTGATCACCCCAGGAGGTGCCAGCAGTGCTGAGCAGAGCTGCCCACAGCCCTGAGCTGAGCTGTGCCAACAGGTTCACCGCACACAGCACCAGAATCAGAGATTGCAGGAGGAGAGAGTGGTTATTTTGGCACACATCCTGCCCTCAGGGCAAAAATAAAAAATACTTTGGATAAGTGTCCTTTAATTTTTAGAGCCTGGCACAGTCACACACAGCACCTTTCAGCACCTGCTGGAGGCGGTTGTGTTTAACCACCTGTGGTGAGCAGGACACTTCCAGCTCTGGCCTGTTACTGAACAAACCAAGTTGCAGCCTGGCAGCAGCTGAGACAGGAGATTCCAGATGCAGCGTGGCCATTGTCCTGCACTGGCACTGCTGCCCATGGTGCCCCAAAGCAAGGAAAATCTTGTGCTCCTGCACCGCCGGGCACTGGTGTTTGCTGAGCGTGACCTGGGACGAGCCTCCTTTCCCCCTCGGGGAGCGCTTTGCACCGGCCCTTAGTTCTGATGGAGATTCCGTGGCCATGGCCCACAGCTGTTCCAGGTGGAGCACCAGGACACGGTTGTCACCTCCAGGTGAGCACGGTCCCTGCAGGGACGGCAGCGCAGCCCCGGGTTAGAAGTTGCCTCCCTCTTGTGGTGGCTGCGCTGCTCCCGAGTCAGATGGGCACAAACACCGGGGGATTTCTGGAGCTTGGCCCTCCACACAACATCAGAGAAGGACAGAAGTGGCCCTGAGCAGATGGGAATTCCCAGGAGCTGTTGCTGATGAGAAGCATCAGTCCTTCAGAGATCCCTCCTCTGCTGCTGCCAGGATGGCACCGGGGAGCTCTGGGAGGAGAGGCACCCAGGGGATTCAGCCCCCGCTGAGGAAGGAGCACAGGAGAGGAGCCCAGCTTGAATGCTGGAAGCACAAAAATAGATCAGAGGGGAAAAATTAGGAGATTAAATGAGAAGCTTTAGGTTGATGATCATGGAATAGGATAACCTGAGCTGGAAGAGACCCCAAGGATCATTCAATCCAGATCCTGTCCCTGCCCAGACCCCCCAACAGCCCCACCCTGGCATCCCTGCAGCGCTGCCCAAAGGCTCCTGGAGCTCTGGCAGCCTCGGGGCCGTGCCCATTCCCTGGGGAGCCTGGGCAGTGCCAGCACCCTCTGGGGGAAGAACCTTTCCCTGCTCTCCAGCCTGAGCCTGGCCGGGCCCAGCTCCAGCCGTGCCCTGGCTGCTGTCCCTGTCCCAGAGCAGAGATCGGAGCTGCCCCTCAGGAGGAGCTGCAGATCCCTGAGCTCTGCCCTCAGGGTGCTCTGATCTGGCTGGACCCTCCAGGTGCCCTCAGCTGCTCCTCCTGCTGCCCCTCCTGGCCCTTCAGCATCTTTGTGGCCCCTCTTTGGACGCTCTTTGACAGCTTAAATCCTTTTTACACTTTGATGCCCAAAACCGCACCCAGGACTTGAGGTGAGGCTCCAGTGCAGGGAATGACCCCAGAAGCCAAAGGAGCCGTCTGAATGTCTCCTTGATCTGCAGATCCCTGTGGAAATGCAGGAACATTTGAGTAACAAAAGGCAAAATAACCCCATTTAGACAATGCCAACACATCTGACCGGTGTTACTCTGAGAGCTGCAATGCTCAAGAGTGCACTGAGAGGAGATCACAGAACAAGACAAGAAAAACTGGCAAGTTTGGCAAAAAACTAAAGCCAGACCTGCATTGTATTAACTGTGGAGCTGAATGTCCCTGAAGTGTGTCCTGCAAACAGGGAATTCTGCAACAACTGCCACAGAAAGGAGCATTAAGCAAATATATGCAAAGTTATTAAGGCTATGTAATCACAGACAGTGACAAAGCAGAGGGCAGGGGAAATCTTCACTGTAATTATGTCCTAAAGAAAGGAAAGAAAATAGTGGAGGAATTAGAAAGTAACATGCACAAACTCAAATCAAACTCAACCAAGGCTCTCAGGTGATGTGGGCAGAGTCAGAAAAGCCAGGAGTGTGAGAATGTGAGTCAGAGAGTAAAATAAAACACTGAAATACCAAGCCATGGGGAAAATAGAGAAGTTCCCAGTGACAGGGACGTGGTTTGCAAAATGTGTGTTTATGTGGGGTGGGCCCACTTGGCTGCAGGGTCACTGTGGGGATTGGGAAGACTTAAGGCCAGGCAACTCTCAGACATTTGTTTAGTCAATGAGGCAGCTGGTTGGGCTCCACCCTTTGCACTGAAGGTATCAGGTTTTGCAGGAACTAAGATGCAGAGGGGGTGGCATTGATCCATGGCTGCTTTATGGTGGCTGGATGTGTACAGGGATGGCGTTAGGAAAGGGTTGTAGCCCTCAAGAACAACTTTGTACAGGGGTCTAAGGTGATGGGAAGAGCTGCAGGACAGCAGCTCAGTGCTCCAGATGTCCAGTAAATATTCTTTTCTTATCCAAATACCAATTACTCTACATTTGCTGGTCTCACATCCTGAAATGGCCCCTACCATGTCCTGTTCACCTGTGCTTCCAAAACAGCACCTGAGGGCTCTTTGAGGAGACTATATTGAAAAAATTGAGAAGTCATGGAGAGCAATACCACAGTTACATAACCAGACATAAGCCCAGGATCTTGTGGACTGCATTGTTCAGGGAGGATAATTATGAATTTGTGCATTGCTGTATGAAGATTAATTAATGAATTAATGACCAGCCTAGAGACTGGTAGCCCTAATCTTAGGTAGGGTGTCATAAAGCTCTCCATAAAGAACAGCACAGAGAGGAAGACACACTCAGCCTGTGCAGGAGGTGGGACACAGGAGATCTGCGCTGCTCAGCACCTGTTTAAGGAAGGAGGATGGGTGGGAATGTCATTCCTGGGCAGGGCACAGCGGTGGATTCGTGCTGCCTGCCCTGCTGTGAGGACTGGAGTGGGCTGTGGAGGTGAACACAGAGCTGTGGGAATCACAGTGGATGCTTCAGTGTCACAGGAGCTGACCTGATGCCAGCCAAGGCGGGCTGGTGGCTGGAAATGTTGTGTTCCAATTGCTCCACAGGCCTGTGAGTCACATGGAGGAGTGGGAAGGACATGCAGAACTAGAGAGGAAATTGTGTGCTGTTACATCAAGGAAGCAATGAAGATGAAACCTATGTATGGGAAAAGTCGGGAAGACAGGGGAAGGGGAGTGGGGTGGCTGCTGAATTCCTGTAGGCATTGGGAAAAAGATGAAGCCTCATTGCCAGGGACAGAGATGTAGACAGAAATCCTCATCCTCCTCTCTCTGGGGCCTGGGTGGTACTGGCTGGCTGTTTGTGGGTTCTCTGGTTCAGGTATAAATACCCCACATGTTGAACATCCTCTCTGTCTTTTAAGGGCTTCTCTAGATCAGGTTGCCAGGAATGATCCTTTGATTGAAGATATCCAAAATAAAATTTCCTTTTCCGTATTCTGTCCCACCTCTTCCATTTGCAGCTCCAGACACACTTATCCTACAAACCAACTGCCCTCAGTTGTGTTTGTGCGGGAAAACAGACAGAGCTGAAGCAGCAGAGGCAGACGAGCTTTGTGATTTCATCAGCAGCCGCATGGAGAACAGTGAGTGCCTCGCTGGTGGAGGAGTGGAGAGGGAAGAGCTGGGTATGACACCCACAGACCCTTCCTGTGCAGAAAGGGGACTGTGTTCTGAGAAATCCAGCCTTACATCCCAGCACCTTCTGCATGGGAAACTCCTGTTGTCCACACCACGGTGTGAGCAGCCCAGGACTCCTCCTGGTGCCCTTGTTTCACTGGAGACTTCCTGAGGAGACTTCCAGGGAGGCAGAAGTGCTGTTCCCTTGCTGAGCTGATCTGGGCTCAGACACAGCACCAGACAGAGGCTCAGTGGTGTCAGCTAAACTGAGGCCAGAGTTCAGAAAGGAGCAGTGAGTTGATGTGATGAAGGACCTGGCCACCATCCCAAGGACACCTCACAGTTCCTCTCTCCAAGGCACAGGGGTGTTTCAATTTCATTCACTCAGTTGATTTCTTTGAGGATGACACCACAACCTGAAGCCAGGTTAAATCAGACAGATTTTACCTGTGTCCAGGTACTCCTCAGAGGTGTCACTTGTCAAGCCACCACAGCAGTCAGGAGTGCAAGAGTCTCAAACAGGTGATGAAGAGCAGGGATTCTTGCAATATTTGTTAGCAGTGGGGCCAAGGTCACCACAGACCATTCCAAGTTTGCCACAACTGGGAAGCTCTTCCCAAGAAATACTCTGCAATAACATCATGGATTGTGGCTGTGGCTTCACAAATGCTGCCCATGAAAACACTGGGCACAGTCCAGGCAGGTGATGAGCTGCTCCACATGTCCCTGTGATCATTCCTGCAGGAATGACTTCACAAACACAGTTCCTGGAGGTTTCGTCTGTGAGAATCAAGAAACTTCCATCAGGACTAATAATGGAGCTTCCTTTTATAGGAGATTTGTGGGCAGAGCACTCATATTTGTGAGTCAGAATGGTCTGAATCAAGCAGGCAGCTTCTCCAGGGGTCAGGCCCACCACTTTCAGTTGAAACACATCCCGGACTGGGACCAGGGCAGTGGTTTTCACAAGCTGGTCACTGAAAATAGGCCAGTTATGGAGAAGTAACTCTACAAACCCTTAATGTGGAGGTGGAGTGACATGATCTGACGTTCTCAGCACCAGGCAGAGCATCAGCCTTGGCAATCAGCTACCCTGGCCTGTAAACAAGTGTGTAATCACAGTCTCACTGCAGCATTCACGGCAGCACACCTGGGAAGGTGTGCTCTTGAAGAGAAATCCAACAAAGAGCTTTTAGCCTGGCAGATTTCGATTGCACCTCCAGAGATGTAATTATGGGATGACTGGGTTTCATTAACCATCACAAGGTTTCATTAACATCATGAGGGCTTCCTTCCCCGTTTGTCCCTGGCAGTGGATGGCACAGAGCTCGTGCAGGGACAGGTCCCTCTGACCCACCTGGCAGCTCGTGACTCAGAAACCTTCAGTGCCACCAAGCAATGCAAACATGTAGCCCTTTATTATCTCTTTTCACCCAGATGAATGAACCCTGAATCAGATGTCAATAACTGCTTGGCATTCCTGGAGATCTCAGCATGTTGGTGAGTTTATCTTGCTACGATTTCCTTGTTGAGAAAGCAACAAATGGCCTCAGCACCCGCTGCTCTGTGCAATAGGAAGCTGTGGTAGAGGTTGAGCAATCCCAGGAATGCTTGAAACACCCGCTTGAGTTTTGGCTCTGGATCCCCATGTTTTTCCTTTTCTCCATGTTCTCTTGGGTAGATGTCTCAGTTTCTCAATTCCTGCCATTTGGCCTCAGTGTTTGCAGGATCCCTCTCTGCCTGCCAGGAGCCATTGTTGTGTTTGTGGGGCAGAGTGCATAGGGTGGAAGCAGAGGAATGAGACAGGAGTGCACATTGACAAATCAGAGTTCTTGTTAGACAGGAGAAAGGCAGGGAGGGGACTGGCCACGACATGGAGGTGTCAGGACAAACACAACAACATCCTCTTTGTCACTCAGTGTTTCAGATACACACCTTTTACCTGCACAGCTCATTTTTGGCTCCTGCTGGGCCCTGGAAGCTCATACTCCGCTGTCCCACTGCTGCACCTTGCTCAGGAGCAGCTGCCCAGCCCACCCAGAGCTCTGGTGGGTGACAGGGTGCAGTGCCAGGTGCCAGGTGCCTCACTGCATGAAGCCATGGGCTCTGCAGAAATGGAAAGCTCAGGCAGCTCAACAGCTCCCTGCCCAGCCTGTCAGGGCTTGTGTGGCTCTGGGTGCTGCAGGAACCTCAGCCCAGCAGTTCTCCCCAAGCAGAGGCCACCCCTGCAGGTGGAGCTGGGGGGGTCAGTGATTCATGTCACTGTCACCCTGCCGGGCTGCTGAGCCACCCCTGAGGCTGTTACAGCCGCCCACCTTTCCATGGGGCACAGACAGGGGATAAGGTAATGGTCCTGACATCTCCCAGCACCTACTTTGTGAAATCTACGTGTCAGAGCACACCTAGAATTTCAGGAGGCTCCATTCCACGTGTTTGTGCTCTGCTAACCCACAGCCTCAGCTCCAGATCACAGGTGAGATCAGGGCTGTGTGGTCCTGGCTCAAGCAGCCCTCAGCAGCACTGGTGTGGGCAGGAGGGATATCCCCTGGGCTGCACTGTGTTTGTCACAGCCCTGTCTTTGGTGCTGTGACGAGGAACTTTTTCCTCTTGGAGATGAAGGAGAACTGACTGATGTTATAATTCCACCTGGGAGGTTTATGAAATCTTTTCTAGCAATGTCTGGTGGGAGCTGAGTTATTGCTGTAAGTCCTGTACACCCTCCCTCTCCTGCTGCTTTCCCAAACGAGCACTTTTGGCTGCCCATGACCAGACCACGACCACAACTGGCACCAGTAGTGGTGGAAACATCACCCACAGAGGGAATGGGAGAGCTCAGCCTTGTGCTATGAGCTCCAGGATCAATTCCCTGCTTCCCAAGATGAGAATATCTCCTAGCTCCTTGCCTGGATGACACAGAAGAGCTTTCTGCCCGTTTCTCACCTGCCTGTCACCTAAAGGAGCCAGGGCTGTGGCTGTATTCTCAATCTGAGCAGCCTGGAGGATGTCCAGCCGTTGGGTGTCAGCACCCTGGGAGCTGGCCGAGCTCCTGAGTGTTGCACTGACACCCACCACAGGCAGAAAACCCCTCAGAAGAGCACAGTTTGCTGCACAAATTACTCTTTTCCTTCTCTCAGAGCTCTCCAGCACGCTGAGTGCCTGCAGCCTCTCCACGTTTCCTGTTTTCATTCCAGTATCTGCAGGGCTAACATACCGCGTGCCTCGAATTCCAACCCTGACGCACCAGGAAAAGGGGACAAGGGCAGATTCGTGGCATTCTCAGAGTTTCTCGTGCCTTTTCTCCAGCCAGCCTGGGGATATTCATAACTCCCTGACTCCTTCCTTCTTCCTTTTTCTTCCTTTGTCTCTTCTAATTCCCAGATATGCTATTATCCCTCATGACTGCAGTATTCTGACAGGGAAGGGCATGGATTTGGCTTGTTTTCCTAAAAGCGGCAGCTGGGAAGAGCCGAATCAGACCTGCTGGTCTGGTGAGAAAGTGCACAAAACATTGCTCTGAGGCCTAAGACCTTCTGCCAAAATGTGGCATAGCCACTATAATACCATCTCCACACACAGCAGTAACTTTCTAATTCCTCCTCCTAATGGCATAAATCAGGCGTAAAACCCTTAAGCCACTGGAAGGATTGTCTTGGCAAATATTTGATAATGTTGTTTGGAGTTCAGAGTCAGCCAGATCCATCCCTCCCGTGCCTTCCCTCAGCTCCTGGCCAGCACTGAAAGCAAGACCCAGACCCAAGACACACTAAACTGGGCAATTTGAGACTCAAGGGACAAATTCTGTTCTTTTTAATCCCATAGTTAGTTGAGGCCAGATGTTGACAGCAGAAACAGAGAGCTGTGGCCAGTCTGAGAGCCAAGCAACGAGCACCAGCACAGGAAAGTCTTTCCAGCCCCAAGAATGGCATCTGCTGTTGGCAGGACCCATGCCAGTGTGGATCCCATCATGGGTCAGTCCCTGGATGGGCCAGACACGAACCTTCAGCTGCAGGAACTGATGGCATCACCCAAAGGATTTCTTCCCAGAGCTCTGTGTCCTGCAGTGTCCCCACCCAGCAAGGTGACAGGGATTCAAGCATTGCTGGAGCAGAGGATTTCCATCCCAGGTGAAATTTCTCTCCACACCCCACCTCCAGCCCTCCCTGGGCTTGGATTCTGCAGCTCCTTTGACCCAAAGAGGCACTTCCACAAAGTTTTGTACCTGCTGCCTCCCCGTGCTCCTCCCTGTCCCCTCTGCCCTTGTGGGGAGCAGTGGGGTCGGCAAGGAGGGGAGCTCTGGTCTGGGAGCACATCAGGACGAGGGGTCACTGAGGCACGATCTGGAATCCAGAGGAGCAGCAGCAAAGCCCCTTGGGCTGCTCACAGGGTTCCAAGGTGCCAGCTGAGCTCAGCCCAGCCCACAGCATTTCGGGTTCCTGTCACTGCTGAGTTAGGAACAGCCAGCACTGCAGCAGTAAAGACTCCCAACATACAGAAGGCAAAAGAAGCCTTTATCAAGGAAAACTCATCCTTTTTCTAGATGAGTTCCTGGACTAAAATCGTATTGGTTAACAGGTTAGCAAGCGAGTGACACCCCTCAGCCTATTGGTGCAAGAAGGACAACAAGTACTTGAAAACATCCCAAGACAAACACCAGCTGCAGGTATTGTTTTAATTCTTTCTCTGCACTTTCTCCCAGCCTGGGGAAGCTGTGAGTTTCTCTCTGTGACCAGGCTGTCAGCAGCCACAGGGTCCAGCCTGGGATCAGCTGAAAGGTGAGGGAACGCAAGTCGAGTTTCAGCCCCTCAGCAGAGCCCGAGCTCCTCCTGGGAGGGCTGTGAGGATGTGCAGACTGAAATCCTCCTGCAGAGGGGCAGGGCTGAGCCAGGCCCTGCTCAGGAACAGGAGATGCCCCCACTGCCCATCCCCTGGGGAGAACCCTGGACAGGGTGGCCAAAAGCTTTGTGAGCCCACCCCAATTTCTCTGAGCATTTCAGAGCCCCCTTTTAGCTGCACTCCTGAGGTGGATTCCTTTGCTTTGGGCTTTTTATGAAAAATCCTGGTTTTCCTTGTTTTAAGATCATTTTCTGTTCTCACTGGAAGAGCGGCTTGAACTGAGATATTTAAAAGACAAACACTGTCTCTCATCATGTTTTAATTATTCAACCAGGAAAATATCTGTACCTTGTCTTTTATTCATTTAAAGACTCAGGTAGTTTAAAGTAAACACATGGTTATTGAAAATTGAATGTGCTACTTCCTAAGGAAGCATTATATATTTGAAATACTGCTTTTGCTAATATTTTTTTTACTCCCTTCACTTTCTCTGCTCTTTTTTTTTTGCCTTCAATACACTACAGAGATACATTTTTCTAGTGAGAAAAAAACAGGACAGTTTTGGAAAAATAAAAAACTATGTGAGAGACAAGACAAGATTATCAAACTGCCAATTTTTTGTCAAGGTTTAAAGCACAGAATCTTTGTGCAAAGTTCCCCAGCAGCCTTGCACAGCTCCAGGAAAGAGGCTTTTTCTGAAAAGGATTTTCTGACGAAATCACATTTTCCATGACAAAAAATGGTCTTTGAAAAGACATCTTGACAGCCTGCTCGTGCTTCTGCCTGCTGGCTAGAGATGGGCCTTTTTCTGTTATTTATGTAAATGTTGACGGAGCTGAAATGCGGGGAGGGGGCAGCTCCTGTGCCCCCTGAGCTGGCACCCTGCTTGGCACCCAGATCTCTGGGTCAGAGCAGCAGCCAGGGCTGCGTGGGACCTGCAGTGACCCCCAGCCCTGCAGTGCAGTCTGTCCTTCAGGTGCAACAGACACACGGACAGGTCAGAGCTGAGCTGGGACAAGCCAGGGATCCCTGGCCAGGCAACTAATCGTTTGGTATTAGTTAAGGGTTAGTGGATTTATGAAAATATATTTTTTTTTTTAATTTTTGTTGTGAGATAGGATTAAAAAAGGAGTATAGTTATTTAAATGTAAAGTATAGGAAAAACATAATTAATTAATATTAAAAAGGAAGGAAAAATAGGATTTAGAATGAAATTTTTAAAGTACCCATCCTCCCCCACTGAACTTATCCTCACTTATAAATATTCCCCAAGTTAGGATTTATGGTGTTAATATTAATGGTGTTAATAATCCCCCCACTAATTGTTTATTTTTTATTGATAATATGAAAAGATAAAATTTAGGAATTTTAGTTAGTTTATTTTTTTGAATAATTATTTTTTTAATTATTAAGGAAGAGTAGAGGTTTTTTTGTATATTATAGTTTTTATAAGATATTAGTTTTTTATGGTTAATAATTTTATAAATGGTCTGCCTGGGGATTTGTTATTGTGAGGTATTTTTTATGAGTTAGTTTTTTTCATAATTGTTTTGTGTGTTGTATCATCCTTCTCAGAGCCTGAAAATACAGAGCTGGAGCAGCAAAGGCCAATTAGAGCTCCCAGCTCTTCCTGCTGCACTGATCCACCTGCCTGCCACAGGCAACCACACATCCCAGCTTGGCAATGCCTTCATGCAGAAGTGAGGAACAAGTGGCAAAGGATTTAAAATATCTCCTCTGATCTGCCTTTTGTGTGTGTTTTTTCAAGTGACTTTTCCCACCACATTTTTTTACATCACTCACAAAGGGACACATCTTGCATTATTTGTGCCTCATCTTAACAAAGGTTAAGTTTTGTTCTTAATTCTGTTCTTCAGGTTTCTGCAAGCCATTAAAAATCCCATCTTTTAAATCTTGCTTATCCCTGAGAACAAGAATTTAGGAAGATTCATAAAGGGAAGTGAACGTTTTTCTGCACACGAGGAATGCCCTGTTGTGACAATTGACAGCAAAGAGAAACACAGCAGGGATGTTCAGGGCTTAAGCCAACCTCGTTTAAGCTGATCTTCAGAGATTGGACTGTGCTTGACATAGCAGCAGGTATCCTGCGTCTGCTGCTGGGGGCTCTGGCACTTTCTGGCCACTGTCACCTGGAGGAGCCAGGCCATGCATGTGGCACTCGCTCTGAGGAGCTCCAGTGCTCTCACAGCCCTCAGGGGAAGGCACGGGGACAGCAGGGCTCCATTTCCTGGACAGACTGGTGCTTGTTGACCAGGACTGTGGGTGCAATAGCACAGCTCGTGCTGTTCTCAGCTCAGGGAGTCCATGGGCAAAAAGCAAATGCAGGGCTGTGTCCCCAAGTGAGGACAGGACACACTCACCTGCTGTCTTAACAAAGGTTCTACACAGCCCTGGGGTGAGCAGCACCTTTTGAAAGGCTGCTTTCTTCATCACACACTGAGGCTTTCCCAGTGTTTTAAGCAGGGCAGGCCCGGCGCAGTGTGAGCCACTTGTGCCCTTAGTCCCACAAACCTCCCTCCAGCCCGGCCTTGCTCTCACACAGTCTTGCCCTCCCACTGCTGCCTGTCCTGTGGGCCAGAACCTGTGTTCTGGGGAGAAAGGTGTGCAGCTCTGAGGTTTGTAAGCAAGATAACCCAGGAGCCTGGAGCTCCCGAGCCATCTGTCTCCCCCTGCCCGCTGCACAAGGCAGGGCCCAGCCGTCCTGTCCTCCCCTCTGCTGCTGGCAGCACTCCCAGATCCCTCTGTTTGTGACCAGCCACATGCCCTTCACTTTTCCCTCTCAACCTTCATTTAATGGGTTTGGGAGTCCAATCTGAGCGCTGCTTCCAGATAAAAGCATCTGCTCCAGATAAAAGCATCTGCTGGACGCATCAATGGGATTTGTAAGCACATGAGGAACAGAAGGCGCCCTCAGAACGGACCCAACCTCCACAGGCAGAAACCAGCAGGACCATCAGTGGGTACAGCGTGGGCAAGGCTGGGGGACCCTGATGGAGGAAGAGGAGGCACAAAGACCCTTCCCTTCTGTCAGCTGGGCCTAGCAGGCTCTGAGGGGGCTTGGTGAGGAGCACACTGGAGCAGCGTGGGCTGAGAGGAGTCACAGGGCAAGGAGAGGGAGGAGGTGCAGGGGCTGAGGCAGGGAAAGGCCGGTGGGAGCTGTGCTGTGTCAGGGTTAGTGATGGGTGTGGAGGTGTGGGAGCAGAGAAAGGCTTCTGCTGACTTCCCAGGGACCTGCCCCTCACTGGCACCAGGGATGTGTCAAGCCCTGGTGACTCCAGTGGGAAGGAAGAGTTCCAGCCCTGGTACCCTTGAGAAGGAAGCACTGCTTGTCCCTGCCTCAGAACCATCCTGCAAACCAGTGCCTGCACTGTCTCCTCCCCAGGACAGGGGTGGGAGAAGCACCAGGGTGACCTCAGAGCTGCCTGGGGGCAGTAAAGGACACAGTGCTGCTGCAGGATGGAAGAAGGTGAGCTCTGGGTTTGCACTGAGATGTGGGAATGTCCCAATCCCCTGGGAGCTGCTGGTTCACCATGGGGAGCAGTGAGATCAGGCCCTGCCTCTTGCTTGTAGCAGCACCAGGGCCCTGCAGCAGAGCAGTGAGGCAGGGGCAGCTCTTTTTTCTTTTTTTCTTTATGTCTTTCAAATGAATCCAACCCCTCTGCTTCTCTCCCAGCACATGCAAAGTCCCTTCAGGGGGTCAAAAGCAGAATCCAGCTTCCCTCTCTTGAGACACAGCTTCTGTAAAAGTCCTGGAAACTGGAAGAAAGCAGCAGGTAAAAGAGCAAGGAAATGCCACCGTAGGTGAGTGACTGTGAATAATCCCCATGCTCACATTTTCTTCTGTGTTATTATCCTTTTTAAAAATTAAAGATGGTAATAGGTTACTGTAGTGGAAAGTGAGATAATGGGGAGATTTTAGGGAGTTAAAGTTATAATGGTATCCAGGGATGGAAGGCAATAGGGACAGAAAATTGAAAGGGATTCATTATGAACTTATCCTCACTTATAAATATTCCCTCAGGTTAGGACTTACGGTGTTAATAATTAACCAGAATCTTATGAAGGCTAAAATAACTACAGCACAAAGCTCCTCACTTCAGCACTCACCATGTGCACAAGCCTTGCCTGCCACTCACCCAAGTTACTGTGGTAACTGTACATCTGCTTCCCACAATATCCTTCATTAATCATTTACACACAGGGGGAAAAATAAAGTCTTGGAGGAATGATGCCATGGGAGCTATTTGTGCTCACCTGTGCTGGTGAGTGAGACCAGCTCTGAACCTTCCCAGCCCTCCCAGGCCACAGTGCCAGGTGCTGTCTAAAGGAGGTGAATGCACATCAATCCCATCTATCAGATGGGAGGAGGTCTCTGTGTGTCCATGTTTTGTCCTGCATGGATTTCAGGCTGTTCTGGTTCTGGTGTCTTTCTCTGAAGCACTAGAAAATGGATCTGTCCACCATGGTGCTTCTCACCAGCGTTTCTTTCCTTCTGCTGCATGGCTCTCATTGTTCCTGAGCTGTTGGGAAGGAACCTCTAGAAGCTTCCAGTTCCACCTCTGACCCAGAGCAGGACCATTTCCCGCACGGATCAGTCACCCTGGCCATGTTTCTGTCCACAGAAGATGCATGTCCAGCACTCTCTGATCCAAAAAGTCCAAGGAGTCAGTGGGAGGAGGGCTAAGAAAATTCCTGTGGCTGTTGCAGAGCAATGGCTCTTTGGGAGGTCCCTGCCATAAAAGCAGAGGAGCCCTTGCCATTGAGCAGGAGGTGAAATGCCAGGTGCACAGAGAGGTGACAGTCATCCTCCAGAAAAGCCTGCTGAGACCTGCAGGGAGCCTCTCGTGACAGCAGAGGCTGTGGCTGAAGAAAGGGCTGGTGGTGTGGAACAAAGGGACAAGAAATGCTCCTCAAAGGGTTAATCTTTAACTGCACTGTGGCACGGATCAAGTTCCAGGAGGTGAATCACAGACTCATAGAATTGTAGAAACATGAAATCACAGAATCACAGAATTATTTGGGCCAGAAGGGACCTAAAAGCCCATCCCACTCCATCCCCTGCTGTGGGCAGGACACCTCCCACTGTCCCAGGGTGCTCCAAGCTCCATCCAGCCTGGCCTTGGACACTTCCAGGGATCCAGGGGCAGCCTCAGCTTCTCTTGGCAACCTGTGCCAGGGCCTGCCCACCCTCACAGGGAATAATTCCTTCTGTATATGTCACCTAAACATCCCCTCTTTCAGAAGCTCTTCACCCTTGTCCTGCCAGGCTTGTGGACTGTGGGGCTGTGAGTATCCCTGTCCCACAGGGAGAGTCCCACAGGCCTCACCTCCATCTCCTGAGGGCACAGAAGAACCATATCCAGCATCAGCACAGGACCCTCAGTGATCCCATCAGCAGGAAAGGCAGGACCCCTGTTCCCCATGAGCTCCTGTTCTCCGTGCCCTGGGCAGTACCAATGGATAAAGGGAATCTGACCAAGGCATCCCAATAAACAGGATGTGCCTCTGAATTTCTTAGCTCTGGGAAGCGTGAACCCGGCCCTGCAGCCGAGTGCAGAAGGTGTCAGTACTGAGTCGTTTTTTACAAACTCTGAGCCATGAGGAAGCGAGGTGAGCAGGGGTTGCTGCAGAGGACACAGCGTGAGGGAGTCACTTGCACCTTGCAGGAGCTGCACTTCAGTGACCCTTCCAGCTCAGGGTGTTCTGTGATCTCCATTTTCAACTGCAGGAGTGGGCCTGGAGAGGGGAGACTGTCAGGAGCTGGGAGTTTAGCTCTGGGAACTCACAGCCTCAATCCTCAAGGTGACACAAGGCTGATGGGAGCTGGTGCAGAGGCACCAGGGAAAAGGCAGCAGCACACACCGCAGGAAAGCCTTGCCTTCCCAGGAGCATTCCAGGAACATATTTTAGCCATGGGTACCCAGTCCTGGCAGGGAGTTTTGGAATCAGTGGGAACTCATGCTGGAGTTATCCAGCATCAGTCTGCAGCTCAGGCAGAGCCAGCCCTTCGTTGTCCTTTGGGTGACAGCTCAGTGACAGAACAGCTGAATGGGAAAAGGTGTTGGGGCTGCCTGTCCTGCATCCCAGCAGAGCTGTGTACTGGTTGCCTCAGGCTGAGGTTTTGGAAGTGATCTAACAGCCAGCACAAAGGAACCCCTTCCCTCCACAGGTACAGGAGGTGTTGACCCCAGAGTGGGGTGAGCCCTGGGCTGGCAAGGAAAGAACCCACAGAGCAGCCCCAGCAGCACAGCACGGGCTTTACCCAGCACCACGCAGCCCCTGGTAATGAGGACAGCAAATTAGAGTTCTTTAAATAACCAGGACCTCTTCAGGAAAGGGAGTAAGGTCCTCAGACAGCCTGATCTTCACTTAATCCCTGCAAACAGACACCTCTGATTAGGAGGATTGGTTTCTTCTGGAGGGGAGCGGATTGAGGGCTTTGCCTGGCAAGAATGAAATAACATCTGGTGCTGTGTTTCCTAAACCCAGGGAGCCCCTGACTCCTGTCCCCAATTTAATGCTCAGCCCCCTCACTCCTCCTCCTCATCCCAGCACCAACACCCCATCCTCAGCATGTGACCTGGAGCAGGAGCACCCCAGGGTCAGCACAGCCCTGGCACATGTCAGGCAGGCTCAGAGAGTAGCCCTGAGCCCCGGGGAGGGCTGGCAGGATGGGCAGTGGTGGCAGGAGCTGCCCTCGAGGGCTCGGTGCCAGCTCTGTGTCCCGGGCTGGGCGGGCAGCAGGTCTGCCCCTGACACAAACTGGAGGAGCCACATCAGTGACACAGAGGTCTGAGCTAATGAGCAGGGACACTAATGAATCTGTGTGTTCTCTCCATGTATCCTCTGCCTCCAGGACAGCCCCAGGGCGCCTCAAGCACACCAGGGAAGGGAACATGAAGGAAACATGTCTATTAAGGTTTCCCAGTACCTGGGCTGTGCACCCCTTCCCCCAGAGCTGCATTCAGGGCAATGTACATTCACAGCAGCAATTTATACAGACTCACAGCAAATATTTTTGCTGATGATTTTCTGCAAACTTTGCCAGGGCTTTTATCAAAACCAAAAGTGAGATTTCTTTTTCCCTTTTTTTTTTTTTAATGCTAGTTTGCATAATGAGATTCTGAAAATTCACCCCTCCCCCAAGATATACACAGTTTTTTGTGTTGATGAAGATCGGATTTGGCTGAAAATAATTTTGATGGAAAATATTCAGCTGTCTCTGCAGCAGGATAAAGTCCTGATAGAGCCCTGCCATGCAGAAGTGCTGGCATGACCAAACGACTTTGCTTTAAAAAGCAGCAAGAGAACAGCCCCTGGCAAGGAGGGAAGAGCCCCTTCAATCCCAGCAGCATTCTTGGAGAAGCCTTGAAGATGTAGGAGATTCATTGAAGTGTTTCAAAGCACCAGCCTGCCCTGCTGAGGAACACGTCATTTTCTGGTTGCTTTCTTTCCATGCTAACCCAGCTGGCTCTGAACACACCTCCCAGAGAAAGGCAGGGCAGGATCCTGATGAGATTCAGGGCACTGAGAAGTTTGGCACCTGGACAAGGAATGGCCAAGGAGGAGGAAGGGCCACCAGCTCTGTACTTTCCTAACCCAAGTCTTTTTTGTAATGGTTCAGTCCCAAGAGATTTTTGGGTAGCAGTAGCCCCAAAGCTGGGTTCCACCAGAGAATCCCAGCACTGACAGGAGGTGGGTGGAATGTTGGATCGTGTGGGATAGCTCTGCAGAAGAGCTGAGCTGTGTGCTGGAGCCACCACAGCTCCCTGCAGGAAGGGACCTCTGAAGGTGCCAGGGAGCTCTCACCACTCCGCACTCTCTGGATCCAGAGAGAATTCTGTCTGCTGAGAGTGAGAGAGCATCCTACAGAGCAGCACCTCCACAGTGTGGG
>VXBU01013895.1:377001-499437 GCA_013400315.1 Bombycilla garrulus | reverse complement strand
GGGGGGGGGGTCCTGAGGGAGGGTTCTGCCTTTCCCTAGCAGATACCTGTCTTCAACCCAAGCCAGCCTGGCAGGATTTGTCCTGCAGAAAATCCGGATTCAAGCAGAATGTCCTCCCCACTCCCCTCTGCTCTTTCATCACCCTCTTCTCACCACGTCCTGCTGCTTCTGCTCCTTGAGGTCGATTTAAAGAGAAACCATGAAGGCTCCTCACTCATGATCTAATTCTCTCAGTTCACAGGGTCTTGATTTGCTGAGCTAAAAGGCACCTGAAAGGCAGGAATGAGAAACAGCTAAAGGTCCACTAGCACAGACAACTCCAGAGACACGGCTTGGAGTAAACATGGGAAGCTGCTGGAAAATCAGCAGGAAAATCTGTGCTGGAAGTGAGTGCTGGGGGGTTGGCACCTGGTTCATCCCAGAGAGGAAGTAACAATTTATTTTGTGCCATTAGATGCTGTAAGGATAATTTTAAAATGGGAGTTATGGGCTAAAATGAGGGCTGTGGGCTAAAATATGCTTTCTGCTTAAAGTGAATGGACAAATCAATTAATTAATCAACTGATTCCCTCTGCAGAATCTATAAGATTGGAAAAGACTTCTAAGGTTATCAAGGACAAGCATCAACCACCACCCTGTTCAGCACTAAGCCATGTCCTCAAGTGCCACATCCTCCCACTTTTTGAGCATTTCCAGGGACAGTGATTCCACCTCTGCTAGGGCTGGACCCTAGGGCTGGCATTCTCTGAAAAAAAAAAATCCTAATATCTAAGGTAAACAACCTTGGTGCAAAATGTTACATATTTTGCAGGTTATCAAAATTAATTTTACTGCCAAAGAATTCCACCCAAAAGACTTATTCCCCTGAAATCTCCTGCATGTCTTCTCAACTGACTCACAATGCAATAATAGGTCCAAATAAAACCCCCCAAATCCCATGTGTGAGCATGAGCTGAGGACAATTTGCACCCACCTGGGTTCAGAGGTGCAGCTCCTGAGCCCTGAGCCACCACAGGACTGTGGAAGCAGAGGTCCTGCTCAGGGGATGTGCTCCTGTGAAAATTGTCTTCACACTGTAAAAATAAAAAATCAGACGCAGCAGCTCACCCACATCATTCAATAAAGGTGTTTCTTCTGAGGAAAAGAAAAGCAGTGAACTAGAAAAAGAGCTTTGAATTAATGGCTATATAATTTGGCAGTGGGATTTGAAAGTTCCCGATCAAAGAGAGATTAATGGTCCAGATAAAAAATAAAATACTAAAAGAAACAGATGCTCCATGTTTGCACACTTGGCAGAGCAGTGGAACGAGGCAGGAATGGCCGGATCAGCCCAAGGCCTTGATGGGGGCTGAGTCTGCCACAGCCTCCACCACCAGCAACTCAACTCAGCAGTTTAATAAAAACTTCAAGCAGAATTTCTCTTGTATCTGTCAGAGTCACTGACACGGGGTCCCCCTGAGCAGGGATCCCCTGTGTGGGGTTGTGCTGAGCTTAGAAATGAGGCAGACGGGACTCATTGGCCTCGCTCTCCAGGTGTTTATTATTTCTTATCTCAGTTCAGAGCCTCAGATGACAACAGGCCCTGCACACTGCAGTGACACGTGCCACAAAGACACAAAATGGATGATTTCAAGGATTTTTATACAGATCCCTTATCCAATTGAGTTTTACAACGTACCTAACACCTAGTATGGTTTTATTTTCCTACCAATTAATAATTATTTGTCAGTCACGGAACATCTGCATTGTGACTTTGTCTGACCAATCACTGTGCTACCCAAAACTATAGAAAATAGAATAGATGAAAAAGAACGAAGAAGCTAAGAAGACTAAGTTAACATCCAAAATCCTCCATCTTATCTTTCATCTACCTTCCATACTAAAACCCAAAAATTACTTTTTCACCCTGTGATAAACTACAATATTATCTACTTTATACATTAACAAAACTCAACTCCTCACAAAGTCCTGGAAGCTTTTTGCATGGACAAAGACTAAAAGTTGTGCTCTCCTGAGGAATATAAACCTCTCAGGACAGGCAAGGGAGATATTCCTGTGTCCTGGATTCCCACATTCCTTTATGGCAGAGTTTAGGATTAGTTTGCTGTCTAAAATTCTTCACAACTTCGGGCCCACGGGAAGTAAACAAATACTGGAGGAGACAAATTGTGATGGCACCATCACTGCTGTTGAGATGCTCAGCTCTTTCCCACCAGATGCCAGCCTTTCCCAGGACAGAATTTCCTGCACTGAAGAGTTCTGCAGGTCCTTTGTGATAGAAAAAAAATTAATAAAAGTTTGTCCCATTCTTTTTTCCTGAGGAAGAAAGGCTTAGAAAAAGCCTTGTGAGAATAAAAAAAAGTGACAATTAAGAGGATGCTGACTTAGCTCTTGCAGCTAAAGCACTTTCTCATTTGAACATATCTGAGCTTTCTTTTTCCTTCAAAGCTAAACAGAAAAAAAAAATTAATGATTTTTTGGGGGTCAAATAAACCATTTCTTTCCATTCACCCCTGAGACTCTCAGGTTTGCGTCAAGCAGTTGATAACGATTCCAAATCGAGAAATATTTCAAAGAACTATAGAGTATGTTGAGCTGGAAAGAACCCAAAAGGATCAAGTCCAACTCCTGAAATAGCACACTGGTTTTTTTTAGCACAGATAACCCAGCACAAACTCTGGGCTGGTCCCTCCCTCACTCTTCTGTGACTTCTTGCTGAAGGAGGCACCGCTCACACCGAGTCTGTGTCCCTGCCTGACCCCACAGTGATCCCCCAGCTGAGCTCCACCTGCCCCTCTGAGCAGCATCTCAAGGGCTCCAAGGATTTGTGAACGAGGAGCTTTCAGCTGCTGGAAAAGATGGAACACACCAAACCTATGCTCACACATATCTGTGGATTCATCAGTCTAAGTTGAGAAATTATGTGAAACTCAAGAGAATACAAGGATTCATTTGGTTTAAGTTAAATTCTTCTTTTGCTTTATTTTTGTCTTTTTCGTTGTCTATTCAGTCAAATTAAATTTTTTTTTTCATGTTTTATACCTCAGCCAAGACAATGAATTCATAAAACTCTGATTATTTTCACCTCACCAAAATGCTTTGATGGAGAGCTGTGGCCTGGAGCCAAGGGATGCACAGGGAATCAGGAATCTGCCCCTCTCCAGGCAGCTCCTGTGAAATCTCTGTTTTTCACCATGACCTCCTCATGTGACAAAGGACCTCCTCATCATGCCCACCCAAACCCTGGGAAACACAGATTTCTTTATTGAGGAAATCTGGAGATGCAGGAGCTTCCACCTTGGAGATGCAGAGCCAGCTGTGATCCCAAATCCCCTCACCAGGAATCATGCCTGGATTAAATCATGGGGACTTCAGGCTCAGCGTTGGCCGTCGCAGCTTCGGAGGATCCAAATCAGAAATCCAGTGGCAAAACTATGAAATGGATTTTAAATTCCCCCAGGGTTTTCCCATGCCTGTCCCTGCTGCCATCCATGAGCATGGAAAGCACGGCAAGGCTTGGGCTGCATGGAGGAAAAGCCCACAGTGTCACCCTTGGGAGGATGTTGCTTCACTTGAAAGGGCCTCCACGTTGGGAGGGTGTTACTTCAGAGTTTCTTAGGAAGTTGGGCTCTGATTTTAAGAGCACGGATACTTGGAAAAAAAAAAATAAAAATCAGGAACCAGAACTTTAAATAGACACAGAATGCCTAAAGTGATGAAATCACAGGGAGAAACACAAAATCATCAACTCTGACCAGTGCTCCTGCACCCTCAGTCTGAGTCAGGGGACCAGAATGACTTCATAGGTCACACTGTGCCCGCAGCACCGGCCACGGCGTGACCAGCATGTCTGCACTGCTGTGAGTCACTGCTGGGGACACAGGGGAAGGCTCTGCCATGGCTGGGGACATCTCCCTCTGTACTTGACATCACGGGAGATGCTTGCAGGATGAGCATGGCTTTCTCTTATCTTCATGGATTGCAGGCCAAAAGAGATCGGCTTGGCCGGCCAGCCTGACCTCCCACTGGGCTGAGCTCAGAGCTCTGGGTTCAGGTGTGATGATCTGGAGAAGTGGCCACATCAGATTTACAGCTGAGGAGCCCAGGGGCAGGGCCCAGCTGCTCTGAGAAACAATTTGGAGTCTAAATGGATGTGAAGGATGCAAAACCCACTTCCATCACAGCAGCCATAGGAACAGCTACAACAGACCAGGGTTTAAAGCTCTGAGGTATTTTAATCTAAACAGGACATTTCCAGTGCCTTTCATTACACCAGGGATCCTAAATCTGCCTGGTATTTAATTTGGAATGGTGGTGTTCAAGTTTTGTGAACCAGCTCCTGCAGAGGGCTGCTTGGCCGGCAGCTGGGGTCACGTCTTCACGAGTGGCCAGGAGCTGGAGTCACCTCAGGCATCTGCATCTTATGGATCATCGAGCTGGTGTTCTGCACAGCTTGCTTATTGCACATCAGGGACAGGCTTCATCCTGGGAGAAGAAAAAAAACGAAAAGAAAAGAAAAAAGAAAAGAAAAGAAAAGAAAAGAAAAGAAAAGAAAAGAAAAGAAAAGAAAAGAAAAGAAAAGAAAAGAAAAGAAAAGAAAAGAAAAGAAAAGAAAAGAAAAGAAAAGAAAAGAAAAGAAAAGAAAAGAAAAGAAAAGAAAAGAAAAGAAAAGAAAAGAAAAGAAAAGAAAAGAAAAGAAAAGAAAAGAAAAGAGAAAAGTGAAAGAAAAAAGGAAAGAAAAAAGGGAAGGTGACAGCAAAGGGGAAGGGGAAGGGGAGGAGAAGGAAAACCATATTTGCATACTGACACAGTGAAATAAACTTGGCTTTCTCTGTGCCACAGGCTCTACAGGATGCTTAGATCCCAGATCTGCCCCCTTGCAGGGGGATTTCTCCCATTTCCAGCATTAGGGACGAGCCCTGTCCCCGCTCTGCTCAGTAGGAAAGGTCAATCGAGTCACTAATCCCAGGGCAAACAGTGCAAACGTGTCTGGGGCAGCGAGTGCAGCTTCTCTGTGTTTGTGAGGTGTCACCTTGCCAGTGCAGGTGTGTACCAACAGGGAATACTGGATATATTCAGTGGATTTCACTCCTTTCTCTTCCTTGTTCACAAATGCATTTGCTAAAGTGCAGGGGAAATGTTTCCCTCTGCAAAATTAACCATGATAATTAAGGGAGGCCAAAGACCTACAGAGCCTTTTCCTGTGTGCCAGCCCCCATCTTCTGGACCCACAGTGTGGGGATCTCTTTTGCCCCAGGAGACCCCACAATGTATAGAAAAGTCCAGGTTTGCAGCCCGTGCTGCTGAAGGAGTCTGCAGTGGTTTGTTGGTGTTCTCAAGGCAGTTTATTAATTCCTTATCAAAGGTAGATNCCTCCTGTACAGGGCTTTAAACGCCCCTGGACATACACTCAAATTTTCTTCTTTTTACTTATAACTACTACTATTTTTCTATCTAAGTTTTTGTGACTTTAAATTCCTCATACAAAGTTGACAACCTGTTCCATGGGTTAGAATCAGAGCTATAGGCATTTTTAGTATCATTCCAGGGTCTCTGACACCTCTGGCAAGGCTGAAAAGCCTCCTGAGCAGGTTTTGGGTCGGCCAAAGGCATCACAGGAACCCCCTGGGTTCCAACACCACAGGTCCAGGCTGCTGTCTGTTCACAGCAGGATGTTCCCAGGCCCTGCCCTGGGAATGACTCCTCTCTGCCCATCTGCCCTGGATGAGAAGAGCTCGCTCCTCCTGGTAGGCTGCAGAACATCTGGGCACTGTGCAGAAAGCTGAAACAGCTGAAAGAAGAAAGCTGTTAGGAGATTGATCCAAGCAGAAGAGATGGCACAGGAGCCCATCCAGAGAAGCGAGGTTCTATTCAGCATATCAGTTTGGCTGCGGACTTGGCCCATGGTGTCCCACAGCCCGAGGTGATTTTGGCCCCAGGAGAGGACAGAAGGCTGTGCTGTGCGGGGATGCCAGGAGGAAGCCAGCAGCTGGAGAGGTGGGTGCTCATCTCTACCTTCTCCAGCCACAGGATTTTTCTAATTAGGGTGTATTTTGGCCAGGGAATGGCTCTGCTCCTGCTGTCCTTGGCAGAGGCAGCTCAGGTCAAGGCTGTGTGGAGCTCTTCTGTGCACCCTGAGGCGTTCTGACTGTGACCTGCACAGTGACTGCTCCCCTTCAGGACGGCTTCAGTGGCAGAGATTTGCTGGATGGGACAAGATTTGCTCTGTCCTCTGGTCATGAAAAATCCCTTTTCCTTTCCCCGGCAATGCTCCCACTGCCTGGTGTCATCTCCTGTCCCTGCCACCTGTGCATCTGGCGGCACAGGTAGGAGACACCTGGTGACCCCAAGGTCTTGGCCCCACAGGGTTTTTCTTCTCACTTCTGCCCTGAGGAGGAAGTCAGCGAGGTCTGCAGGACAGGCTGGTGCTGGAAGGAGACCTGGGACAAAAGTGACAAGCCAGGGCAGTCAATGACCACTGAATGGTGAAGGTTTGGGGTAACACTGCTCAGATGACCTGGGGGTGTAAGGCCACCACATGTCCTCACAGGACACCACGAGTATCAGGGGGGTCACTCTGCAGGGACTTGGGGCTGGACAAGCTCACGTAAGCAGGAGCATTGGGGTTTCCATCGAAGGTAAGCTTTGGGTAGATTTGAAATATTTCCTTTAGTTAATCAGGAGTAAATTTGTCTGAATTTCAACAATCAAATGTTGGAATGATCACAGATTATTTTAAAAATACAATTCTTATGTCATTTTGGTGGCTAAGAAGAGCTTGAAAGCCTGAAAAAAACTCATCACAAAATCAAGCGTGAAATGAAAGTTGTTGGATCCCTGCCTTATCAGGAGCAATCTCAGCTGAGTGCTGGCTTTCAGCCTGGGTGCTGGTAACACCTCATGGGTATGGCAAGGATAGTGTGGACTGAAAACAAAATCCATTGTGAGAATGCACTCAACAGACTACAAAATAAATGGAGATGGAGCAGCCACGAGGATAAGGACAAAGATCTGAAATTGCTGAAATATATCAGAAACAAAAACAGGCCGAAGATGCCACAGGCGCTTCACTGGATTGAAAGGATCAGGTTGTTTCCTGCAGTCTACCGGGATTAACACCGCTCCAAGGAATTCCCAAACTGTTTTGTTAATATCCAGAAAGATAGCGGGAGATGCTTTCCCAGCAAGCTGAGATAACACACAAGTGTCTGCTCCACCCCCAAGAGAAGGAGGGTGTTAAACTGAAATCTGGAAAAACAAAGTTTAATTGATTGCTTAGAAACTTCAAAGTTAAACAGCTCCAATAACCTGAAACCAAGGGTCTGGAAGGGGATGCTCTCATGGGACGATGATATTTTTAATAAATCTAGGAATGCCATGGAATATTTACAAGGCTGGGAGAAAACAAATGCCATGGCAGCCTCCACATAAATAAGAGGAGCGGGGAGGCCCGAGGTAATTAGGGAGCAGTTACCCTGCCGTAAACACCTCGGAAGCTGAAGGAATGCCTGTGAATACTCAGAGCCTGTGGAGGTGGTCACACCCCATTGTTAAAACAGCTGCTAAACAGGGGGTTCAAAAGAATGCAGGAAGGTCTAGAAAATCTGCCTGGCGGTGAAAAAGTTGAGGTGGGTTAGTGTGTTTAATTCATCTGTGAACGGGCTGAAGGGTGAGTCGAGGGTGCTGGGAAGTGACAGGAACCGAGATATGGCTGTGAGTCGATGCTGGAAAAACTCAAAAGTGGAAATAATTTGCAATTAAGAGTGCAAGTGAGGAACTTTCGCTTAGGCAGGATCACTTGATTTGGGCATGGGATACATTTTCCAGCAGGTAATATCTGTATACAAGGATTGCAGGGCCTGAAAAAACATTTCTGATGCATTTGGCTCAAGGGAAAGAAGTGGAGGAATCCATGAGCTGATATTCAGGCAGTCACACAAGAAACTGGAGTTTAATATCTACAAAGGTCTTCCAGAGATGTCCTCCACATAGAGATTCAGCAGATCTTCAGCAGATTCATTGTAATATTAGGGAAGTGAATATTTGTCATCCCTATCTTCATAAAGCACTATCTATAAAAGAAAGGTAACTCAATCTTTCTCAAAGAATTACTTAATTTCTCTAAACATTACAGAATGCAGAGAAAATGAATTGCCCGAAATTAGCTGATTCAACAACATATTTCACAGAAAAAAAATAAATACTTGAAGCTGACAAGAAACTGAAGAAATCTCCTAAGCCAGGCAGAAACCACTAACTCTGAAAGTAAAAATGAATCCTGCTGAAATTGTAATGTTTTTTGGAGCATGTTTAGTCAGTCTGGCTGTGGTGTCCATGATGGCACGAGTTGGCTGCAGGGGGCTGCTGGTGCTGTGTGTGGGAAGGGTTGAGTATTGCTCTTGGCTCCAGGTTGTGTTTTATGGCCTCTTAGTACATGAAACTGCTGATTGCTCTGGTTTAGGTGAGCTGGGAAACACTTGATGTCTTGAGTTCTGGGCTTTTCTGTTCAGTTTTGGTGCGTGGCTTTTGGTTTTGTATTGAGAGTTATTGGATATTTTTACAGGATGATAGAGACAAAACCATCCTGTTCTAGCTGGGGACTCAAGGACAGGCATTCCTTCAAACTTCAGGCCCAGGATGTGGGCAGAGTGGAAGGAGGAGGAGCTTCTGTATCCAGATGGACTTGGGCATAGAAAAGTGTGAACTCTCGTGACCAGCCCCTTTTCTTTGGCTTCCATCTTGGAGCCATCTGGGCAGAGCCAGGGCTGTAGCACTGGGGCTTTGAAGGCCCCTCAATAAATGTTCACTTTGTTTCTTTTAACTCTGTCTCACCTCTGTTCCAGTCACACTGATTCACAAAGCCCCACGTTTCTTGTTGGAAATGTCTTTGTTTGGGGACAGCTTTGTGGTTCGCACCTGGACTGGGGCTTCCAGAGCAGCACAGTGAGAACAGCACCTGGCCCCAGTGCAGCCACCTGGGTCACCTCTGCCTGGGGACACTGGGACTCCCCCAGGTACTGGGAAACAGCTCAGGCAGCTGCTGTTCTTGGCCATGATGCTGATTGACAGCTGTCCATCTCGGAAACATCTGGAACATTCCCTGTTCAAAGGAAACTAGAAAGTTTCAGGCTGAAACCAAATTTCAACTACTCTAAGTATTCATTTTCTTGGAAATCACACTTCCCAACCAAGTTTCAATTCCTTTTCTTAGGACATGTCTGAAACTTTGTCTCATGGAGATCGGCAAACAGGATCCAAGCACAGATGGACCTGGCTGGAACCAGGATCTCTGAGAGGTGGAATTCAGAAATATGCTCAGGCTCCAACAAACAAGAAACAGAATATTTGCATAAAATCCACTTCCCTTCCACCTGTGTTATTTCTTCCCCGATGATGAAACACTGGCCTATTTCCATAACAATCAAAATGCCCGAAGAAATGGCCCAGAAGTGCTCAGGACTCAGCACTTGTGACAGCACTGATAGAATCAGGAGTGCAGAGAAACCCTTGAGGCTCTGAGAAGAGAAGAAATGGAGCTTTTCTATGTATATTTATTTCTGTTACTCCTAATACCTTTGCTGCATTTCTCCACCATGAGGATAAAGCTGTTCATGGTATTAAATCTTAAAAAATTTCATCTTAAAATCTTAAATAATAACTCTTGGATGCTCATTATGTGCTCCTACAAAAAAAAAAAAAAGAAAGAAAAAAAAAAACACCAAAAATTTAAAAATTGCAAAATCAGGGGCATTTGAACTGCAGGGACTCCCCTCTGATGTTATTAAAGCTCCAGGCTAAAATTATTTTCAAGATCACATGAGAAATATATAACAAGAGAAGACGAGCTCAGGTTAAATTCATTTTTGCTGGGGGTACATAGCTCAGTAACTGCAGAGTAGCTGCTGCAATCCATGATTTTTTGACCAGTAACTTTATTTTTTATTCAGTCATTTGATTAGCTCTCCTATCAGATGTGCACGCACACGCAGTTGGGAGCCCCAGGACTGGGCTCCAGCACTGCCCTTGCTGCCTCTGCCTGCCCTGGTGTGTTTGCCAGCAGTGCATTCCTCTGCCTGGGCTGCAGCTGGTTCTCAAATGGCTTTGAAATTTTCTCTTCTTGTTTCTTATGTCCCTTCCCCAACCCTGCAGCTGGACGCTCTCGGGTGCTACGTCAGGGAAAACAGTGCCAAATTCGCATTTTCAGAAGTGCAAAATCATGTCAGTGAGAGGATGGTTGCGTTCAAGGGAAAAAAACTGAACCACAAGAGCAGCAAAACATGACAGAACATGGTTTCAATTCAGCTGTCTGCACAACATGAGCGTGAACTTCCACTTTCCAAGAAGCAGGAAAATGACTCGATGTTGCCTCTCTACAAAGGTATCACATTGATGTTTCACCTCCTGAAGACTCAGTTTCCCCTGCTTCTGAGTTGTCCCTGTTTCGAAACGGTGAGAAATTAAGTACAAGAGGATCCATAGGAAAGAAAGCAACACCTTGCTGTAGCTGCTGCACAGATGTGCCTGGCCAGCCTCGTAGGTGCCTAAAAATATGAATTAAATTAATTTACTGCCATTCCTGTAGCTGAGCAGAGGAGCTGGACCAGCTCTGCAGAGCAGGGACATGCAGCAAGGCAGGTGAGGGGGAAGTGTGCTCCAGGGTGGGGGACATCCAGGTAATGAGCAGAGAAAGGACAAGGTACTCCCAAATGTCAGGGCTGAAGGATGTCTGGTGCTGACTCTGATCCTGCTGATCAGAGCCCTCCATCCCTGCCCATGCTGGAGGGGTTGGTTGCAGGTGATCTTTGAGATCCTTTTCTGTGATTCTATGGTTTTTCTGCTCTTACATCATGTTCTGACTGTGCACATTGAAGCTGTGCTTGGGTCTGAGCAAACAAGTCAGGTGTGAGCTAGAGGGGAATTTTATCTGCGTATCCAAGCCTCAAACACTGTCAGTGAAAAGTCAGCTTATGCCCTGTTGTATGTCACAATTCTGTGATTCTGTGTCCCACTGCCAGCATCAAAGTTTCACTGCTCATCCTGGTCCTTTGGGTTTAAGGGTGGGTGGAAGAGACACTGCCCAGTTCAGTGCTTTGTAATTTGACTGGAATGAAAAATAAATAGAGAGTCAAAAGCAACTGCCTTTGGATGGACAATCTCATGGGCACAGCTTCAGCTCATAGCTGCAGTCTCTGGAGAGAGAACACTGGTCTGCAAACTGGGAATGCCACGGCTGGGAAGGATCATGGGATGCATAGATTTCCTTAGGAGAAAGCCACTGCAGTAGATAAGGAGGCACCCTCAGCACATTCCCTGCAACCCAGGTAGGACACGTTATCTGCATTTTCCTGCGGGAAAACAAATGCGTTTGGCAAAACTCGGGTGTATTTTGCATATGGCAATGTGGGTTTATGCAATCAAGCCCCACTCCAGAGCACTTCAGTAAAAGATTTCTGAATAAATACATCGGGACTAATGTTTATTTATCAGAGATAATCCTTCTGTGAGATAGGCACATCCCATCTACTGCTGGCCCCTCGCAGGACCCTCCTCTGGTCCTTGTAGCTCCAGGCACAAGGCAGAGCCCTCAGACAGTCCTGACTGTGTGGGTATCCTCAAAGCAGCTCAACCTCCCTTGCCCCATCCCTTTCCTTCTAACTAATCAATTTAGGAAATTTAAGGTATTTACAGCTCGGGATCTCTTGTTTGTGGCAATGCAAATGAACCGCTGTCGGAGCTTGTCGGGCGCTGGAATACACAAAGCCTTTGTGATGTGCTGATTGCTCACACCAGGCTCACCCTCCTGCCAGGCAGCTGATTGAGTTGCCACCTTCCCAACTCCCCTTTTCCCAGGCAGCTGGAGGGTGTGGTGCTACCAACATTTTTGTAGTGGCAAAGCCAGTTTGAGAAATTCCTGCCCCCACCCCTCCAGTTGTGTCAATACAGCTGTCTGGGGAGCTGTGAGGCAATTGGGATGGCTCACATGGGCACACACAGGGAATAATTGGGAGGAAGTATTTGTATACACCTGGCTGATGTCAGCAGTGCGCTCAGGAGCCCTGTGCAGCAGAGAGGACACAAAACCACAGAACTGCAGGGGATGGAAAATCCTTAAACCCACTTTCCCCCCAGTGCAAACCTCCTGAGCTGACACCCTGATGGGCACCCCAGGCCCCTGTAGGTCACACACGGGCTGGTCAGCACAGGTCGGTGGGCTGGGCAAGGTTCTCCTGGGTGCATGGACACCCTGCACATCTCCAGGGCACGCTGCCATTCCATGGAATTTATGGAAGAGGTTCCATGGGGATGTGAATCCCAAGACGAGTTCAGAGATGGGGTCTGATGCACCTTTAGGCTCCAGGGGAACTTGCCCTCTTGGAGTCCTGGAGAGTGAAGCTCCAGCTTCCCTGAGAGAAGCACGAGGGTGTGGGTGACTCTAAACAGAGTGAAGTGTCCCTGGCAAAGCCACAGGGCCCCACCCCAGGGTGAAATGGATAAACCACATTGCTGACACAGCACAGAAACTCAGCTCTGGATAGATGGAAACAGGGCATGGAAAGGCTCAGTGGGTGCTAAAGATGGCCAAAGCCAGAAGGTACAGGAAAAGTAAAGTCTTCTGCAAAGAGGTGGCCACACTGCAGAGCATCTGTTGACAAGTCCAGTGGAGAGCTGATCCCTCCTTGGGGGCACCAAGCAGAAAGAAGAGGGTGTCCCCACCCAAAGGACTCACCCTCAGCCCTGAGGTTTGTTCTTCTCTCAGAGAAGCTGAGGTTTCCCCATGGGACACTAAGGAAGGGTTCAGGATACACTGGTTAAGGGATCTCCAAGTGGAAGTGTTTTCAGAAGGGGGAGGCTTAGAAGTTGCTTTTTTGCACTGGGTCTCTGAGAGTCAGGGCACGTGAATGTGCAGCTGTGTCAGACTTGGTTGCCACCAACATGAATGTGCTGGCACTGGTGGCCGAGGACCCATTGCATGGTGTGACACACAGGAAGTTTTGGATCATCATTTTTAGGTGCACCATCACTGGGTTTCCTTATTCTTGAGGTGTGAATTTCTTCCTGTTTCTGAAGGCTTGGAAAATAGAGACATTTTGTCCTTTAGTTTCTTCTGGATATGAGCAGTTCCTAATTATAGTGGAGGAGACAATTGCCTCCTAAGATAAAGGTCAGTGATGAAGACCACCTGCCCCACACCCCTGGAGGGGAGCAGCTGTGATAGCTGAAGGCTGGAAGCGTGCAGGGCTGGCAGAATATCAGCTGGAAACAGCTTTGTAAATCTTTGCTCTCCAGTGTCAGTGACACAAAGAACAGCTTTGGTCTCAAATGTGTGTTTACAGCTCTCACTTCCTAGAGCTGTTCTCCAGAGGGGAAGCTGAAAATCTGTTATAAGAGACAACAGGGCAAGAGTTATCCACTTACACTGCAGGTGACAGCAAGCCACATTTCATAGCTGGTGGTCAGACAGACACAAGCTTGGTCCCAGGATCTCACCAGGTGTGGGAATTCAGTACACAGGAAAATCTCTCTGAGATGTTTTATTCCTCAGGAGAGGACAGCTTTTAGTCTTTGGCCATGGAAAAAGGTTCCAGGACTTTGGAGTTTTTGTTAATGTATATAGTAGATAATATTGTAGTTTATCACAGGGTGAAAAAGTAGATTTGGGGTTTTTTAACATAGTAGTAGTTGGAACAAGATGGAGGACTTTTGAGTGCTGACTCAGTTTCTTCCTTTTCCTTCTTCATCTGCTCCATTTTCTGCAGAGTTGGTGGCACAGTGATTGGTCAGACAAAGTCACAATGCAGATGTTACATGACTGAGGAATAATTAGGAATTGGTAGAAAAATAAAAACATACTAGGTGTTAAGTACATTGTAAAACTCAATTGGATCAGGGATCTGTATAAGAACCCTTGGAATCGTCCATTTTGTGTCTTTCTGGCACCTGTCACTGAAGTGTGCAGGGCCTGTTGTCATCTGAGGCTCTGAACTGAGATAAAGAAATAATAAACAACTGCAGAGCAAAGCCAGAGACTCCCATTTGTCTCATTCCTGGTTCCTGACCCTGGCACAGACTTTTCACAGGGGATTCCTGCTAAGGGAACCCTTGGTGTGGGAGGTGAATCCCACAGCCAGGCACTGAGTCTGCCCTGCCCCCCTGAGCAGTTGCCCACTCTCCTCTCCATCCATTCCCTCTCCTCCCTGCCCAGAGGGCCAGAGATTGGCCTTGAGACTTCAGCATTCCCCAGCCTTGAGCATCATCCAGCACCTCTCTGTGTCAGCGGCCCTGCTGGACCACGTGGAAATGACGTGAAAGCCACAGGAACCAGGTAAACAACAGCAAACGAGAGCAGGGCACTGGGTTATCCAGAGTGACATTTGGGAAACTTGGACTTGTGTTGGCCCAGTGTGAGCAAGAGGCTGGACTAGAGATCCACACAGGTCCCTCCCAATCATCACTGCCATGAGTCACTGATTTCAAGAATTGAGAATATTCCTGTGTTTTCTGAGACCAGGCATCATCTGGTCCATCAACAAGTGGCACCGGAACAGGAATGAAGGTCCATAACCTGTCCAGGAGCAAGCCAGGAAAACAAACCTCTGATCCTGCCATAGATTGTGTAACTTCAGGCTGAAATCATAAGAACTGTATAGATGCATGGGGAAAATTCCCTGGTGCCATGAAAATAATTGGTCCCCAGCTGTCAGAGAAATATAGGAAATTAGAAGGATAAAATCACTATCCTGGTTAACAGTAGTAGCTTTAGGAGGAGACAAGATGGCCTGGTGAAACCATGGACCAGAACAGTTGAGTCTTGTAGACTTTGTAAAAATTGGTTTTTTAATGAATGGTGTCTGAGAGAAGCAGTTCTGCAAGAAAACCACACTGAATTGGGTTGGGTTACCCATACCTGAGACTCTGGGACTGTTGCTTTGTGCTGAATTTCAGGGTTTTATAGCAGAATTCACAAGATGCAGAAGATTAAACAGTTCTTGAAACTGATATCAAAACTGATCTCTGCTTTTTGTTGGCAAAGCTTAAGTACATCCTGATGGGCAACTGGGAAAGGGGCTCAAAATCGAGATGCAACCAAAGAGTTCAGTGTCACATGCACGTGTCAAAAGGAGAAGCAGCTGGGATCCGCAGAGAGCAATGGGTTAAAAAGCTAACTGGTTCCTCCAGGGACCAAGAAAATGATGCCAGAATTTTTGAAATTAGCAGTGAAGCTATAAAGAGAAAGATGAGTGAATATGAGAGAATCCTGCAAGCTTGGAATGACCCTCTTCAAGTGGGTTTTTACACAGAAACAGTGAAAAAAAGTGAGTGTAACCAACAAGTTTGTCAACGAGGTTTGGGCTCAGCTGCCCTGGGTGGTTAATGCTTGGCAGAAAGGAGCTCTTGGGCAGCAATGAATGCTGTTTGATTTGAGAGGAAGGCTGTGATTCACGTTCCTTGCACTTTGTTTCTGTTGAATATTGCCACTCTGGATTGTAGATGTAGACAAAAAGGAGGATGAGCAGGAATGTGCTTCAGGCCACAGCCCCAGAGCAGGGACCAGCAGCTGTTTCTTGTTGGCTACAGCTCAAAAAGCCAAAACTCTGCCAAGCCAGCCCTAGTTCAGCTCTGGGGATGCCCTCCATTCATTAGAAATGCTGGTTTATCACAAACTCAACCCACATGAAACCATAAAAAATTTAGATCTCTGCTGAATGTGAACAAGTTGCTCTCAGTTTTGCACCAGACACAGGGCAAGGACTTCCTAAGTGAACACTCAGCTCACTGGCGTGTGCCCTGCTGTCTGTAGGGCATAACTTACCTTTCTGATTGTTCCAGCATGTGCTGATAGCTTTGCACCTCTCCTCACACACCATCACGCAACGTTTTGCACCTGAAAATTAATTCAAATGTGCATTTTGTTTCAACCCTTGATAGGAAGCTAATGTTTTGCAGCTCAGTTCTTTGAGGCAGAAAGATAGTAACAATTTTTGGATTGTAGTTTTAGTTGAAATTAAAATTATTTTAGTTCCTTGTCATACAGAATTTCCTGCCAGTGACCACATCTGGTCCACATACATTTACAGAAACCAAGTTAGGCTGCAAAACACAGACCAGCCTGGCAATCACCAGGCCCAACAGAAACATCTCCCAAACAGCCCCCTCTGAACAGTGACATTTGCTAGCAGATTTATTTCCCATTAGCTGGCTCTGCTGATGGGCTATCATCTCCATTGATTTTTTGTTTTTCCATTAAAACCACAAGTGCACAATCCTGCCTGTGGGAAGCACACGCAGCCTGGCTGTTCCCAGGGCCTGGTTGCTCAGGGCATGGTCCTTGCTGTGATGCTTACAGTGGCTACCTAAAACAGAGGTTAGGCAAATTTCAGAGAATAAAAGTGGGTATTTATTGAAGGCCTTCAACAGATGCACCTTGGCCATCAGAAGCCTTCCAGAGGCTACACACAAGATGAATAATTGTCATGAGTTTTTCAGACAATTATAAGTTTTGGTCTGTTTACATATCAAGGGTTAATCCTCCAATTATAGCTTCAGGTAATGAAGTCATTTACTCCAAGTTTGTTCCCCCCAGTTCTCTGTTGTTTACACCTCTTGGAGCCTGAAACTGTGAGGTGTCCTCGAGTTTCAGGCCTAGAGTGGAGTTGTTTTGTCTGAATAAAAAGGGAGAACAGCAGCTGACAGGCTATGGAGTTTTAGAGTTATACCCTAAAGCAGTACAGGATCTGAAAAACAGAAAAGCTAAATCCTAAGACATCAGCAGCACCCCTCCTAGTGAGGCTGGACAGACAAGACCTCCATCCTGCATCACCTCCAGATCCTCCTCCCCTCCTCCCCTCCTGGGGGTTCTGGAGGCCCCAGCCTGACCCTCACAGTGTGAGATGAAGAGAAGGAGCCAAAAGTGTGGCTGGAGGTGCTGCTGCCCTCCTCACACTGCCCTGCCTGCCTCAGAGCCTGCAAGGCTGCCAGGCCTGTGTCCAGTGAGGTGCTGTCCCCCGAAGCTCCTGTCTAACCCAGCCTCAGACACCTGCCTGGTTTTCTCACACTCCACCTCCCCAGCGTGTGCTCGGCAGCACAGGTTGGTTTAACCCGTTTAACAAAACCGCCCAGCACATCAGTGTTGGAACATGCAGGTACATCAGCTGAGGGCTCCAACCATTCCCACCTGCCCTAATGGGCTGCTGGGTGCAGCCAGACCACAGCCAAGCTCTGGAATCTGGCACGGGCCAGAGGCTCTGCAGGCCTGGGCACACTGATAGGGCTCCTGGGAGATCACTTTTCTTAGTGGTGACCTTCTTAGCATGGAAATTCACATTTGAAATGCACACATGGGGTTTGATTGGCAGCCTGGCCCTCGCCAAAACCATCAGCGTAGTGCTGCACTGGCTGCTGAGGGAATCAAAACTCCAGAGGAATTGTTGTTTTGGGCTGTGTTTGCACGTCTCGCAAGATTTGAATGTGAGTAACCCTAGGAATGTATTTTTCCATCCATTAGATGTGCTTTGCTGCCCTGCTCTTGATGTTGGTATCTCTTGGAGCCAGGCTGAGCAGACGTGCCTGCGCTTGTTTTACCAGGATCCTTCTGGGCCATTGGCTGAGCTGAGCTCTCACAAGGCAGGGATCCCTGCCAGGTTTTTTCGCCTGAGAAGACACCTTGCCCACCTTCAGCAAAGCTGAACAGAACACTGGGATTTGCAACGTGAAGGAGCTGCCAAGGATGAGTTCTATCTCCTGCCCTGGAGGGAGCGGGAAGAGATGAGGCAGGGAGTAGCTATCCTAACAAGTTTGTACACACATGAATTTGTAATGTGCTGCCTAGAAGAGACTTTGTAGCTCTGGTGTGGAAGAGCCCGGAGAGGATCACAGCCCTGCCCTCGGGGAGGATGGGGCAGGCAAGCACAATGCTCTCCACTGGCATTTGGCTACCCCAACCCAACCCCTGCAGATGGGTTTGGGAGCAGCACAGCCATGCAGCGCTGTGAGAACACAGAACAGCTCCAACTCGGTGAGTTGGTGTCTCCAGTACTCACCTGGCCCTGCAGGAAGCTCCTAATGAAGTGCCAATAAAGCTGCCAGACATCAATGACTGCACATGGAGGCTGTTTTGGATGCATCAAGCAAGGCAGGGGGTGATTTCAGATTGCAAGCATTTTATGGTTCCATATCTGAAGAGCAAACCACCAGGATAAAACTCTTTTGCTAAGAGAGAGACAGCAGGTTTTACCAGCACCAAGAATAAAGAAAATGTCAATAATGACCGCAGTTAGGCCCCAGGGAAATGCTGCTTTCAGGTATGCTGCTGGATTCTGGATCATTCTGGGAAAACTCTGGGGAGTGCTAGACACCTCACCAGAAATCAGAGTCCATCTGAGGGCATGATTTCCCTGAGACCGCACCCTCTCCCTGACCAAGCCACACTACTTCAACTACAGCTGTGAGCAGAGAGAGCACCTCTAAAGGTACACTGGGGAATAATCAGGTACCAAAGCAAATTCTAGCACTGAAAAATCTTCCTGGAGAAGGGAGACACAGAGGATCATTAACATTGTTCACCTTCCACAGCAGTTAAATTCACACTTGCATGACCCTGAGGACTAGAGAGTGGACAATCAGCCTTGCTGGGCACCAGCACCCACCCTGACAGCTGCCCTCACTCAGAGGCAGCCTTGTTTTGTACCCTTACAAGGGAGCACCTGCACGTGGCACTCCAAGGACAAGCTTGCTTCTCACCTCCAATGGGACCCCTAACAAAATGAGTTTATTTATTGTCATGAGTTGTGTCTCCATCACTTGCTCTGCCTCAGAATTGTCCACACCCTCCAGCAACATCCTTCCTCAGGACCTTTGGTCTTTCCAGCTGAGTTGCTGGCAGATGGGAATCTCAGCAGCTCCCAGTGCTCCCAGCCTTATGCCTGCCATAAACTGGTCCTGAAAACCTCCAGCCTGTTAGTGACATTTGAAATGGGACACAAATGCATCCAAGCTAAAGTAATGAGTTTACTGTGTAATCAGAAACAACTGATGAGAGAAAATATTGGCTTTGAAGGTCCCTGCCACAAGATCAGCTCCTGTCTCCTTGATGCCACCCTCTGCCAGAGCTGTCCAAGGCAGTAATACAGGGTTTTCCCAGTCTGACCATGATGCTCCCTCCACTGGGAACTGAGTCTTGCCCTGCCTGGAAACAAATCTGCAAGAAAACCCTTGCCCACTGGACCACTCCCTGGCCTGATCCCACAGGAGCCAGGGGACCTGCACACACCCAGCCAGTGGCAAGGGAAACATGGGCACCCTGATGTGCCACAGCCTTGGCCACAACTCCTCCCTGCCTTTTCTTCAAGTTAAGATCTCTTGCTCTGTCATGTGATTTTTGAGCTCTCTTCCCAATCCCTTCCCCTACAGCAACCAACAGCCTCCTCCTTTCCTGCCTGGCAGTCTGGGACACCTCGGTTTCCTCTCCCTTCATTTTAAGAGCACCACATGATAGTACCAAATTAAGCATTTCCAATGCACTTCCCTGCTTTGTTCCCCATCCAGACACGGCCTTGTGGATTTTCCAAGCTTTATCAGCACTTTCTACAGCACACAATTTGAGAAATGGTGACTGTTCATGCACAGTGTTGTCATGTGCTGCTAGCTCAATTCACCTCTGGGGAAGAAAACTGATATCAGGGACCATAGAATCCTTAGAACATCCTGAGTTGGAAGGGACCCACAAAGAACATAGAATTTCTGGCCCTGCACAGGATGACCCCAAAAATCCCAACCTGTGCTTCCCTGCAGCGCTGTCCAAAGGCTCCTGGAGCTCTGGCAGCCTCGGGGCCGTGCCCATTCCCTGGGGAGCCTGGGCAGTGCCAGCCCCCTCTGGGGGAAGAACCTTTTCCTAACATTCAGTCTAAACCCCTCACAATGGGGCAGGTAAGCATCTTGTGCCCCCTGTTCCCACAAGAGTGGAGAGCCCAGGTGCCATCCTGGGTTTCCCTGCCAGTGCCAGTCCCATCCCACAGCCTGGATCTCTGTGGATCCCTTTGCTGCTCTCCAGGGCAGGAAAGCTCCTGTGACCACAATGTCTGAGCACAGCAGGGCCTGCTCCTGCCCCAGGACTTGGCCAACAGCAGTGACAGGAGGGGAGGAGGACACGAAGGCAGCCCAATAAAGGAAATGGGTGCAGCCATCCCTTTAGCTGAAGTGCCAGCCCCCTCTGCCCAACAAGAGAATTTGTGTAATTCCTCCTGCAGCCCAGGAGGAATTAGCACGATTGGGAACTCAGTGCTGCTCCCATGGGACTGGCTTCATCACAAATGGCTGCTGCCAGATGAATTTTGCTCAGGAGTGTGATCTGCTTGATCTGCTCTCTCTCCGGGAGCATTCGTTCTGCTGACACATAGCCCTGGCAGTGGGATGTTCACGAGCAGCTTCTGGCACAAAGGAGTGCTCCCACTCTTCCCACACTGGTGCAGAGCAGAGTAAATCCTCTTTGATCAATGCAAAATCCGGTGTAAAACAGGAGTATCCAGCCCAGGCCATTTAATTCTCCAAGATATAAGCAGGCTCATAATCTTCATCAGCGTTGCTTCCTGCTTGAAATGCTTTTCATTAGCTGCTCATTCAGTGAACACAACCACGACTGCTGCCTCAGCAAAACACATGCCACACTTCTTGCTCAGCAGCAGAACGCAAACATTTTATTGCATTTTAATCACTGGCAGTTTCAGCAGTTGCTTCCTGCTCTCTGTGTTTCTTCCACTCATCCTACTGAGAAGCCTCTATAAACTTTGCTTGGACAAAGCAATACAGGACCTCCTCAACCTGCAGGTCCTGGGGGAGCTGAAGGTTGAAAGCTTGGCAATCCCAGTGGACTTTTGATCCTGTTGTGGAAGAAGTGAGACAGGCTGAGCGCAGCTGATCGGCTGCAGAGCTTGGCTGCCCTGCCGAGACCTTTGCTATGTCACCAGTCTTGCTGGAAAATTTTGTGTACAATTTTTATTCTGAAAAGAATGATTTCATGGAGCTGAAATGTTTCAGGGGAATATTTCAATGACCAAGAGAAGAAAAAAAAAAAAAAAAAGATTATTTGAATTGTGAAATGAGAAAACCCACTGACGGCGTGGCTTCTCCCAACTCAGCCATTGAGGAAGCAGAAATGCTCCATGACAGCAGTGCAGCCCGTGATGAGAGGGTTAGGGCTCAGAGCCCACTGTCAGAACATAGTTCATGCTTACTCTGACCCTGACCCAGTCTCAAGAACTGTTGAGTGACCAGAAAAAGGCCGATGGGCCCTGGCTGATTGGGTTCAGCCCAGTGACTGGGATTTGTCAGCTGCTCGGTGTCCCTGACAGCTCTGCAGGTGATGCCCAAGGCCAGGCTCTCTGAAGTGTTCACCTGCAGATCACTCCTTTTCCCCAGGCAGACCCTGCCCTGCAGCGTGTGACCCACTGCTCCTCTCCCAGGATCAGCCTTCCTGTGCCTCTGAGTCACAACGAGTGTTTCAAAGAAAATTTTGGTGCCTCATTTCTTCATTTTCCTGTGTCTGGGGATTTTCCAGCCTCTGATCCACACCCTTCATGCTGCTGCAGTGCAACCCATTCTCCTCACTCGTTCTCCTTGCTTGGGCCTGATCCTTGATGTGTGTATAATTTGCTCACAGCCCTCACATTGAGGTCAAAGCCCCTTGGTTTGTTCTGCTGCTGCACCAATGGCAGGGTGGGCAGGAGGTGGGGCAGGGAGTGTGTGTGAGAGCCTCACCAGCCCCCAACAGGCTGGCTGAGGGCTGACAGAACCTATCACTGCCCAAGGATGGGACCAGGACCGCCTGGGGCAAGGGCAGTGGGGCCACCAGCATCCCACCAGCAGCATCAGCCTTTTTCCTGCTCGGCCACTCCCCTTAGTTTCAGCAAAAATCACCATTGACCCCGTGAAAACGAATGACAGGAGTGGGTCCAGGCTGTGGCCATCAGCCGTGCCTCACCCTGTGCAATTCCCTAAAGCAGAGGGTAAATTCGGCACAGAAACCCCGCGGGAGGAAGAACAAACGCGGGTCCCTTCCCCAACCTCGGCGTTATCCGGGTCCATCACTGCTTCGAGTAACTCGATCCCAGCCCTGCGCCTCCCGGCCCCGCACAGTCGAGCTCCAGCGATTCTGTTCCAGGCTAACAGAGTTAATTTCTCTGGAGCCTTGCGGGACTCCCCAGGCGGCCCTTTCAGGAGGGGATTTTGCTGACTCTGCAAAACAAGCCGGCATGGGATGAGGGGGGTTCTCATGGGCTCCCAGACCTCCAGGTTTTCTGCTCCTGATTCCCCTGACCCGGGAGGTCTCAGGTTGCCACGGGACAGTCACTTGTGAAACTGTGCAAACGCCGTATTTTCTTCCCTGCACAAATTTTGCCACATCTTCCTCCTCCCCCACTGCACCCTCAAGGTCGCGCCGGGAGTGATCTGATGAAAGGGAACAGTGAGGGAATAAAGCCCAGCGAGATGAAAACTGATCCCTGCTCCAGCTCCAGCCGGCCCTGCTTGGCGCCCTTCCCGCTGCCCCAGAATCTTCACACTTTGCACCCTGGACACACTTCTGAGGTGGAATTGTACATTCAGGTATTCTAAGAACTGGATGAGTCTTTTGTCTGGAGACTGGGTGGGAAAGATCCTTAAGCGAAGGATTGTGTAACCCTGGCATGCTGCAGTGCTCCCACTGGAAGGTGATGGGAAACTGAGCAGAAAACAGCTTTTAAAATGCCCAGCTGGATACAGGAGGGCTTCGCTGAAGCCCTGACTCCCCCTCACCCAACTCATAACCTGATGGCTGCGTCTCTGCCCAGGAGGAGATACCCAGGGATTTACCAGCAGCCAGTCCTGCATCTGTAGCAGTAATTTAAATGAGACTGGCATTGCTCCTGGCCCTGAGGCCACTGAACACCGTTAAACTTTCTTATCCCCCAAGCTGGGATGGATGCAATCATATCAAGATGCCCTCAAACCCTTTTTCAGGAATTGTTTCTAAAACCCCTGACCACATTCCTGAGACTTGCAGTCACAGTGAGACCTGGGAATGTTCTTCATGGCCACAGAGCCGTCCCAGCCCAGGTCCCTGTGGCCCAATCCTCTGTCATCCCCAGACTGGTGAGGGCTGGAGCAGGAGAGGCAGCCCCAGCAGGAAGCAGTGACTTGCACATGAATGGCAGCTGCAGCTGGATGAGTTTGTGCCAGTTTGCCCCGTCCTGGAGCTGCCGTTGTCCAGGTGCTGGGGATTCCCAGCCCACGGGCAGAGAGCTGCAGCTTTCACTGCTGAGCCGTTACCTGCAGTGTCTCGCTGACACCCCGGCCTCCTCAGGGACACACAGCTGCTCTCCCACATCCATCTGCAGTCCAGATTTGGCTTCAGTGCACCCCTGCCTGGCCACGAGAGCCAGGGCTAGTGAGAGGGCTGTGACAGTGAGGTGGGAATAAATGCACAGCATAAAGCACTGATTTTGCTGGAATTCCATGGCTTGCAGTGGGACACATGCTAAGAAGAATCTGAGAGCAGGGGTATGGACTGTCCCCTGAACCAGGGTTTGGACAGCAAACTGCTTCCCATCACTGCTCCTCACTCCAGGCCAGCACAGGCAGGGTCAGACTGAGCTCTGCCTGCTTGGGAGGCAGGAGCAGCAATGAGGAAGGGATGATGTGAGGATACCTTCAGTGTGAAAGTCACTGGCAAGGCTGCACATGCCCCTGAAAATCCTTGCATTGTTTGAAGCTCTCCTCAGCACTAGTGGGATTTTCCTGCCTTGCTTCCTAAAATCCCCACTGTGGTTTTCAGTGCCAGGAAGGTGGAAAGGCGGTTTCTGTGGTAAATACAGGAGAGTGGAACTTAGGAAGCTTCAGGAGCTCCAGTTTCACTGTTCTTCCTCCTGCTAATGGGAACAGCATTATGGTCTCCAGCAAGGTCATTTGAAGGTTATTTCCTGTCCCACTGTAAACCTGAGAGGCTCTTGGCCTGCCGGTGACAGCACTGCACAAAGGGGTTGGTGTCACTCCTGCATGAAACAGCCCCAGAGAGAGCTCTGTCCTTGCAGACACGCTGCTTCCTAAGGCAAAGCATCTGGGAGGAGTCTCCAAAGACTGAACTCTCTCTTCCCAAAGAAAACTTTCCCTGATGGCCTGTGTCCATGAAGGACAGCTAAGCTGCCCAGAGGCAAACCAGGGGTCTTTGGGCGTTCAGAGCAGGTGCCTTAGCTCAACTCCCAGCTCTCCCTGGAAGGCTAGGCAGGGGTTAAACTGTGCTTATCTCTTTATCAGCCTGGGCAGGAGCATCCACAACCTGAGTTTCTTCAGCAGGTCTCCAGGCTCCCCTTTTCTCAGGAATGCATTGGGTGGCTCTCACTCCCTCTCTTGTTTTTACCACTTGCATCCCTGTTTTCCAAAGTACCAAACACAAGTGTTGTGCACTGGGGCTGCATTCCTGGGCCTGAATGATCAGATGAGCCACCCAGCACGCTGGGAGGGTGCCAGAGTGCTTTCTGCAGAACTGCTGGACTGGTTTTCAGCAAATGTCCTGTCAGTAGCTGGATTGTTTGAATATCCAGGGAAATCAAGAGCAAACTGCAGATCGGCCAGGCGAGTTCCCAAGAAAGAATTTTATCAAAACTTCTGGCAGAGCAAGTGCCTGGTTTGACAGAGCCTTTTCAGGGGTGGGCATGGAAAGCAGGGATTGAAGCAGCACCTTTGTTTGAACAGTCAGAAGCTTGGCTTTGCTCCTCACTTCTACTGTGTGCCCCAGGCACAGGCTACAGGAACAGGAACAGGCTACAGGAACATCTTCGTCAGGATTCTGTCATTAAGTTTTCACTGGACTAGGAGAAGGCTGGGGTGCATGGTGCAGAAGACACCCATTCAGATATCTGAGCTGCATCTTTCCAGGGTAATATATGAACCACAGGTCTGTCTTCAGTGATGTGGCCCCAAATCACATCTTCCCAAGCATGATTTGAGTTGCTGCAGGTTTCATGCTACTCATACATGAAATATTGGGGGAAACTCTGTGGTTGGTTTTGTGGCTGTTTTTTTTTTTCCTTTTCACAAAACAAGGCTCCATTTCTCATAAGCAGGGAGCACAGGTTTAAGCCTCCTGAGAATGTTTCTGCATTTCTGGTTTGGGTTTTCAGTTAAACTTCACCAAATACAAGGAATAACAAACTCCAGAGTGGCCATCACACTCCACCCTAAGAGAGAGACCTTTAGTTCAAGCAGCAGGATAGGATCCTGCACAGGACCACTCCAAAAATCATACCGGGCACATGGTGGATTTTTGGGGTGTCCTGTTGTAAGGGTCGGCCCGAAGATCTCATTTTGCCTCCCAGTCGCCGGGACAGAGACTGGGACAGACCCCACAAGACACAGCCTGGTCTGGCTGAGGGGGGAGATGGTTGCTGATCACTGTAAGTGCTCTGCTCCATGGTACAGTGCTTTTGGCAGGACAGCCAGCACGCAGGTACCGTCACGGTACAGCATGGATACTGCCATGGCACAGCACATACATCCTCGAAACTCCCTGATCAGCTACGGGCCTTGCTCACAATAGGCCATAAATCTCCCTGCCTTTTGGCCAGAGGCCACTCACCTTGGAAAAAAGACTTAAAACTGTGACTCTCTAAAGAGACTCTTGAGATCTCCCCACGGAAGAAGACGCGTCTGTTGGCTGGGCCACGAGGACTTCGTCTCGCCGTTGGTAGCTATATCCCATCCTCTCTCTCTCTTTCTCTCCCTACTTTGCTCTCTCTCTCTCTCTCCCCTCTATCACATAATTGAGTCGATCAGCACTAAATAAAGTGCTTCGTTGTTTTGTTGAAATTATAGTCCCTTGCTTGTTTGCCTCTTACTTTTGCACCTTGAGATCCCTCAAACCATCACGATTCCCGCCTTGATGTTAAAGCGGATCGTGACACCTGTGCAGGGCTGAGAGTTTGACTTTAATGCTCCTTGTGGGTCCCTCCCAACCCAGGGCATTCTGTGGTTCTGTGTTTGCAGTGCGGGACATCACAATACCCAGCGTCGGAAAAATCACGCTGCTCCCTGGCTGTGCGATATGCTATTGTTAGCAGCATAATCCTGTGGTACAGGAGCTGCGAGGGATTAGGAAGGAAGAGCATTCTCCCTGTGTTGTAGGGATTGCACAGTAAATTTCCACAGGCTGGTGTGCACTGAGGTGAGGGCTTCTCAGCTACAGCACTCCTGGAATTGTTGCTACAGCTTTGGGCTCTTTGACCAACACAGGAGTCAAGAAAAAAGTTGTACCATGATCAGAAAAGTTTAAAACCCCAAAAATGGTTGTTTGTTTTGTTTTTTTTTTCAGAACAGTGGTAGGGCTAAAATCTGCTTTAATAATAATTTTGTTTCTGTTGCTTGGATTTCAGGCAAGTATTGCTTTCCTAGGAGCACAGGGTGGCTGGATTCTTTAACAATGAGTTTCAGCATTGCCAGTCATTGTCAAACCTCAAAAGTATGAAATCAGATTAAAAGATATTTACGAATTGAAAACACATTGGATCCTATTTTGTCTACTCCATTCTGCCCTCACTTGTGTTCTCAAGCTTTTGTTTGCTTCAACTAACCTGAAAACGAAGAGGCCCAGATTAGCCTCCACAGTGGATTTGTGGTGGCAAACCTGTGCCTGCACTCATAGGTCCTTCCCTGTCCAACTGCACCATGATCTCTGCTCATCATCCAGCTCCCTGCCCTCAGGGATCCTCTTCCCACTGGAAAACCATTGCCAGCCAAAGCCATGGTCTCAGACAGCCTTAGCCAGCCAGCTCTGCCACGCTGGTACCTGCAGGGACAAGAATGACATCTCACTGTGCTCCTGGCTCCATGGATTCGGGTTTATTGGAAAGCTGGGCTGTGCCAAACAGCAGCAGTCTGGCCTATCACCAGAGTCCAGCCAAGGCTGACTGTGCAGGGCCTTCATTTGGAAGCAAAACCCAGCAGGAAGGATTTTTTTTTTTTCAGGTTTTGTTGCGTAAAAGTAATTTAAACACTTCTGCCTACGGTAGGTAGCCAAGATTGATCTGTCTCTGCAGCGGCACAAAGGAGGGCACGTACTCAAGGAGACACATCCTCCTTCATGTCATGGATCTTCTTCCCCATTCACACGGGTGTCAACCAGAGCCCTGTCCAAGTTTCCCCTTGGCAGCGTGACTGCAGCCGTTGTCTGCAGTCCGTATCACTCTTATTTTCCACAGAGCTATAACAGGAGATGGAGCAGTGACATGTGACAGACTGATTTAGGCCCTGCTGAGAGGATGTTTACAGAACTGGGACACTGGTGACGTTTTACAGAGAAGCAGGATGTCTTTGCTCCTCTAACTCTGTGGCTCAGCAGAGCTTAACCTGTTTGCTCCTTCCATAAATGTCCCAAAGAGAGCCGTGAGCATCTCCGGGCATTTCCCACCAATGTTCAGCCAGTGTTGTTGCTATCAGGGGTTCCAGGAATGCTCTGTCCTGGGCCAGTGCCATGCCTGGCACGACCATAATGGCAAAGAACCACATCCAGAGATTGGGGCAAGTGTAGTACAATTTGATTTACCATTTCTTTTGGGAATTTCAGCAACAGCTGTAGGAATGCATCTGTTCAGACCCAGAGATTGCTTGCAGCTGCAGATGCTTCTGTCCCTTTCCTGGGCAGAAGTACAGCCCTTCTTGGTAAGAAATACACCTGGTCATCCTCATGTTGCATCCCAAGGGTCAGAAACTTTCCCTGTGAGTGTGTGTGAGTGCTCCAGCCAGTGCTGAGGGAAGCAGACAGGGAGATGTGAGACAGCCAATGAACACAGAATAACTCTAGAAATGATTGGACTATGCACTGAAAAATTCCTGACGCCTGATTGTGCTGACCAGAGCCCACATGAAGGCTGTGGGGTGGTCCCTGCACCATCAGGGTGTGGGTCCTTGTCCTGTGCCACACCCAGGTGGGGCTGCAGAGGCAGCAGCCCTTGGCCCCAGTAAAGCACCAAGTAAGGGTTTGGAAGTTCCCAAAGCTGCTGCTGTGGCTGGGTCACTTGGCCAAGTCCTGAGCCAAGCACTTTGTCCCTGCAGTGAGCAGGAAGGCTCTGGGGTCAGAACGTGGCACAGCACTTGCAGCAGCTGCTGTCTGTGCAGCAAAGATCACATCCAGAACCTGTCATTCCGTGTGTCCCCAGCTCCACCCTCCCGACACAGGGCCTGGCCGGATGTTCCCATGACATCCACGTCTTACAGATATTAACTGCAGATCATCTGGAGCTCCCACCAACCCGCCAGGTCTATCTGCTGCCTGTGAGCAGCACAAGGTGGGAAGGAAGCAGCTGGTTCCCCTCTCAGGCTTTGGGGCTGTGACTTGCTCCATTCAGACACAGGCCACACCTGCCCTCTCTTAGACCTTGTTCCTTCCCAAGGGAATTTGCTGATGTGAATGCATAAAAGGCAGGAAATGTAAAAATTCAAGACCTGCTAGTGAGAGGAACTCCTTTAACCTTGCCTATCCGAGCATCTCGGGAATCCAGCCAGAAGCTGCAGTCCAAGGCATCCGCATGGCCCAGGGCTGTGTGCTGCAGTCAGGAATGACAAACACTCTGAGCTGCATCCAGGGCATGTGGCTTCCCAGCCAGCTAGGGCCTGAGTGCCAGGGGCCACTGCATACAAAGAAACTGTTCCCTAAAAGACTTGTGATGTCTCATATCTGGTTTTCACTGCTCTTTGGTCTGTTTTGAAGCAGCACAAGCACTGCAGGTTCAGGTCTGTCTCTATATATGCTGGTACAGGCTCTTGCATGTTTGCTGATCCTCAGCACCTGCCAGAAGCTTCTTCTCAGTCCCTACCCCAACACTCAACCTGCACTGTTGAGCAAGAGAACACAAAATTTAACGGGTGTCCAAAATTTTTCCTTGTTCTTACCTACTGAGATTGTGGATGTTCCCGTCATTCTAGAAATACCTGGTAAGATTTCAAAGCTCCCTAAAGTGCTAACTGATCTCATGAATGGCACATGTGAATGACATGCTCAGTTCCTACTGTTTTGAGCTGTACTGGTGAGATCTTTGTTCTGGGAGATGTGTCCACAGCAACTCACAGAGGAGCTCATTAAAGTGCTTTGGAGGAGCTCATTGGCTGTGAGTGGTGGAGGAGGAGAAGCCGAGGCTGTAATTGATACAAAATTATTACAAGCTGCTAACACAGAATGCCCATAAAAAGGTGAAAGGATGATAAAACAGGTCTGGGAGACACAGCAAGGTGTCAGCTAATCCTCTTCCCACACAGTGGTGCTTCTGGCACTTACAACAGTGTCTGACCTGGATTTCAAATCCTCTCACACTGGAGTCACAAGATTTTACCCAGCATTTGCCCTTCTTGATGGTCAAAAGGTTTCCACTTGTGTTGAACTAAAACATTCTTTTTAATAGTTTATTTTCCCTACTTCTTTTGGCCCATGAACACTTGTTGCCTTCAGCTTTGTGCAGACTTTCCTCTTGAAATATCTCAGCAGCTGTAGAAGCTATGTCTGCCATTGAAAAACATCAGATTTGCAGGAGGCATGTAAATGGTTTCCCTAAGGCTCCACCTTTCATGAGCACATACAAATCCACATGCTAGCATTCTCCTCTGATTATTTTAGGAAGTTCTTCTGTTCCACTATGGAAAGAGAATTGGAGATCTGCCTGCTCCAGGCAACATGACCAACTTTCCCCAAAGTGAAGTGAGATGTGAAGTGCAAACAAGATGCTAGAGTCCAAAAGTGAAGCAGGGTGCAGTTCACCTCCTGCGTGAAATGGCTGAAAGGCAGGGAAGCCGATGTGTGCAAGTCATGCCTAGCTCCATTTATAAGCACTGGAGGCTAAAAGAAAACCTACAAATGATTCATTTGGTTCTGACCTACCTGTCAGGCAGGTGAGTCATGACCCAAAAGTGCTTCATTCCCTGTATGGAGCATGAAGCTGGTCTAGACAGCTTGCCCAGAGGGAGACAGTGACAGCATCTCCCATATCTCTGAATGGGGGGTGACCTAGGTTACAATGTAAAGATGTGCCCAAAAATATGGATTCTATCACCGGTATGGATTCCATCATCACCAGCATGGATTCCATCATCACCAGTATGGATTCCATCACCAGTATGGATTCCATCACCAGTATGGTTCTATCCCATCTCCATGGGCTGTTAATCCAGGAGGGGCGGTGCTTTCCGTGCCTCCTCCCCCGGCCCATCTCCTGTTCATGGGCCCATCAGAGCCTGCCCATGGCTCACAGATAACTCCCTCCAGGAGCCATTTCTGGTTAATGGGCAACCAAGGACCCAGCCATGGCTGAGAAATGACATCATCCCATTGGGAGATGCTCCGCCCAGGGGAGGAGCCAAACATTCCTACATGGATATAATCTGAGCCCTGGAACAGCACAGGCAGCCTTTGGCACTGCATTCCCAGAGGAGCAGCCTTTTCTCCACTGCATTCCCAGAGGAGAGACCAGACCCTTCTCCATCACCCCTGCAGCGTGGGAGGAAAACTCCACCCTTCTCCAGGATCTCTGCTCCACCAGAACCATCTGTCACTCCAAAAACTGCAGCCACCATTTAAATTGGACTGCTACCAACACCCTGACTGACAGGGTGTTAGGTTGTATTCTAACTCTATCAATTTTTTAATACTGCATTTTATTCTAATTTTCCTGCTAAATTATAGTTTTTTGGGTTTTGTTTTTATTTTATTTTTATTTATACATATTAATAAAGAGCTATTACTCCTATCCTCATATCTTTGCCTAAGATCCCTTTAATTTCAAATTTATAATAACTCAGAGGGAGGGGGTTTACATTTTCCATTCCAAGGGAGGCTCCTGCATTCCTTAGCACACACATGTCTTTCAAACCAAGACAGGGGGAAAAGGAGTGTGAAGCCAAGCTGGGAAACTCCAGCACCAAAGCCTGGCCTGGCAATATTGCCTAAGCCTGGGCAGTAGAAGGATCAGGATTTTTTCATCTTGTGACTTGGAACACATCCCTTTGTCCCTTATTTTTGCTCCCTGGTTTCTATTTCAATAACCTCTTTATGTAGAGTCCAGTCACCAGGTCCCTGCAATTTTCAGTTGTCCTTAAGCTGCAGAAGACTGTGCTAGAATGGAATACAATAGGATAGAATGGAACAGAATGGAATATTTCATTTGGAAAGGACTTACAATGATCAGCCAGTGCAACAGCTCAACAATTTCAGGGCTGACCAAATCTGAAGTGTGTCATTAAGGGCACTGTCCTAATGCCTCCTAAACCCTGCCAGGTCTGGGGCACCCACCAGCACCCAAGGGAGCCTGTTCAGTGTCTGACCACCCTCTCAATAAAGAAATGTTTCCTTAGGTCCAAACTTCTCATGCATCCTGAAACCATGAGCAGTACTGGCTCTTGGCTGGGCGTGCTGTGAGGAGGGCAGAAGAAAACCTCACTTCCAAGGCTGCGGGAGGATAGCTGGTGCTCCCAAACCTGTCTCATGGGAGGAGAGCGGGTGAGAGGTGCATGTGAGAGAGAGGCAGTGGCAGGGCGAGTGGCAGTGTGGAAGCAGGATGGCTCCATAGCTGGCAAACACTTGCCCCCACTAATGTGCCCAACTCCTGGGCACCGGAACTGGTGCCAGCACAAATGCAGACTGATTACTCTTTAAGAAGGCAAATATCCCTAATGGGGAGTTTTTATGATGCCATTTGTTCTTAAACAGAGAAGTGAAATTTAATGAGCACTTATTGGACAAAGTCCTACTGCAATATGTGGAGTCTGAAAAGATGCACCACAAGCAGATTCCATATATACCCTTACTCCAGCAACAGTCCTTGTAAGGAGCCATTCAGCCTCTGGCACTTCTGCTTCCAGAGAGATTAACCCCTCCTTGCATTTGGCCCTGTCCTCTGTGCCAGGTCTTCCCTTGGTCACAAATTTTCCCTGCTGAGCAGTTACAATCAGTCTTTTCTTCATTCTAGACCAGACCCTGGAACCAAGAATTAAGCCCATATGTGTCTAAAAGGGAGCAGGCTGCAGCAATGTTCTCACCTCCTATGACTACACTGATGACCCAAGAGTAGCTCCTGCAGCAGTGAGACAATTCTTCAAGAGTCTGCCTTGTGGGAAATCATCTCCAGGTCCAAGCTGAGGCCATGATCCAGCTGGAAAATTTCTTGGGTTCTGTGCCCCACCTCCTTGGCCACCCATGGTCTAGGGGTTTATTCAACAGCCCCTGGGGCTGGATGTTTTCATCAGAACAGAGGATTAAACCCGGAGTGCAGGGCAGGTGCACACAGTGAGTGATGAGCACCAGAGCTTCTCTCAGGCCAGGCCCCAACAAGAGTGGCAAAGCCATGCTCTGAGCTAGTGAGATTTGCCCCATTTCATTAACTAATGACATGGCTTAACCCCATCCCAATTGGCAAGAAAAGCTTAAAAACAGGGATTAAGTGAAGTGTCTGAGGAAGCACATCCTGTACGCCAGCCAGGCAGAGTTGTACCTTTGAGAAAGGGAGGCCCCCAGTGTCATTCAGCAAGGCTTCTTTTGGGTTGTCTCACTGCCCAAAATCCAGCAGAATGTACTGGCCAGTCAGGTTGTCCAGAGCAGCTGTGGCTGCCCCTGGATCCCTGGCAGTGCCCAAGGCCGAGTTGGAGGAGGCTTGGAGCAACCTGAGACAGTGGAAGGTGTCCCTGCCCATGGCAGGGGTGAACCAAGATGAGCTTTGAGGTCCCTTTCAATAGAAATCATTCCATGATTCCATTATTTTATGATCCTATGACGTGGTGGTCCCTTTTCCTCACATGAGGGACTTGTGGCAACTCTTGAGGTGGAGAAGGTGTTTGCCCTGCGTGCTCCAGGTCAAGGCTGCAGGAGCAGACTGAGGAGCTCTATGCAAGGCTGTGGCCAAGCTCCTGCTCATGCAGGATTTGTTTCCTGTAAGGCTCTGGAGGCTCTGGAGGGCAGAGAGTTGAGTGCAGATGTGCAGCCAGTGTTTGGCCTGACAGATAGGTGGGAATTAGACCTGGGGAGAGACCTGCAAGCCATGGAAGGGAATGCATAGGATCTGCCAAGAAGGTGAGGGAACCACTGCCAGCATTGCTGCTGAGCCTTGCAGAGCAGCACCCCAGAATGAGCATTTAAAGAACAGACTTTGCAAATTGCTGGAGTCCAAATTACAGATCAACAAACACAGCCAGATGGACACTGCTGCCTTCTGGACATCTGCATCATTTATTGGTGCTATCAGGACTCCGCCACGATGCCAAAACTGCAGGCACAGGCCCTTTGCCAAGGCCCTGCCCAGCACAGCCTCCTGCTCTGCCACAAGCACAGAACAAACTAACCAGGACTCACACTGTGAGCAGGAACCTGGCCCGGCTGTCCAGCCTTCCAGTGAAAACCTGCCCTGAAAGACAAGCCTTAGAGAAACTCTGTCCTGCCAGTTGAACCATCTGTCTTGTTCCAGCTTATTAATGAGCCACATTCTTACCTTTGCTTGTGTAGTTTTTCAGCTCTGCTGGCTGAAAAAAACAGCTTCACTTCAGCTTTATATTGACAACAATACTACCCTGGAAATCTGTCAGTGCAAATGATAGCCACATCCACAACCTTTCCAGGTCTGAATGAAACATTTCCCAAGCTGGCATGAGATCAAGCTGCCCAGACCCACCCACAACCTTGCTGTCAAACTCTTTGAACCTCCAGAACAATATGGTGGACCCAGCCTGTCTAACAGGGCTGGTGTCACTCCACAAGGAGCCCTGAACATGCCCAGGAGCCGATCGGAAGAGGATCAGCTGGCCCTGGTGCCCACAGAGGCATGGGCTGTCTCTTGGCATCATTGACTCAGCCACTGTAATGGGGCAGAGGAGGGTTTTGATTATTGACAGTGGCTCATCCTTCACTCTGATTTTACTCCACATTAAGGCTATTGCAGTCAGTAGCCAGGAATACTGGAGCCTCCTGCCTTCAGAACATCATTAGTGATCTCATACAGCTCAATATGAAAAAAGAAAAAAAAAAAAAAACCAACAAAACCAAACCAAACAATTTAAGCCTGTAGCACAAGGAAGAAGGCTGCCTCTATGCAAATATAGCCAAAAAATCCCCAGACTATATTTCTGGAGGCACTACAAAAGGTGGCTGAACATAAAAGCCGTGGTTCTCTTCTTCCCCGTTCTCAGCGGTTAGTCTTGTGTGGTTGGGATTAGCACAGCATTGAACACACCAGTTAGGTACAAAATTGTTGTCAGCATTAGAAAAATCACTTGCCTGTGGACAAGCTTACTGCACAATGAGCTGCTGTGGTCAGGGCATGTATTCAGCAAATCCAAACCCTGGGAGTGAGCACAAGAGCTCCTCTCTGGGATGAAGGACCTCCAAGGAACACGCTCCTGGTTGAAGTGGCTCTGAAAGCTTTGTCTCTCACTGCGAGTGGAGATCTGCTTTACACTGATAAAAACGTGATGCTGAGCGTGCACAAAGCCCCGCGTTGGTGCCAGCTTGGCTTTCCCAGTCCACGCTCAGCACCATCACATTAGTGCTGCACACAAAGACGTGGTAACCTGATTGAGAGGGGAAAAGGGCAGCAGCAAACAGATGCCATCTGCCAGGGAGCTGAACCTGAGCCACTCTGCCCTGGAACAGGCACTCCGGTGTCAGAGCAAAGCTCTGCTTGCAGGGGTGAAACTCAGAGCAATTGACCTTTAGGTGACAGTTTGCAGGATGTCAGCTCGAATGACACTGTAGGGAGGGGAGTGGGTGTTATTAAAGTATAAGATACCACCCACAAGCGGGAAAATAACAAAATTCCCCTAGGGAAAAAAAAAAGCCTGGGCTATTGTGTTAGCCTCCCCGTGTTAGACTTCTTGGCTCACTGCTTCACAGATCCTCTATGGGAGACAAGAGCTTATTACCAGGGTACCTGCATTTCTCATAAGGGGTAAATTGCCTTTTAACTCCTCTCTCTTTACAAGCATCCCACTTAGATCTAATGATGTGCAAAAGTTTACAAACCATTTTCCATGACCTGGAATGCTTGGCAGCTTGTGAGTAGAACAAATAGCTTAGCTGGGATAATAGAGAGGAAATCCACTGAAGTGCTCAAGTCATTAAGATGTTTGCATTTGATGAGACAACCACTACCAAGGGCCGGAGCAAAAGAAATGAGCCAGTGGTGCTCATGCGAGGGGCTCGGAGGCCTCTCTGCATCCATCACCCACCTTCCCAGCACCATGAGACAAAGAATTGAGGAATAAAGAATAGTTCTTCAAATTAACTAACTTGACGAAGAATGCCTGACATTTACTGTGCTTGCAAAATGCAAACTAAGTTTGCAATAAATAGAGCCAGAACTTGCAAACAAGGTAAGAGATGCAAGGCTACCAGTGATAAGTGAAAAAACCAGGGCCTGGACCAAGGAAAATTAATCTCAAAGCCTAGACTGTGCCAAAGAGGCTAAGACGGATGCTCCAGAGACAAAGTTAAAAAGTTCAAGTGTAATACAAAGTTAAAAAGTTCAAGGGTAAAAACGAATTTAGAAGCCTTTGTCAGAGACCCTGACGACCCCTGAATTAGAGAGGTGCAAGCGTAAAAGAGAATATCGCTTATCTCTTGACTCATTTGAATGTGAAGTGAAGACAGGTGAGACTAGGCAGAGCTAGGAAATAAAAATATATTAAACGAATTATATAATCCCAGGCTTATAGGGAATAAATAGAGCAATAGTTTGGGGTTTCAGCACGTGTGTTTTGGAGGAATTATCCCTGTGCGCCTCAGCGCTGAAATAAACCATACCTACTTCATAACTTTTACAAGTTATGGGGTTTTTCCATGTATCACACCACCAGAGCTGCTGGCTGAAATCTTTTCCCAGCGTACCAGCTTGCTTGCTTTCTGCCCAAAATCTTGAAATTCAAGTGATTCCACACAAGGAAATAAATAACAAATTAAATCCCACAATGACCACAATTGCATCACTCCCAAAACTTTGAAGAGAAGGGCTGAGGCAGCAGATACTCACTGGAGCTCTTTGGGAAACATCCTCAACCTGAAGGTATAAGGTGGAGTTAAATACCTCTTCATTCTCAATCTCCATTGCTGTACCTTTCATTCATATTTTAAAACTTTAGGGAAGATAGGTTTTTTTGCTTTATTGCTGAGTGAAATGCATCCTTTTCCCAGGAATAACTGGGAGCTGCCTGGTGAACGGGGAGGATCATTGCAGGAGGACAAAGTGAACAAAGTGAAAAAAGTGAAAAAAGTGAAAAAAGTGAAAAAAGTGAAAAAAGTGAAAAAAGTGAAAAAAAGTGAAAAAAATTAAAAAAGTGAACTCCTCACTGTGAACTCTGAGGGGTCAGGAGGAGGCAGCAGCCTCAGGAGCAGACACGGGAGCCCTTTGGGCTCTTTTGGGGTATGTCCATTCATACCGCACACCTTGGAAAGGGAAGCTGAGGCAAAAACAAACACCTTATGAGCATCAGATGGAAAGGAGGATTTTATCTTTGTCACTCAGCCTCAGGGACACATACAAATGGAGACAGAAGGGATTGCAAGCAAGTAACAAAAGCTGTTTCACACTCATGGTTTCTGTGATGAGGACAGGAAATGTGGTGCACAGGACCTTGCTCCTGCCCAATTTTCAGCTCCATTCTGGGAGACCCTGTGCCATCAAGACTTCTGCCCACTGGTTCCAAGACACTCGACCTTCCTCCTTCTCTCTCTCCTACTATGCTGCTTTCTCACTGCAGACTCCAGTTCCTGGAGTGCAAAAAACCAGGGAGTTGCCCGTGCTCAGGTGGGAGATGTCTCACTGGCGCTTGTGTTTTACCCAAACTCTCACAACATCACTTGAGGACTGACACTGGTGGTTATAACTGAACTAATCCAGATAAACTCCTTGCTTTTTCTCTCCAACTGACTGTGGCAACTCAGCATGTCCAGGTGGTATCTGGGAGGACAATGCCTGCCCTTCCAGAGGGATATAAAAGTCATCCCTAATTTGGCTCATTATCTGCTGAGTCCCTGGGTGTCATTTCAACAACTGATGAGAAACAAATTACTTCAGAGCAATGTGCATTGTGCACAGTTGCATGGAATTCTTTCCCAACCCTTTTTCCTTTATAGGAATCATAAAAATGTTGGATTTTTATGACTAAACAAACACTGTGACAGCAGCAATTGTCTGCCATAAATAAATGCCGAAATTAATTAGAGTAGACAGAGGTAGAGTGATGAAGTCTTCAAAATCCACTTTTCCACAGTGTCCTCTTGCAATGTCATTGCTTTCAGACCTGACCCTCTGCTGACACAGCCCAGGTGCTGTCCCAGGGCTGTGGAGTTCCTCTCCCTGCACCAAAACATGAAGTTTTCAGACAGGAAATTGCTGGGATTCACATAAAACTGTGTTAGTAACAGTTTCATGGTGCTTAGTGGATGCTGGATTTACACGTATCCCCCTCCTCACCATTCATAAATACATGCACAAGCGTCATCTTATTCACACAGATTTTGGCAAAAGGCCCATTGAATTCAGCAGAGAGAAGTCCATTGACTTTGGTAGACTTTGCACATTGCGGGTGAGAACAGATGGAGGCTCCATTCACCAGTTGCCACTTGTTAGTTAAAGCTTATTATTGCTGCAGAGTTTTGTTAATGCATTTACAAATGGAGCATGATCCGGGTGATGTAACCACCGCTGAGTGCTGGAGAACAGCAGATGTGCTCTCCCAACACGGTGCAGTGAACAAAGGATACCCCTGCATGCACAGGCCTTGCAGGCTGGAGTTTAGTGTCCCACTCTTCTCTCAGCCTTCAGAAGGCAGCGGGCCTGCAGCAGGGCCACTTGCCCACAAGGAAAAGGCACCTTCCAGTCCCAGTGTGAGACAGCACAGCCCTGGCACAAGACAAGCAGAAAGAAGGAACGTGTGAGCACAGGCCTGAGGAAGGTCCCATGGGTTTGGGCAGGAGCTGCTCTGACCTTTCCACAAGCTGCAGCTACGCAGAGTGGAAACTCTCCTTGCTTTATGAGGGAACAAGAAATCACATTTCCTGAGCCCAGCCAGGGGAAAGGATGTCTTCTAGAGACAAAGATCTCCCTACACACGGCTCCTGCAGCTTTGGCCATGATCTTTCCTTCAGGAACCCACACTACTGTGTTTCTCAACGCTGCATCTTGTTTCTGTGGAGCTCCACAACTCCATGTGGCAAAGCAGGTGAGGTGGGGACTGCCCAGTGGCTCATGGGCAGGCAATGCTCAGCAATCAGCTTTTGCAAAAGGCAGGAGGCTACATTGCCCATGGAGCCATAGGGTTATAACAGCCGTAAAATCATATCATACCAGGCTGCCTTGGGTTGGAAGGGACCTTAAAATTCATCTCATTCCACCCTCTGCAATGGGCAGGGACAGCTACCACTAGACCAAGCTCCAGCCTGGCCTTGGACACTTCCAGGGATGGGACAGCCACAGCTTGTCTGGGCACCCTGTGCCAGGGCCTCACCACGCTCACCGGGAAATGTGCCAGAGGTCTGGCTGGGAGCATGCGGAGCTGACTCATAAAGCTCTCATTAAGAGCTGACTCCCCAGAAAGCTCCTCCTGAGGCATGGATGAGCCAGCTTGTTCCAGTGGTCAAGCACTGGGATGTGGGCCCAGAGGGACCATAGAAGATTGAAGATTTGCACAACTTGCCTTGACAAACACTGAGCCACCTGTGCCAGCAAGGCAGTGAGATCTGTCTGATCTGTGCTGTGATTTTACACTCTATATTCCAGTGGTGCTGGAGTACATCAGAACTGAAATCCTTGCGTGGAACCACGCCAGAGTCACATAACAAAACCTGCTGTTTCTACACTTCTTAAAATGCTTCAGGGAGGAAAGTTAACATATATGAGTTATAGAGGAACTGAACCTTCCCATCCCTGCTTGCTCGTTCTGCTTCAGGGCTTTTTGTCAAGACTACAGGAACAGCATCTTTTGGGCCTGTGCCAGGCTTGAAGGGCTTATGTTGGGATATTTTTTTTTCCATCTCACACATATCCTTCCAATGCTGGATTTGGTGTTGTGTGGCTTCAGCCATGGTTAATAAGCACACTCCCATGTGTGAACGTCTTTTGTACAACGATTGAAACGCGGATCTCTCAGGCAGACTGTAACTAAGCTCATCCTGCAACAAAACTTTTGAGTTTTGGGGAGGTCACCTTCACCTCACAGATCAAGTCTCCTCAGCAGGGAGCTCTTTTTATAACATCTCTTCCTTAACCATTTGGTTTGACCACGCACCTGCTGCCTTCCTCCTGGGCTAACCCAACATTCTGCAGCCCACAGATGCATCTACAGACATCACGCTTCCCCATAGGAGCCACCATGGGGGTTATGGAAGTATCTGTCTTGCTTTTTTGACATCTTTGGGCAGGCCTAAAAGTGTTACTGAGAAAGCCATTAATTTCTACCCAGGATTAATTCATACACTCAAAAAAAAATGCCATTCCTTTGTTCTCTAAGGCCACTCCATCTATGTTCCCTGTGCTCTTCTGCTCCCAATGCAGCTATTTAAAACACATGGTCTCCTTCCACTCAGCTCCTGAAATAAAGGCAGAGGGAAAAGTGTTTCTTCTATATTTCAATGCCAATTCTTCAGCATACAAAAATTCTTAACCCCAGTCCCACCAGTGAAACCAGTTCAGGCAGGAAAGAGCCACAAGATGCTCTTCTCTCAGAAGGCATCATTGTGCCAAGCTCAAATCCAAGCAGTTCTCAAGTTGTCAGGTTTGGGTGGTTGGACCCATTAAACAAAGCTTGAAACTTTCTGCTACAAACAGTCACCATAAAAAACAAGGTGAGATCAAACTCCAGCATTTTGGGGAGAAAATTATGCAAACCAAAGATGGCAGCTAATGCCTGTGCAGAGCTGGCCCTTGTCACTCAGCATGTGACACAGCTGGCACAGCTCCTGGGCTGGGCACAAGGGTCACATCTCCATCCCCATCCCCTCCTCCTGCTGCTCCTCTCCACAAACACACCCATCTGTGCAGCCAAAGCAGACCAGGGAGCACAGGGAGCAGGAGCGAGGCTGTGCAGCTGTAGCTGTCTGTGGAAGAGCAGCCTGGCTCTGTAGCTGGTATCAGTTAGTGTGTACAGAGCCTAAAAATAGAGACCCTCTGCTCTCACAATGACTCACAGATGCAGAAGGGAAACCCACAAGCTCAGTGCTTGGCTGTCCCCTGAGCTGATTGAAAGTTTGCACCTAAAACTTTGTTTTGACACAAAACGGCTTTTTGAAAAATAAACTAACAAAAGAAAAAAAAAAAGAAAAACCAAAACTCCTCTCTCACCACCAGAGCTGCTGGGAATTCTTCTAATTTGGTCTAAGTTTGGAAGAGGTCTTAGTCAGTAGAGAATGACATTTTGTAATTTTTAAACGCTAGTTGGCAAACCCCCTGCAAGTATTTACCTGCTAAGCTCTTTCTTGGAGACCTTTGAGACCAGATGAAATGGTGCAAGGTGTGCCAGTCCTCTGGAGCTTTAATGGGGATACAGCTCCCTTTTCAGACAGCTCTGAGTCCAGCTCAGGAGGAACACATCCACCAGCTGCCGTGCTGAATCCCATAGGGAGGGGATCCTTCAACTCCCTCTGTTCCTCCCGTGCATCAGGAGCTTTTGGCCATGCCATGGGTGATTGTAACCTGGAGGGGAAGTAGAAAGGAACCAGGGTCCCTTGGGGAGGCCCATTACTGCTCCAGCCCTATCCTGCCCATGATAAGATGAGGTCCTTCCTCCCCTGTTTATCTGCCCCATGGTCACAGGTCATTCTGGGACTCATTGAGCAGCTGCCTGTAATTCTGGAGATGGAATCTGCAGAGATTTTCAAAACTGCTGAACAAGGCCAGGAGCATCCTGCCCCGTGTTTGACCTGTGAGGCCGGATCAGTGACCTCCAGGCTTCCTTCCCATCTCGGTGTTTCCCTGGTGTCTCCTCTCAGGCCCGGTGGAGTTGAGCAGGCACAGCCTGAGCTCCTGAGAGCAGAGGAGCAGAACAGGCCAGGACAGCCAGGCACCAGCACGGCGTGCTCTCTAAGCCTCCTCTGCTCCCACCTGAGCCTCAGCTGGCCTCATTCGGTCCTTCCCCATTTGGGGGTGAGGGAGGAGAGGCAGCGCTGAGACACTCCACACTGGAGTCAGGCACCAGGACAAAAACCACTCGCTCACAAGGTGAGCCCTGGGTCTGCTCTGGCAGCTCCACCCCTGCAGAGGACCCGGCCACCAGCTGGGCTTTTCCTCTCCTTCCTCAGTCCTGGAAGGCCAGGTGGGCTCTGTGGTGGAGCTGGGTTGGGCTGTGGCTCTGTGAGTGCATCCATGCCCATGGCACACGGGGCTGCAGAGATACAACCCAGCTCCCTGCCGTGGCCGAGAGTGGGGACAGAGACCTGAGCACACAGAACTGCCCTGAAGTTCATTCTGTGGGAGACATCAAGCATTCAGTGGGCGAGAGCAGGGCAGGGGTGTCCATCCTGATCTTCACACACCCTGGGAGCGTCCTCGCTGCCTTCGCTCCACTCTGTTGTACCTTCAGTCTGAGCTCCAGCACAGACAGCCCAGCCCCAAGGAAGAGGCCAGGAGCTCACACACTTGCAAGAGATCTCAAAATGCTCCATTAAATCCCTGCACTGCCAAGCACCTCAGGGAAGAGCTGAGGGAGGACCACAACAGGAGCCTGGCTCAACCCCTGTCTCATCCCTGTGAGGGCAGCCCAGATGTGGCACTGTGGGAATCCTGGACACAGGGAATGTTTCTCTGCCTGTCCTGAGGGGTCCTGATCCCCAGGAAAACACTGCTTTTAACCTCCGTCCATGGAGAAAGCTTCCAAAGCTTTGTGATGACTTGAATCAGCAAGTGTGTAAATAGGTAGTAACGTAGTTTGTCACAGGGTAAAAAATTTAGATTTTTGGGTTTGATTTAGTATGGATGCAGGTGAGAGACCAAGATGGAGGATTTTGGGTGTTGTCCCTGCCTCCTTCTTCCTTCTTCTACCTACTCCATTTTCTGCTGTGTGGGGAGCACAATTTTATTGGACGAAAGTGTCTGCAATGCAGATACTATGTGAATAGATAGAAAGTTAGGAATAGGTGGGAAAAGGAAATAAAGTACGTGTTAGGTACATTGTTGTAGTTAATTGGATAGCAGATCTTGTATATAAGGCCTTGGAGCATTTTGAGGCCTCGAGGTGCTGAGAAATCATTGTCATCCAGAGCTCTGAACTGATAAAGATAATAAACTACCCAGAAGAAGGAAACACCAGCAAGTCCTGTCTGCTTCATTTCTGAGCGTGGCACAACACCCTGACGCCTTCCCAGGTGACCCTCAGGTCAGGGGACCTCGTGTCAGTGAATCTGACGTGGCACCAGAGGCAGTCTGGGCAGCCCTGCTCCCCCAGAAAGGAGCTGCCCCAGCAGGAGGCACAGGTGGGTTCACAACTGGAGCACCTTCCCAGTTCCCTTGGGAACAGCAGCACAGGGCCCTGCCTTGGACACAGGGCAAGGGGGGACAGTGAAATGGAAATCAGCCAGCGGTGATGAGCTGCCCGTAATTCCCACAGACAGCTCGGAGGAGAAAGACCTCAGGAAGCCTCCCCTGTTCCCTGCCAGGATCAGCCCCATCTCAGCTAATGACCATCTGCCTGCTGGCCTGGTCTGTGACCCCAGCAGGGCAGAGCCACCCGACAGCTAGGGATGGATCCTCCAGCTCAGTCCGGAGATCCCCACCTTGCTCACCCCTGGCTCTTGTCCCGGGGAAGGTGATGGAGGCAGAATGTGGCCTCTTGTCACCACACGCAGTTAGAAGTGTCCCCTGCGTGGCAGTGGCCACTGCTCCCATGACCTTGGTCCTGCAGAGTACCAGCTGGAGCCTCAGCGAGTCTGCCAGGAATGAAATGGGCTGTCCTGAGCCCACCTGGGAGCTGGCACTGCCACAAGCCCTGGTGGGGGAGCAGCTGCAGGACCCGTGGCCACCCTTCAGCTCACTTGTGCCAGTGCCTCACAGCCAGTCTCTGCTCAGCCCCTGTTACCATTGGTTTGTACCTCTGAGGAAACCCAGACTCAATTTCTGCCACAAGAGCAACCAAATTATCAATGAAATCATTCAACCAGAAAATTATTTCATGATCATTTCAGATCTAGTTACTTTTATATTCCCTTTTTCTCACCAGCAAAGTGCTGTGTTTGAGATTAGCCAGGAACATGTTGTTCCAGCTGAAGCAAAATTTCTGCTTTCATTATAGCCTCTGTACCAAAGGGAGCTCCTTGGCCCTTGGAGGATTGGTGCACTTCTAAGTGAGACCACAGGGCTCAGGCTCCTGTGCAACATTGGCCATTTGGGCTGGGTCTTGTCACTGTGTGTGGCTCTTTCCTACCTGGCAGGCTTGCAGATCTCTCTGGGCCTCTCACACCTCTCTCCTGGAGAGACGCTGTGGACTGACTCTCACAAGCAGGAGCAAGATCCCTGCCCCTACAGGAAGGGCCATAACTCCCAGGACAGCAAGATGTTCTCTCTCTCATTGGGCAGCTAAATATTTCATTATTCTTCACACAGCACAGAAGACAGGAGATTTTCCACCCCCTGGCTCTGCACACCCACAGCAGGACAAAGGCACTTCGCAGCTCGACAGCTGTGGGAGTCCAGCCCCAAGCATCTTATTCAGACCAAAAGGTCTTGTCCAGTTTCCTGTGACTATCACTGGCATTTCCACGAATGCCACACTCACTGAGAGAAAAGTCACTTTCTGTTAATAATGATACTTGAGTTGGTGGAAAACACTGGGAATTTCTCGCCCATGAGATGAAATGGTATTTTGTTTTGATCTGAATCAAGATTTTCTTTGAATTTTAGTCTGAAAATTTTGGAATTGATGGCTCTGTTACATTCTCAACTTCTTGTCTGTTTTTCCTCTGAGCTGCCAACCCACAAAGTATCCTGGTTGAGCTTCAGAAATTTGTCGATACGGGGCATTGTCAGTTGCACTTACATGCAACATTTTTACAAATAACCAGAATAGATGTGTGAGAATAGAATAGATTTGCTCTGAAATAGGGCACTGGGACAAAGAGAAAAGCACAGTGTGCCCAAAGCGTTCATGATGAATAACTATAGAAATGTCACTGCTCCTACACACCAGCCCATCATTAAATACTTCCACTTTAGTGAAATGGCAAAAAAACAGTTGATGCTTTCAGCACAGAACAAACCAAACTCTATCCACATCTGCCTTACAGTGTCAGATTCGTGCAGGAAGCAGAAGTGTTCCTGTGAGATTATCATCTCTATCTAGAACATGCTTGTGAAAAGTGAGAACACAATGCCAGCACAGTGCAAGGTGCCTGTGCATTTTAATAGTGATATCATTGCTAAAATGAGATATAATGATCTTTGGTTCGCTTTTCTAAAAAAACTGACTCAAAGGAGTTTCTGGGCACTTGCTCAGAAATTTATTCTTCCTGAACCTTAAAATAACCCTTCCAACTCAGTCCTTCCAGACCACAGAAGAGCATTGCTGTGTGATGGTTAATCGCCCTTGGTAGCATTCAAGGGGTTTAGTTCTGCCACCAATTCTGGCAGAATTTAATTCTGTTTGTCTAAATTTCCACAAAGAAATGGTGATTTCCAGCTCTGGACAGTGCACAGTGTGAAAGCTCGAAGAATTGAAAAGTCTGCTTATTTCTAGGAGGAGCTGATCCAAATTTCCCAACTGCAGGAAAAGGAATCTAAGAAGAGCAGAATCAAGTAGAGAATTCCTTCTCTCACACTGAGAGACCAGAGGGGCTGCTCTGCCTCTCCCACCTTCTCCTCTGGCTGAGGGCAGGACCAGCCCCTCCTGGAGGCAGTGATATCCTTTTTACAGGGTTTAAGTCAGGCTCTCACCTTTCTACCATGGCATGAGGAGAACTCTCCTCCATCTAAACGAGGTGGCTGAGAGGTCACAGTGGGACACTCAGAGTTTGGGATTATGTAGAAATACTCATTTCCAAAGAGCTGCTCCAGAGTTTTGGCGGGTGGTGCCCTGTGTCTCAGAGCTCAGACCTCCCTCTCTCACTGTGGTGCTTGTGGCAGTACCACAGCCATGAGACACTCTGCAGTGGCCAGGAAGGTGTGCTCACAATCAGAGAATTGCTGTCGCGTGTTAGCAATCAGCAGGAGCACCTCGCTGACTGACTCCATGTCTTGCATTCCCAGGGAATACCTTCCTCCCTCCAGCAGCACTTCAGATATCCTCTACCTACCTGGCCTGGCTGTCAAACCCAAACCAATTTCAGTCTGTGCAGATCCCCAGCATCGGGCATCAGCAGAGACCTTGGATTCATGGTCACACATAAGCATAGACCCAGTGCAGGAAAAGCCAGGGGTGTCCTGAGCATTCATCACCTCAGGCCATTGTTTGTCCCCTTCCTAGGCTGCCTCATGGGAGATAGGAGAGCAAAAACACCAAGGGAAGAAATCCTGAGATATCTAATCCTGAGATTAGTTTAGGAGCCATGGATATTTTTATCTAGAGCAATCAAATGGGTTAGGGAGGTATTTTGGGTTTGTAGGCAGCATTCATGGACTGTGCTGCCAATTATAGTGCCCCGGTCTCCCAACAAATGTGGACAAATTAGAACTTGCCTGGGATTGTTGGATTTCTTTGAGAACTTGCAGCAAAAGTATTTTTAAAAAATCCTACATTCTTTATCAATAAGAAAAAATAACTTAAGGTGGTAACCTCTGACACCTGCTGAGTGGTAAACGACCTGACTCCTTCTTGTGGCTTTTCCCCAGATCTGCTGGTGGCTCAGTTGTCCCACACATGCCAGAAAGGATGGCCAGCCCTGCTAAGCCCACTGAGCTGGGAAAGGATAAAGGATTCACTTGAGAAACTTCTGAGTGTTGCTCATCCAGCAACAAGCAGTTGTGCTGGTCCCTCTGCTCTGCTCTTTCCATCTCAATGCCTCAACCCAAGAGGAAATGGCGTTGCACCAGCCTGGAGGAGCTGAGACAATGCAGCTTGTGGCCACACCAGCCTGGCTGAGCTGCACAAGTGACAGTGGCATTTGGCCACATCCAATTGTCACAGTCTGGCACGGAGTCTCAGTGGTTCTGCCATTTCCAACACCTTCTCTTCCATCCATAGGCAGCTCCTATATTTAGTAATTCTGTTGGTGGCAAAGGCTCAGCCTCCAGGATGTTGATTCAGACACCCAGACACTCAGCCACTTCCTGTTTGGATGCACTAAAATTATTTGCATCATTTAAAAAGTGATGTTGGTTAAGGGAAACAAAGTGTTATTGTCAGAGGAGGCTGAGCTGGGTTAAGCGCCCATGCACAATGGAAAAAAAAGCAGAACAAAACGCCTCCATGTCCCAAGAGTAGCACACTCAGTGCGTCCTGGGAGCCACTTTCACCCCTCCTCTGGCCCACCAGCACCGCTATTGCCACAGCAGTGCAGTAAAGCACGAGGATCCCCTGCCCAGCCTCCTGCAGGGTGACCCAACATCATCTGTATCTGAATCTCAGGAGCAGAGGCACATCCAGGAGCTGAGCTCTGCTGTCTGGAGCAGGCAGTAGAAAGCACTTGCTTCCTCTGCCACCCAAGCACTCACAGCTACAGACAAGCTTTCCCACTGTCACACAACCTGTGCAGAAATGTGGCATCCAAGATCTTCACAGACTTCTGGTGGCTCGAGGTTTTTGCAGGGTGGCTGTGTCTGTCAGCTGGACCCAGCTCTGTCGCTCCTGTGCTTCATGTCTTGCCAGGGCAGCTGCTGGGTGAAAGGGCAGACAGAATTCACTTTGGGCTGAGTGCTGCTGGGTGAGGGGTGATGGGGGAGCCCTGCCCAGCTCTGCCAGGGCCTGTGTTTGCCCTTCCACAGAGCCTGGCTGTGCTCCAAGGCCACCTGCTTCAGTGTCACCCAGGGCTCAACTAGGACACCTTCCAGGAGCTGCAGGAGCTTGGAGACATCCCCTGCCCCCTCAGCCTCTCATCTCAGCCTGTGCCTGCAGCTTCTGCAGCTTCTCCACTCCCTGAAGAGAGGCAAGAAATGATTTGCAAAATATTTTCAGGGAATTCTTGCAAGTGATTCCCTCTCCACTGCCTGCAGGACCTGCATGTCTGATATCAAACACCCAACTACTCGGTGCCCAACTCCTCACAATCACCCAAACACACAACGCCCCCAGACATTTACATGATGGGAGTTGTTCTGGATGCTTCACATCCCATCTGCAAAATATGACCAATTTAGCCTTTCTCCTGTTTTTTTTAAAAGCCTTACTAAGCTACTCCCAATGTCTAGGAAGGCTGATGACTCAATAGGTATTTCCACAGAGTCTGGACAAGCAATCTCTTGGCAAGGGTTGTTTATGACTTAGCTGCAGATGGATTCACCTATCCTGCCTTCTTTTTAGCAGAGATGTAATTAGTCATGTGGTCCAGGAGCTTTAAAAGTGGGTGGGCGTCTTAATGCCTTGACTTGCCATCTTAAAAACACGCAGCTGGGCTCCTAAAAGACAAGGTGATCCTATTTCACTGTCCTTTCTAAAATTCATTGTCAAGTGCTTCTTCCAAGCCCAAACTAGGTGAGTGCACTCTTTAAGCTAAGGAATAAAAGGCAAATTAAAAATAAGAAATCTCAAGCAGTAGGTTCTGAGTCACCCTCAGTCAATGACAGCAGCTCTGCAATCAGCATTTAGGTCATAACTGCATTGCTATTGTATGTCCAGGAATATCATCTGGCACCCACAGCAGTAGCTGTGTTGAGTCAGCAAGGGAAACAAGAGTCAAATATAGTTAAAATCTTTTTTTTTTGTTGTTACTGAATTTAGCAACTGTTTCTGACTATCTGTCACAGCAGAGCAAACCTGCAAAGTCACATCCCTGGATTTCTCAGAAGAAAGTTGCAGTTTGATTATTGCAAAGTGTTTTAAACCTCAGGTCAAAAGTTCCCAGTTTGTGGCATCCCAGAGTTCTTCAGGTTTGAATATACTTTTTGATTTTAGCATCTGATAGCAAAATGTCAGGTAAGTACTGATCATAGCAGAAACTGCCAGTGTGAGAAGTCAAGGATGTTTCTCCAACACGAGAGCTGGAGCAGGGCACACAGAGCTTGTGCTTCCCCTGCAGCTTCAGCTGGCAGCAAACACGATGTTTAGCAATCCTAAACAAGCCTGGTACAAGTCAGGGGTGATGGCAGAAGGAAGGATCCTGAGCCCTTTGCATGCAGAGGGGCCCCTGCTGCCACCTCCCTGAGACAAGGTGAGCATTGCCGGTCCTCCCAACCAGGAGCAAACTTTCCCCATATCCCAGCTCAGAGAGGTGCAATGTCCAAGCTCAGATTCCCACACCCACCCCAAACTGCACACCCTGAGTGCTGCCTGCACATTTCCCTCTGCAGTGATCCTCTCCTTGTGGAATGTGAGAACTTTTATTTTCAGCTTCGTCTACTTTACCTTCTCCTGGCACACACTGAGACCTGAGAGCGTGAAAGCTGACCACACTGCTGAACAAAGATAAACCTTTGATTACAGAGTTGAAAATAGAGTTAAAAACATGGGAAAATACAAATACAAGGACACAAGGCAAGGGTAAGGCCAAGATCATTGCTGGTTACTGCCCAGTCTGCTTTCTGGGGGATACCCCAGCCTGTAATTCAGCTGCCATGTACCTGGAGACTGCAAGAGCAGGATCCTAGAACATCACCCTACTTTCCCCTGCTTTTATTCATTTCCTTTCTGGTTGACTCGTTGATGCAAGTGCACAGGGACTTCTTCTCCACCCAAGCCTCCCTGCCCTTGCAGACCTCCTGATTTCTCTGCTGAGTTCACTCCTTCAGGCTTAAAGCACCTTCTTGTTGCCTGCAGGATGGTCACGTTTTGTGACTCCCAAGGAGCCTGCGTTGCTCTCAACAGAACTCTGGTTTCCTCCAGAGTTCTTATCTGTGCCCACACAGCTGCATCAAGGGCAGCAACCCCAGCCAAGAGCCTTCCGGTCCACAGCCTCCCCTCCTTTTGCCACTCTGGGGGCTGCCCTGTTACCCTGCTCACACACTGGCTCCCCAGCAGGTTCAGGGTTGAGGAGCTGCGTATATTCCCATGGATTTTGAGCAACTAATCCATGCACTGGCTTTGCAGGACTTCTGGGCTCAAGGCAACCCAGAAATAACAGCACAGAGAAGCCAGCCAGGCTTTCCCAAGCTCCCACCAGGCAGTCCAGCAGCTTGGGATGAGAAGAGTTGGGGGAAGGAGCTGGGGTTGGACAGGGCTTGGTGAGGTGTTGTCTGTGGATGTCACAGGCACTGGTGGAGTTGTTTGTTGAAAGAATTTGCAAATGAGTGTAATTGATTAAGAAACGGAGTAATTGTGCAATCTGCTGATTACAGAGAAAGGGGTTATTAATCCTCCAGACAGGCCTGGTAAAGGCCCTGCCAAAATATTAGGGAAGATGCTGTGAGGAAGAAAAAGGGCCTTTTGTGCTAGTCACAGCACACCTGGCTGCCAGCTCTGCTGCACGAAGGATTAAGCTGATTCAGCACCTGAATTGATCCAGACATACCCTGGAGACCACTGCTTTGAGATTCAGCTCCCTGTGGGAGAACCACGTCACCTGAGGGTCCCCTTGCAGACCATGGTGGAGTTCAACTCACCCCTTGAGACCGAGCTTCAATCTGACATTTGGACACCGATGTGCCTCCCTCAGTCAATGGAGTTTAGGGGAAGCTGGAGATGCCAACTTCAGGGTGAACTGACCTTCTGTTATATCTCTGCTGGCTCTGAATTAATCAGCTCTCCCAGAACCTCCTGGCTGGTGGGAGAGACATTCACCCTGACCCCTAGATGTATTCAAACCTCATCCCCTGCTCCTCCTTCAATAAATTGGGTGTAATTAGTAATAAACCCCCACAACATGCTATTGGAACTGGAACAGAGGGAAGGACTAAGAAACCATAAATTATATATGTTTGAAACAAACTCCAGTGCCTTTGTAACCTTCCTGTAAATCATTATTATCCCACCTAGTAAAATAGTTATTTTAATCCATGTTCCTCTACTATAAAAACTATATGTTAGGGACAATATTAGAGCTATCTCCAGATAAGAAAATAAGCTTAAGGACTAGAAAGAAATTAAGACTTCAAAAAAGCCCAGGGACTAGAGACATAGGAAGGCTCACTCAACTTGAGTCTGATCCCAGGTGTTATAGGAGAGGAAAGCACCTTCCCAGCCTGTGTCTCTCCTGCCCTTTTGACTTTGCCAGACCCTAAGATATGTTGTGAGCAAAGCTCCTGTTCTCAGCAGCAGGCACAGGCTCAGGGCAGAGGTGCAGGCTGACTGCCTTCCCCTGAGCCTTTCCTTGCTGCTTGACACATTTCCTTTCAGCAGTGTCTCCAGACAGGAGCAGGGATGCTCAGCTGGAGCCCCACATGCCCCAGGCTCCCTGGGAGCAGACAGGGCATCCCCCATCACCCCCGCTGCCAGAAGGACTTTGTACTCAAGGGTCACACACCACTGGCCACTCACAGGGACCAGGTGGCACCTGAGGACAAAAGGAGAACCCAGACCCACCCTGGGGACATCCTGAGTGGCTGAGGCATCTCCAAGTCTTGGCACTGGGGCATTATCCTCCACGAGCAGAGCCGTGCGAGCAGAGCAGGGGCAGATAAACTGGCTGCAGCCTGCCCGGTTAATCTGTGCTCAGTTCCTTTATCCTGTCTGCCTGTGTTTAACCTCCCTCCCAGCCACCTGCAGCCATGGCCGTGGGAGCACAGGACACGGCTGTGGGAGGGCAGGGGACGAGCAGGGAGCACCTCAGTGGCAGTTCAGGTGCTGGCCCAGGCTGGGCACACCTGGAAGGTGAGGATGAGTGAGCAGTCCCAGGGGTCTGGGCACACCTGGGCACACCTGGGCACACCTGGACACACCTGGACACACCTGGACACACAGGGCTGGTTTGAGTGGCATTGCTTGATCTGGGAGACAACCATGGACGAGGTAGATTTGGCATTTGGGACAGGCTCAGAGCAGGATAGAGGCGGAATGAGAGATGCAGAGCACAGCTGAATGAGGACACTTGTAGGGGTAAAAAATCCATATGAACAGGAGATCTGTCTTCCCACAGAAAAGCTGGGAGTGCCAGTTTGGATAAAATAGAGGTTGAGAAGACATGGCAGGGAAAATTGGTGGAATCTGTCCCACTAGGCCACTGCTGGGCAGGAACGAGGGACACAGGGGCCTGGCTGGGCAGAGTGCATGGCTGAGGCCAGGTGGAGAGGCACAGATAGGGCTGTGTCTCCAGGCTGGGCAGAGGAGGAATTGAGGTCCTGCAGCAGGATATGAGTCTTCCTCACCTTTGCAGACACAGTGTCCCGTGCAGAGCAGTTTGAGTGTTTGCCACCTGCCCACCTCCCACCTCCAGGCCCCAGCAGAGGCTTCATGGCCCCACTGTGGGCCTGGTAGTGTGGGGTTGCTGAGAAACAGCTGGAAGAAAGCCTCTGCTCATGGTGTGCTTCCTATCGGAGGAAAAAGAAGAGAAATGCCAGTTCTCCGTGCTGTCAAGATGGAATTTTAGGAAATCCCCTTTCATCCTCACAGATGTTTTCTGTTTAAATATTGATCCTTCTACTTTGAATGTGCTCTGTACTCACTTAGCCTGCTCCTCTGATAGAGTTGAGACAAAATGCTCAAGGGTCATCTCTTAATATGCTTAAAAAACCTCAAAACCATGATGCCACTGGGTCTGTCAAGGGAAGAGAAGGTGAGGCAGCTTCACCCCCTCCTACAGCCCCAGGGAAAAGGCACCAAACTGGTATCTGAGAGCTCTTGTCACAGCTTTGCAACAGACCATGGTGGCAGCAGGGCAAGGCCACCAAATCCTCATTTCTTGCACCAGGATTCATGCAAGGTTTTTCCTGCTGGTTTAAATGAATATCCAAAATCCAGGTAGCATCAGAAGGGCTGGCTGTGCTCGTTCTGACAGCCCTATTCAAAGTAAAGAAGGTCTAAACTACAAACTGACCCTCACAACATAGGTAAGTGCTCATAAGACAGAAATCTGACTGAAACAAAAACAAACAAAAAATATAAAAAATTTTTAAAATTTTAAAAATTTAAAAAATTAAAAAAAAACCAAACACAACCAAAAAAAAAAAAACTAACAAAAAATAGGCATTCAGATTCTCTGAAATATAAGAATCACTTCCTAGATTACCTTGCTGGTGCAAGCAGGCATCTCCCCTCAAACATCAATAAATTCCTGAGTATTATGTTCAAAGGAAAATAACCCATTAAACTGAGCAAAATAAATCAAAATGCAATAACCAAACACCTTGCTGCATCTCCAAAACTTTTTCATCATTCACTGCTTATTCTACTAGCTACAGAATTATAAGACTCTTGCAAAAAAATCCTGTTCATCCAAATCTACATTTTTGTCTTTGATTACATCAAATATTTGACAAGTGGAAACAACACAGAATTACAAGTGGTCAGTAAATATTGTGCTTGTTGCAGTGATTTATTTTAAAAGCCATTTCACACGAGGCATTCACGATCCTCTCCACCCTTAGGTAAAATTTCTATTTGCCCTTCCTCAATCCTGCAAAGTCAAGACCCTCCAGCCTGATGGGATGCAGTTGGTCTTTGTATTAAGGTAAACTGGAACAAAATCCTATTTAGCTTATGCTCAGGGACACTCAGAGCTTCTGGTGGCAAGGGCTTATTCCAGGGGGATTTGTGGAGTTTGACACAGATAGGACTTCAGCTGGAGAGACCAGGAACGTATCAATAGGGCCAGGCAAGGATGGATGTCCTGATTCCCAGCTGTCCTGTCCCTTTTCCCGATGGGGCAGAGCAACCTTCAGAACACTTGCATGAAATGATTTCTCCCCCACTCTGCTGGAAGATGAACCAGAGTGTGCACAGACACACAGACCCTGCTCCTGAGGGGGCTAACATGTCCCACGCTCCCTTCTCTGGGGAGAAGGAGTCTGGAAGGAGTTAGAAGAGCTGTGGTGGGAGGGGTGAGGACAGCTGAGTCTACCTCACAGAGAAACCAGAGAAGAGGAAAAGCAGGAGGGCAGGAATAGCCAGGGCATCTGCACCAACAGCTGGGCCTCGTGGATGCTCAGCAAGCACTGAGCCCAGGAGCACTGGGAGCAACAAGGAAAGCAGTGGCAGTGCTGGCTGCCCAGGCCCCAGCAGCGCTGGGAGTGCTTTGCTGGTGGGTCTGGTCTCGGGAAAGCGTGGCAGAGAACTCTGCAGGGAGCAAAGCCATGGGTACAGACTCTGCCCCAAGTCTGAGGGCTCCCAAACTGGCTGGGCCTCTCCAAATGCTCCCAACCAGTGTCACAGCCTGGTCAAAGAGGATTGACCATCCAACTGGACCAGGTCCAAAAGAGGAACACCTGCCCTGGCCATCCCATCCCAAGGTGCAGTCTGGTAATTCCTGGTTATGGCTGTAGATTTTTGATGAACTACTGATGATCTTGCAGAGAGACACCTCTAATCACCAGTGTGATGGAGTGGGGATGAATATGGGTCAGTGGTGGTTCACCACAACTCAGATACCTTACAAGAAACCACAGGGCAAGTGAGGAAGCCAAACTCTGCAGTTCAGCTAAACTGGGGCCTCCTCTGCAGCAATGAGCACTGTGCTCCCCAGGCTGGTGCTACAAGAGATCCCTGTGCTAGAAGCTGAGCCAGGCTGCCCCTGCTCTGGACATGGAGGATGAAGTGCATTCATGGGCTCAAAACACACCACTGGCCTCTGGCTGGGCCAGCTCTGCTCTTGTGGGAAGCAAAGTTTCTGTGCACATTGTTCCCTTCTGTCTCCCCAAGCAGGGTGCAATGGTCCCACGTCACCCAGGGAGAGAGGCACCTCTCAGCGAGGGTGGATCAGGAGGTTACAGGATCACAGTCCCTGGGGGATGAACAGCAGGGTTTTTATCACAGCCACACTCCAGGGGGACATCCCTGGACTGTCTGGTGCCTGCACAGCCAGCGAGGACAAAGCACACCAGGACAAACCAAACCAATGGTGATCCACAGCAAACCACACCAATCATCGCTGTGAACATAACATGCTGTGCAGACTGAGAGAGGCAAATCATTTCAGACAAGTGCTCTGAAGGTTGCTCTGCCCCGTCAGGAAAAGGGACAGGACAGCTCCAATTAACCGTATCAGGCCACGTCCCTGTGACATTCACATTATCATACTCTCCCCTCTTAAGGAAAGGGGAAGGTTGGTTATTTCTGATGGCCCAGTCCTTTTTCTTGCCTTTCAAGGAACCCACCACCACCAACTGCCTCCACAGATGCAACCAGGCAGAGCTGCCCATGGGTCTCTGCCATTTGTGCTGTGTGACATAAATGGATTTGCTGACCTTAATGCTTTGGAGCTTAGAGCTCCTGATCCACACAGTCCCAGGACAGCCGTTCTGCTCAGCTCACTGATGGCAAAATTGTTAGACAGGCACCTTGGGGGCCGAGAGACAAAAATGACTTTGTGGTCCTATCCTCCTGCCACGACCAGAGGAGGTCAGGTGAGCCTGTGTCCCAACTCTCCCTGAAAGCACAGCTCCTGCCCCTGCCTTGCTGCTCAGGAAGCAGGAAAGTCAGGCTGACCCATGAGCTGCTCTAAGAGGGTTAAGCAAGAGGTGCTGATGGCATCCTTCCAGGAGCCAGCAGGTAAGCCAAGAATTTCCCCAGCACATGCCTCAACCTTAGAGCAGAGCTAGCCAAAGTGTTGTAACACCTCCTGCAAGCTCAGGAGACACATTAAAGGAGTTCACAGGATGGAAGCACTTCTAGGCCTGTTGCATAATCCAGATAAGTAGATAAGTCTGTAATATTTGCACAACATCGTGTCCCTTCCTTGGCCTTGTTACTGGTCTCGTTTTGCAGGACTTAATTCAGGGGATCTGATGGATTGAGGACACCTTTCAGGTCATCGATTCCTTGGGAGGTGGCTGTGACTCAGCTCTAGCATTGTGACACTGTGAGCATTAAAGGGACAGGGACGCCTCGATTGTCACCTGTACTTGTGCTTTGCAAATCTGTCCCAAAGGCATTTTGGAAATGGCACTGTGGCACCTATTGGGAAGCTTTTCGTGGAAAAACACTGGTAGTGCAAAACCACCATGGAAAAAGAAAGCTCTCCTGCCAAAGATGAAATAACCTTTACATAAACACACAAATATACGCGACTTGAGCATATTCACAATCTATTCACTTGATCCAAAGCAGGATGTGGGAGTTGAGCAGTGTCAGAACTCAGGTGCGCAGGAAAGAGGTGGGACACTGTTGAGTGCACTGACTGAGTACAGACATGGTCCAGAGCCTGCTGGGATCTGTCTTGCTGCAGTACCTCCCCTCTCTGGGATTTACCAGGCAGCCCGAGGCGAGGGCACGGTGGAATCTACCCAGCAAATGAAAGGCATCACATTCCACTTATCTTTGGACTGTGGGTGCCGGGAGGATGCAGCCAGCAGGCTCCAGGGACATGCCCTGAGCACAAAGGCACAGAACTGAGCAATCAGAGCTCTTATCTGGCACAGTCCTACAGCAAGACAGCAAGCAAGGAACAATCTTGTGCCAAATGCCAGTGCCAGCCTTCCCGCCAGGAGCTTTCTGCAAGTCAGTCCCACACCTCCCACTGGAAGGGACTGGGAGGTCAGAGCAGGAGGTTCAGGACTCAGTGGGACCCTGCTCATAACTGCCCAAGCCCCACACTTTGTGCATGAGCCTGAGCTAACAGGCTGAGGAGCAGACAGAGCTGGATGTGCAAACTCTCTGACCCAAGGACTCCAGCCTGCTTTCAGGTCACACCAAATGGATTTTCACCTGCCAAGTGAAAATCGTCCCCATTTCTCTGTTCAGAGCCTGGGATGCTTTGTTCTTGAGTGCAGATAATCTTTTTCAGGGATCTGTAGCTTTCTAAATTCCTGCAGAATCCCAGGAGAGACCACATTGCTCCTCATATTCCTTCAAAACAGATTCCCTGTGCCCGTGGTTATCCAAAGACCATCAGCCCCACTCTCACCCTGTGGGGAAGGTCCCAGACCTTGCTGTGCCCCCACTCCTCTGGTCAGCTCACGCTGTTTTAGCAGAGGAGTTTTCCTCTCTCTCAGGGGTTTCTTTGACTCATTCCCAGCCACAGCCCTTTGTCCAAGTCCATTCAGAAATTCTCCCTGGTGTGTTCATGGCCACAGTGTGGGACTTGCAGGGAAAACAGGCAGGATCATGGGGTCACGAGTGGCAGGACAGGGAGCAGGGCCAGCAGGGCCAGCAGGGCCAGCAGGGCCAGCAGGGCCAGCAGGGCCATCATCCCTGAGCTCCTGGCCCTGCTTGGGTGAGTCACCTCACACACTGACACAAGCACAGAGAGGAGGGCAGGGACACCTGTCACAGGGAAAGGGTTTTCCATGCTGTGCTCCCTGCCCGTAAAACCACTGCTCCTGCCTTTCCTTCCATATCTTAAACATGAAGCATCTCTTCTCTTCTCCCAGTTCCCCACCTCAGCCTGACCCACCTGCTGTGGGCACAGCCTGACTCACTGCCACGAGCACAGCCTGATCCATGGGCACAGCCTGATCCATGGGCACAGCCTTATCCACTGTCACGGGCACAGCCTGATCCACGGGCACAGCCTGATCCACTGCCATGGGTACAGCCTGATCCACTGCCATGGGCACAGCCTGATCCATGGGCACAGCCTGATCCACTGCCATGGGCACAGCCTGATCCATGGGCACAGCCTGATCCACTGCTATGGGCACAGCCTGACCCACTGCTATGGGCACAGCCTGATCCACTGCCACGGGCACAGCCTGATCCCAGAGAGTTCTGCCCTGTTTGGGTGCAGGAACATGCACAGATGGAGAAAGGAAACAACAGAGCTGCCTCATGGTGCGGGAGCAGATATCCCTATCTTGCCCAAAATCTCTTCCTGGGGCAGTGCCAAGCAAAGACTAGACAGGAAGAAGAGTAGAAAGGAAGGAATTGGCATAAGTGATGGTAAAAGACTTTCCACTCATTGCTTTTCCTTCTTAGTAGGGATTGTAGTGCAATTACAAGATTGCAAAATCCATGCTTGGGATTTTTTTAAAATGCTAATTTTGGATACCCAATCTTGACCTGGGCAGGGGGCCACACTGAAATAATAAAAACCCATTTGTTTTCCTGAGGGGCAAACTAGAGGCTTGTTTGTTTTCCTTCCCATCACAAAGTCAGATCTTGTACGTCTAACTTTCTGAATTCTTGGATGAAAAAGAGCAGGTGGCTTTGTAGCACCAGATGCACCAAGAAAACATAGTCCTATTGCTTGAGCTGTGACAAAATGGTTAAACATGTCAGTCATTGTTGTTTGCTTCACTCAATAACTAAACAAACAGCTGGGAGAAAAAGTTAGTCCTCTTAAGTTTCAGTGCACATCAGTGAGGGTGAGATGAAGCTCATTTTCTGCATGTGGGGCCTCTAATGAGTCCTGCAGAAAACCCAAGAAATGTCAGATGTGACCTTCCTGGCAAATCAAATGTGAAAAATAAGGAAACCATCCTGGGCAGGCTTTTTAAGGAAGTAGAAAATAGGCACAGCCCATTTATTTTTCCTCAGCAGATCTCTCTGAGGTCATGTAAACTACATCTCAGTTTGGCTGATAAGAGAATTGAGTACTCAATGTGGCATTAGTTGTGTGTGGGTCTAAGTTCATCCAGAGGAAAGCAGAGCCTTGGAGAAAGAGCAATGAACCTGTGTTTGGCTGTGGCCAGCTGTGGTGGGGAACTGAGCATTAATCACAACCTCCTCATCCGAGCCTCATCCAAACCCAAAAGACAGAGTGTCTGGGACTGGACCCAGTTAAAAAAAAATACTTCTGTGTTCAGAGGAGCCAGACGTCTTTTATGGCTCCCCATTGTGAGGATCCAGCTTCCAACCACCATGGCAGAGGGGTGCAAAACTGGGTGTCCTGGTTAACTGCCTACATTGTGTCCCCTTTTGGCCATGTTCCTTTTCAAAGCCTCACATGTGTCAAGATATTTTGTGCTAATTAAAGTTATAGCAGTCCCATCCCAGATGAAAAAAGCCCAGAGGGACTGTCTGATTCACCCCTGAACCACATAACAGCCAAGCCAAGATGGGCAGGGAGGTCATGGAGTAAGTGCAGGAATCTCCACGGCTGGTGTCTGTACCTCAGGGGTTACTCAAACTCCTGTGGTCACAAGAGAGCGTTGGGCATATGCACAGTTGGCCAGACCAGAAGGAGGTACCCAGTGAGAGAGAGATGGACTGTGTCCCGCACTGCCTGTGTGGAGAGGCTCCCAGAGACTCCAGGAGAGCCACACTTTGCCAAATTCATCTCCTGTCCTGTGTGATGTGCAGTCAGCTTTCACTGCCAGGACACAGCCTGGCTGTGCTCTGCCTTTGGCAGCTTTCATCCGCCCTCCTGACTCCTGTTGGTCTCACTTTCTCCTGTTGGTGTTTAGCAAGAACGCTTGTGAGGACCAAATGGAGGATTCCTGCAGCTGGGGAGGCTGCTGAGATAGACAAGCAGTCGCAAAACTCCCACCATTGTGAGCTCAGCCCCAGGGGAACAGAGAGCTGCAACAGGAACAACACAGGCACTGCCTTCCAGAAAGGTGTGGATCCCCACAGGAACAGTGTCCTGCTTGCTGCCTGGCATGATCAGCTAGAACCAATAAATGACCAAAGAGAAGGAAAAGATGCAATACAAGGATAAGGCAGGAAGGATGGTGCTCTGACATCCAGTCACCAGCACCAAGGCCTGCTCTCAGAGCCACAGGGAAAACTGCATTTCTTCCACTTGGGATCACAGCCACATGAGCCAAGCCACGCCTGGGGGCTGGAACAGGCCCAGCTGTACCACAGGAGACACCGGGAGCTGCTTGCAGAAGCCCAGCACCATCCTCCAGCTCCCTCCCTCCTGCCTCGCTGCCGAGTGAAGAGTTAAACTCTCCCCCACAGCAAGAGCACAGAGACAGCTCCCAGCCTGCCCATCTGCTCTCGCTCACACGTGCAGGGCACGCTCCCTTTTCCATTGATTCCCTTGGACAGAACCAGAGCTGTTGAGATCCTGTACCATGGAGAAGAGGGTTGGGGTGTTCCCATGTGCCGGGGAGGCTGGGCTGGTTGGGAGCTCAGCTCAGGGAAAGCAGTCACAGGAGGATCCCTCCCTGTGCAGGCAGCACGGGGCTGTGCCCTCACTCAGCTGCTGGCATCACCCAGAGCTGTCCCCCCGCTCACTGGGCTCCAGGGCAAGCAGGAGTATTCACACACAAGGAGCATCCTCTGCTTGCAGGGCATCGGGGCTCTCACAGCAATTTCTCTCTCCTCCAAAGCAGCAGCAGCACTCTGTGCTTTAACAATCATCCGAGAGTCATCCCAAGAGTCTGCACTGAACCTGGCCAGCTGAAATGTGCTGTTGCAAACGGGCATGAACAGAAATTGCAATTGCTGGAGGGCAACAACCCAAGCTTCACTCAAAATTTTTTTTTAATTTTTAAATGACCCATTGTCCTAAAAAATGAAGCCATTCAATAGTAAAAAAAAAATCACTTTTCATTTAGATCTTTCTGGTAATTTATACTTTAAAAAATTTCTTTAAAAGGCTGGAAGAGATAAAATATTTATAAATTATTCAAATGAAATGTTTATGTTAATTCAAAGCAAACCAAATCTTTCTTTAAATGGCCTCTTCAATGACATTTTCAACAATTTGCCCTAATTCAAGTAGAAAATGGTTTCAGATACTCATAAACTGTGGGATGGGAAGTGAGAGCTAGTGAAAATCAGCTGATAATTGCTCGTCTAAATCACTTGACAAGGCCTTGTGAAAAAACAACTCAGCAAAAGGAATGAAGATGGGCAAGGTAAGGAAAGGCACAGCACTGGATTCTAAAGGCACACCGATGGATTCTGGCCTGCTTTGGTGACTCCCGGGATTTCCTCGTCTCCTCTTTTTGGCTCATGCAAATACAGTTTGTGGTCTTTCCCCTGCCCAGGGTTTGTTCTCTGGAAGTCCTGGCTCTGCAAACCACGGGGCTGGTTCCTGCTCCGGCTCTCCGAGCTGGATGCAGCCACAGGAGCTCTGAGCTGAGGTGCTTGCAATGAGGACGAGCAAAGTTTAGAAAGCTGAGGCACACAGAGGAAGCAATGGGGGCAGGGAACTCATGCTGCTGCTTTCCTCACGTGTCTCATGAAAGGAATGAAGGATTCGTCTTTACAAACAAACTGCAGGTCTGCTGATAAATAAAATGGGCTACTGAGAGATGAAAGAAACAATGGAAGAACCATTAATTCCACAGGAATTCCACTGATTGACGCGAGGAAAAGAAAAAGGGGGAGTATACATTAGAAGGGGGTCTGTATTAGGTGTTTGGGGAAGTCTGTACCTCTCATGTACCCCAGCCAAGGGGGAAAGAGAGAGGGAAATGCACCCAGGAATTGGGATAAAAAGGAGGCTGCGTCCTCCAACAACTTGAGAGACCCCATGGAGAATGCCCCATGGCCTCTCCCTTTATTCAAGTAAAGTTTCCTTTCTGGACATAAACCTCTGGTGTTTGTGGATTAATTTTCATGACACTCGCCAGGCGGTGCATGGTGCTGGTGGGCACAGATGGTGCCAGGAGTGCCCCCATTGAAGGGCACATTGGTGGCATCCCCCTCTGCCCCCATTTCCTGCTCCTCCTGCTGGCTCCACTTCATTCCCCTCGGATCCTCCTTGTTCACCCCTTCCTGTTGCATTTTCCATTTGCAGCCTCCAATCATCTCTGCATTCACTTCACAGGTTGAGGGTGAATCGTTTCTAAGGAAGAACAGGCCCATGCAATATTTGGAGCAACATTTCCAAGATATCCCAGAAACCCAGTTAACTTCCTGCACCCGCTGCAGAGGGATTTCAGCAATTTCTCTGGCAAGGTCAGGTCTGAGACACCATGACTGCTGCCTTGGTTTTGATATTCCTTGCAAGGTAACTCTTGATCCTGACTGCTGGGACCCCTCCAATTCTGTGCTGACTGTGTTTTGCAACCCAGATATTCCAGCAGGAGAGCTGTCCCCGGGAGCAGTGTCTGTGCCAGGCACTAGGTGCCCTTGTCTGAGAGTGTTCAAAACAAAGCAGAGACGGAGCTGCAGTGGGTGCCGGGTCTTCAGCTACAGCCTGCCAGCTCCCACACAGAGGTTTCATTCCCCACCTCCACCCTGGAGTTCCACAGGGAGATTTTAAACAGTCACAAGTATTGATCCAGGGCAAAGGAGGCATTGATCAGCTGGAGCTATTGATCAGCTGGAGCTGGACAGACGAGTTCTGTGCCATGATGCTGAGCAGTCACAGATCTGACCTGGCCTAGACCTTCATCCTTCAAATCCTGTCCTTGCAAGTAAAATGAACCACAGCAAGAGTTTAAAAAGCACCCAAGAGCACCTCCAGGTTAAAAAGCCAGACCATAGCTGGGATAGTGGCTGAGAACGATGAATTTTGGTTAATGGTTGGATTCAGTGATCCTAAAGGTCTTTTCCAACCTAAGTGATTGTGTATTCTATGATTCTAAGATGTGCAGAGCCCACAGGAGCTTGTTCCTGTGCACCTCCTGGTTCCAGTATGTTTCAGTTAGTTCTGTCTGCAGAGGGTATGAAACTGCAGAGACATCTGAGCACTGCCTTCTGTGTAAAAATGAAACTAATAAACCACATGTTTTTAATCAGAGGGTAACAACAGCAGGTGAAAACAAAACAGTTTGCATCTCCTTTGAGACTAAGGAACTGAACTTGCAGCACTGACACCTGAGAGGCCCAGAGGTGCTGGCTGGCACCCAGTGATCCCATTTCAGGGGATGCAGACGGGGACAAGCTCTTCAGGCTGCAACACAGCATCCAGCACCAAGTGATCCTGGATCATTTCCAGTTGGTTGGGGCTCACAAAGTTGTCTGGTTTCACAAGGGGCTATGTCTTACCCTCCACCATCTCCCATTGCCTGGTCTGGTGACCTGCTGCTGCCTGGGGCACCAGTGACCCTCTGGAGCACGAATGGTGGAGATGTAGTACTTCAATCACTAAGAGCCCAGGGTCAAAAGTGTAAAATACCTGCATTTTACATCATCCTCACCGGGATAAACTATCCCTGCTGATCATAGTGCCCCTCACTGCACCTGCTGAGAGATGGGTTTGATTTACTCCTTCCTTTCTCTCACTGGAGAGGGAATGTTTGCCTTGCTCAGCAAAGAGGATGCTCAGCTCTCCTAGGCGAGTAAAGATCAGAACTGCACAGTGAAAAGGAAAGGGGAAGACCAAGCCAGGAAGTGGCAAATTGTTTTCCTGTGCCTCTGCAAGTCATCAACAGACAGAGGGGAACATCAGTGGCCAGCACAGGCGGAACTGCTCAGCCAATCAGCTGGAGGGCATCCACATGTTCCAGGGAGAAAGGAGTCAAACCAGGCTGCCCAGAGCAGAGCACAGGAGCTGTTCAGAAACCAAGAAACCGACAAGGTGAAGTTCTGTGCTGGACACAGGTGCAGGAACCTCGGGAGATGACATTGATTCTCAGCAGCATGTGCCTGTCGTGGAGCACCCACAGCACAAACAAAAGCCAGCAGCACCCTGGTTGCACAAACAGCCCTGGGAGCTGCTGGCCTGGCCACTCTTGGGGGTGAATGCAGTGTTGGGTGGAAGGCAGAGACCCTCTCATGTCTGAGGGGGATTTGGAGGCTGGAACTCTGTGGCAGCAGCCCTGAAAGAGTATCTGGGCAGTAAAAGGCTGTGAGGTCCCACTGGGGTGAGGGCTGAGCTGCTGCCTGTATGACCCAGCTGATCAGAAAGGATTCAGCTGTGCTGGTGAGAATTCCCATGGCAAGGTACCCTCAGTGAGGAGTCAGGGCCCAGCACTTTGGGATATTGTCCATGGGACAGAGAAGATTCCAGCAGTCACAGAAGGACATTCATGCTGTTGTCCATACCACACTTTCAAAAAAAAAATAAAAAAAAAATCTGGATTTCAAAAGCTCCAAGCACTTGTCAGGATTCATTTCCCTTCCACTGGCAGAGAGGGACTGCCTGGCTCAGTGCAATAGCACTGCTGGTGCTGTTATTGCCCTTTCCCCTACTAAAAGTGCTGCATAAAACACAAAAAATTAAACAAATACATAATAAAGGGAACATTTTCATCACAGGAAGAGGACAATGAGGGCACATCTGGTACCAAATATTTTTGTGTGCCTGCTGTGTCACTGCAAGTTGGGGCAGGTGCACTTAGAAAAACAGAACCCATATTTGTGCACTCTTTAAACTGTCATTGAGCTGTGTTTAGGACCCAGCAGGAAACTGAAACTCCTTTTTGTGATGTGGATGCTACCAATGTGTAAGTAAACCACATATTATCTGGTTAATAACATCAAAACCAGGGACTCCAGGCAAGTCTGGGTCAAACAGTCCAAGCAGCAACATCCATGTAATTACTACAACACTGGTCGGTGTCAAGATAGCAAAGATGCAGGGAGGTTGCACGTGGGTGAGGGCAGAGTAAAGAGGGCACAGAGGTGCCTTGGACTGCAGGGAAATGCACCAGTTACCCCAGCACAGACATCAAAGGGGTGGAGAAAGTGAGTTCCCTGCAAACCCCTGGCCTGGTGCTCCCTGACAGTGAGAGCAGAGTGATGCTTCAGATTTTTGTTTTGCATATTTATTTTAGTATTGGTAATTGGGGTGTTAGGAGGAGTTGTATTTTAGTGTTGATTATTTTTGAGGTGGTTTGGATTTTTTTTAGGTTGTTAGGATTTTTTTGGGGGGGTATAGCTGTATTGAGACTTTTTGTAATTTTGATTTTAAAATTTTAATGGTTGGTTTTGAGTTTTTTTAGGAATTTTTTGTTAAAGCTTTTAGGATAGATTATGATTTTTGTTTGTAGAGTATATTTTGTTATATTTGGTTTTGTTTTGATTGGGTTAAGGGTTATTGTATGAGTGGGTTTTTGTGTGATTTGGTTTGTTGTTTAGGGTTTTAGTGGAAATGCGTTTCTTTTTGTGAGTGATTAGGTAGAGAGGAGTTATAATTTGGTCGCATTTAGGTCTTTGTATTTTTTTTTTTTTTAATTTATGGTGCTTAGGAAAGTTTGTGGTTTTTTTTTTTTTTAATTGGTTTGGTGGGACAAACCCATAGCCCACCCCAGCCCACAGACAAGACCCCAGCTCCAGCCACGAGCTGGCAGAAGGGTCAGGCACAGCTACATTCTGCCTTATCCATGCAAACACAATTTCATTACAGGAAGCCTGGCCAGCTGAAAGTAGCCACAAACCATTTAATCTGTGTGCCCACAGGGTATCAGTTAATGCCTCTGACCTGAGCAGCCATGGGAAAACACCTTCCCTGCAAAAGTCCCTGCAAGCTGCCACACTTCCTGAGGAGCTGGAGGACGTGGCTGGGACTGCCCAGAGCCAGCCCAGCCCTGCAGAGCTGACCCCGGGGGCTCTGTGCACAGATGTAAGCACTGCAAAGCCTTTGGGTTTCGCTGTACTAATCCCTACCTGCACCTGGGGTTATTGTATTATATTAGATAAACCATGGCTTCTACCACCAGCCAGACTCCAGCAGCATCCACAGGGCCAGAGCCGTCACCCGACTCCTGCAGAAACACAAATGCAAACAGCCACAATGAGAAATGGCCCCGGAAGTCACTGCAGAATACAAAAATTGCAGTTGCAGCAGGAAACTCAATCCAGGATCATGTCAAGAGGGGAAGGTGGTTTTTATTTTTGACAAAGGTGATTCAGCTCGCTCAGTCTCTCCCAGGGTTTTGCTGGCTGTTCTTTCATGCTCACATACCAGAGATGTGTGTCCAGGCAGCCAGGACTTGAGGTGATGCGGGAAATGAGGGACAGCAGCTCCCAGTTCCTCCTCCAGCACTGCGGATTCTCCTCAGGTAGTGGCTGTGCCCTGGTTCTCGGGCCTGCCTCTTGTACCCTGTGGGAACAGACCTGATTGTGATCTTTTGCCTCTTCACTCAGTCCTGCCTGTGAGTCATGAGGAGCAGCTGATTTACTCAGCTGGTTGGGCTCCTTTGGGGTGTGATCTCTCCTTTGTTTTAGGCTGTCCTTTGTTTTACTGCTCCCGTTGTCCTGAGAGGCTCAAGCGAATTGCTCTGCTCTCATGACCTGCTGATCAGGCAGATCAGCGCATGCCATTCCTTTAACCCTTCCTCTCTCCGCTGTTTCTCCTGCTGATTTCACACCGGGACATCTCCGGCAAGGGCAATTTTAAGTTTTTGTTACAAATCTCCACAGCCTGCGCTGGATTCTAAGTTGCTGACACAACGTTACAGAAACTCCTAAAAGCACAGCAGGTTTGGGTCTCTCATTGCATTGTTTCACACATGGACAGCTACAACACACTTCCCTCTCGCCAGCTCCTTGGAAAGCCTCATCATCAGCATTAAAAGCTGAATTTAGCCGTTCATTCTCACTGTAGAAGGATGGGGGGCACTGAGTGTATCACAAAACTGTCTTGTTTGCCAGGACCTTTCCTTTGAAATCACTCCTTGCACCAGTTCAGTAGATTCCTGAAATAGTCCCACGTTTTCTTTGCTATATTTTGTTGGAGCCCTGCAGCTTTGAAACTGGATCTCCTTCATGTTCAGCTGGATACATGCAGGGACAGAGAAGATCTGGTTTGTTTAAAAAGGGTGAGATCTGACACAAATTTTACATCCAGGAAAGGCTCTGAAAGCTCATATACAACCTGTTGATTAGATCAGGCTCTTTCTGTGGGACATCTTCTCTCCTGTCTGATATCATAGAATCAGAGAACCAGGTTAGAGGGACCTCAAGCATCATCTGGTCCAACCTTTCTCGGCAAAAAGCAGGTCTGGACAAGATGGCCCAACACTCTGTCCAGTTGAATCTTGAAAGTCTCCAGCACTGGGGAATTCACCACTTCCCTGTGGAGATTACTTTCATTGTGAAAAATTCTCTTCATGTGTCTAGTCAGAATGTCACCAAGAGTAACTTGCATCTCTTGCCCCTCATCTTTGCTAGGTGACTCCTGGTAAGAAGGGATCTCCGTCTTCTTTGTAGCCACCCTTTAAACATTGTAAGATGGTGGGAAGATCTCTCGTAAGCCTTCTTTTCTCAAGGTTGAACAAATACAGGTTGCTCAGCCTTTCCTTAGATGGCAGCTTCCCAGCCCTTGGATCATCTTTGTGGTCCTTCTCTCAACCCTCTCCAGTCCATCCTCTTCTCTTTGCGTAGCAGAGGCCAAAACTGTGCACATTATTCCAGGTGTGGCCTGACAAATGCAGAGTGGAGTGGGTCAGTGACTTCTCCATCTGCCAGTGATGCCCCTGTTAATGCAGCCCAGCCTCCCACTGGGTCTTGGCCACATAACTGGTCACTCTCAGCACACTGGTCACTCAGCACACTGGTCACTCAGCACACTGGTCACTCTCAGCACACTGGTCACTCTCAGCACGCTGGTCACTCAGTACACTGGTCACTCTCAGTACACTGGTCACTCTCAGCATGCTGGTCACTCAGCACACTGGTCACTCTCACTGAGCTTGGTGCCCACCAGCATCTCCTTCCCCAGAGCTGCTCCCCAGCTGGGTCAATCCCAGCCTGTGCTGCACTGCTGGAGTTTGTTTCCCCAAGTGCAAGACTTTACATTTGTCTTTGCTGAGGTTTCACAAGGCTCTTGTGATCCCATTCTTCCAGCCCATCTGGGTCTTCCTGCAGGGTGGATAATACACTCATGCTTAGGATTATTCCAGCCTCTCCCAACCAAGCTCTTGAGGGTTTCTACACACAAGGCCAAAAGCAGAGCACCCAGGTGAATCAAGGAGGATCAAAGCTCAGGTAATCACCCAGCCACATGGGAAAGCACTTCCAAAAATAACCAACAAAAGATGAAGCTGCAAAGAAAGGAGAGAGAGAGCAGAACAAGTTGAGGGACACCACAAATGTTTCCGAGTCACAAAGGAATCTGAAGAAAGTACAATGCTGGAGCCCTTTCCCAAGTTTTCCTGCTGGAAAGGGGCTCCAGCAGCCCAAGACCAGACACTCATATCTTCCCCCTCAGCAGCACTGCTCAGACACTGCTGGCCCCTGTGCTCTGCAGTGTCCCTCCTGGCCTGAAACCCTTGAGGAGCTCCACAAGAAGCCAAGGCTGTTCTTGGCTGGGAGGTGAAAGGAAGATGCACTGGGGACTGCACACACAGTCTGGAGTACCCCTGAGCAGAATGGGAAGGAATGAGGTGCCCCATGAAATCATGGAGGTGCCCCACGACACCAAGCAGTTCTATGGACTCTCCTATGAGAAGGAGAGGATAAGAGCGAGATAAAAAAAGGGGAAATGGCCTTAGGGTGAAGGAAGGTAGAGTTAGATTTGATATTGGGAAGAAATGCTTCCTTGTGAGGGTGATGAGGTCCTGGCACAGGGTGCTCAGAGAAGGACAATTCCATGGATCCCTGGAAGTGTCCAAGGCCAGGTTGGATGGGGCTTGGAGCAACCTGGGCCAGTGGAAGGTGTCCCTGCCCGTGGCAGGGGGTGGAATGAGATGATCTTTAAGGTCCTTCCAATCCAAACCAGTCTGTGATTCTACCATGTGGTAAGAGGATGGGTTGGAACATCAGCAGAGCAAGGGTGTTCACTGGATGAGAGGCAGGGATGGGCTGTAAAAAAGGAGCTGTCCTTCACGATGCACCAGGAGATTGAGGCTCATGGAGGGACATCACAATCCTCCCCTCCAGCTTATTAAGGGCAGAAGAGCAGCAGCCATCAGTGGCCCAAGTCAAGCTGCCCCGTTGGAAGAGCAGAGAGCAGCTTAAGGTCCTTCCAACGGCACCCTCCATCCCCTGTGACCCCAGAGGTCAGGGGTGTCTCTGATCTTCATTTCTGCTTTCTGTGAGTAGAGACACAGGACTCTCACTCCCAGAGGAAGCTGGTGGATCTCCAGGGCTGGTGTCCCCAAATTAACAAAGGGGATCCTTAAGCCAAGTTCTCCTTGGAACCTGACCTGGCCCGGTGCTCTTGTGGCACAGCCGAGGCATCTCTGCTGGCCTGAGGCACCACAGGGACAGGGACCGTGTCTGTGCCACCAGCAGCTGCTGCTCATGGAGCCACCGAATGCCTGAGCAGCTCCCACACCTCCAGACTGAGCCCAAGCTGCCAGAGCTGGTCCGGCAAGCCAGCCTGGGTTGCAAATCCACAGCTGACGGGACAAGCCCAGAGCAGACAGGACAGCATTCCTGGGCTGCAAGCAGAGCCTCTGGCACCCTCCACGAGCTGTTCTCAAAGAGATTATGCTTGCAAATGAGTTCAGCAGGCTGGGACTCCCAAAACAGCCCCTGTGCAGCCGAGGGACCATCCCCTGCTCCACTCTCAGCATTTCGAGACTTCAAAAGGAGCTGTCACCATCATGAAGATCCCACCCTGGCCCCTGCTCCCCTGGCCACAGCCACGTGAGGGGTCTCACTGGAACAGCTCTCCTTCCTTGACAAAAAGCTTTGCTTTCTGCATCATCTCAGGTGCTCACACAGCTCTTTGCAAGGGCCATCACCTTGGGGTGGTTTTTTTCTTCATTGAGGATTTTCCTATTTCATTTAGAAGTTCTCCTGCTCCCATAGAACTTAGAGAAATGGGTCTCCTTATCTGCGGGCATGAGCTGATAGCACATGGACTCTGGCAGCTCTTCCAGGAGGGTGTGTGCAAGGTGATTTCAGCCATAAACCCATTCTGGGTGGGGTAGGATTATTTTTTTTTTACCCTTCTCATTCTCCAGTTAGAAAGTTGCACTGATTTACAGATTCTCTGTGTCCCCATGGGTTTATATGTGCTGAGGGACATTTGACTGAAAGCACCTGGCCGGCCACATGCTCAGAAGGGGTGTCCTCTGCAGGGTGCATCCAGTGACTCCAGACAGGCAGCCCAGCACGATACTGCAATTTTCCTCACAGTCCCCAGGCACTGAGCCTGATGGTGTGGTGTGATGGGGAGCCCACCATCCCAGGGTGTGGTGTGATGGGGAGTCCACCATCCCAGGGTGTGGTGTGATGGGGAGCCCACCATCCCAGGGGTGCGGTGTGATGGGGACAAGGATGGGGAGCTCACCATCCCAGGGGTGCGGTGTGATGGGGACAAGGATGGGGAGCTCACCATCCCAGGGTGTGGAGGTCCATGCTGGGTGAGCTGTGCCGTCCAGGGTGCTGTCAGCAGGCAGAGCAGGACAAGGGGAGGGCAGGAAGGCACCAAACAGCTCTTTTGGGGAGTGAGGGGTGAGAGGATGGGCTGTGCCGAGCAGCAGGAGGGCTCAGGGCTGCTTCCTGCAGAGTGGGAGCTCGAGCAGGGCCGTGGCCACCCGGACACCCCCTCTCCCCGGCGGGAGGATGCCTTTGTGCACAGTTTATGCATAATAGATCTTCCGAGGAAAGAGATACTGTCTCCTTGCTCCAAATACAATTCCAATTAGATGAATAGCAGCGTAATCCCATAGAGGCACTCAGCTGGGAACTGACCATGTGAGAGGCAGCCAACCCTCCCCCAGCCGAGTGGTGAAAGGGGATCCCCCCCTCAACCTGCTGGCAAAGAGGCCCCGAACCCTCCAACAGGGACCATCTGCTCCCGCAGCAGCCCCTCCTCCCGCAGCCCCCAGCAAAGAAAGAGCCAGGGCTGCCAGTGCCTTCGGAAACAAAGGCAGCGCTGAGGGACCGGTGCCTTCAGCCCCGGGATGGAGGAAGAGGAGGGAGTGAGAGCCCCAGTGGCTCCCTCGAGATCCCTTTGCTCGACCCTTGGGCAGGCAGAATTGGAGGGAATGCTCCGGGAGAAGATGGGGGTGCTGAAATGGAAGCTGTTGTCCCCCTGCACCAGATGATGCCAACACAGGGGAAGAGGAGAGGAGAAAGAGGACAGATCACAGGGACACTACAAACTCTCCTCCTTTTCCTCCTGCTCTGTCCCTGGCACATCGCAGGGCAGGGACTTGCTTCCCCTGCCATCCTGGCCAAAGGGCAGAGCCTCTCCACCATCTGCCAGCGATGAGACAGCAGCAGTGCAAGTACCGAGCTGAGCACTCTCCTTCCTCTGAATATCTCTGGGGTCTCGGAGGGAATTTCCTCTTGCATCGAAATTTTCATACTTGTCCCTTAGTGCCAGAGAGGTAATTTGGGGAAATTCTTGAGAAACCTACATTGTGCAACTGGAAGTTTAAAGAGATTTTCAACCCACAAGGCAACTGACACCACTTCTGTTGGCAGCTCTTACCAAAGCCCTCAGTTACAGCAACCCCTTCCCAAGCAGGAATACATTTCACTCGTTACTCCACAGCAGATGCACCCACTGGGATCAAACCACCAGACCCTTGGCTTTGTGGTGTCCTGCTCCACACATCCCAACACTTTCCAGAACAAATCTCCCTCCATCTCCCTGCCTCAGGACAGATGGGAGAGCAGTTCTGCAGCACATGAAGGAACATCACCCAGCAGAAGGGGCAGCCTGGCAAACTCTGCAGGGCAGCAGCAAGTCATTTTCTTGCTAAAGTCAACAGCTCAGAGCCTGAATACACACAGCTGGGCACAAAGTGGCTGGAGATCACATCTGCTGAATAAGAAGTGGCCATTGTTATGCTTTGTCACCCGTTCAGAGCAGATAGCACTTTAAAGCCATTTGGTGTTGCACTCTGAATAGTTAAAAAGGTCAGGCTCTGAGCATGGGCAGTGGGGTGTTTTCCCAGCGCTGGAGCGTGATGAGAATATTCCCAGGTGCGAATATTTGTCTGAACATCCGCTGCCTTCCCAGTCCCTCAGCTCGGGAGGGGAGAGCTTTGATCTCTTCCCCAGCTGAGACCTGGAGCACGTTGTGCTTTCCCCGTCCCCACTCACTCTCTCACAACCTGTGGGTAGGATTAGACTAAAGCCAGGACTAAAACCAGTGACACTGAGCCCAGCTCTGCAGGGGATGGGTGTGGGGGAACCTGGGGGGTCAGTGGCGGGTTTAGCACAGCCTGACCCTGCAGCCAATGCCTTCTTGATGTGAGATATCGCAGAACGTGCTCACAAAAGGCTGGTTCTTGGTTACCAGTGAAAGGGGCACTGCTTTATCCTGCTTTTTGTGTCCTGGGATGCTGCTGGAAGCACAGCAGGCGCCCACGGCCGGCCAGGCGTGCGCCCCACCACGCTGCTCCCACAGTGCAATCACAAACCCAGACATAAATCGTGGTTAACCTTTGCTCTCTTCTCCTGTGTTTGTCCAGAGGCTACAGAAATATTGCACAAGACACGTGATAGCCAGAGAAACAAAAATAACATTTATTAAAGTGTCCCAGAGTGGGAGTGGTGGGGAAGTTTTTGGTAAGCCAATGCTTCTCACAGTAAGGGAATGCATTTTGGAAAATAGTGCAGACCAGGTAGTCCTTTATCAGCAGGTAAAGGCAAGTGTTGGGATCTCAGAAGGGACAGACACACCCCCTCATGACTCACCTGCAGTAGGGCTTTTTACTCTGACTGACTTTGACGTCTTTCCTAAAGCAAAACAACTTCTTTCCCTTCAGTTCAGCTCCTTCCAACTACCCTGACTTTAAAAACTCCTGCTAAATCTTTTTTTCCTCCCCTCTATCACCACTGCAAAACAAAGTTGAACATGTCCTAATACCTTGTTATTTCTGAATGACGCAGGATTAACCAGAAGAAGAGAACCTGATTTTGCAAAACCGGCTGAGATTTCAATTGCCAGAAAAATAAACACCTTGCTTTGCCCAGTACGGAACTGACTGCGAGATGTTTGTCTACCTGCAGAGAGAGATATCACCCAGCTGTGCGTGTATTTGTGATGCTAAAACTGGAGTCACAAAGGCTGATAATCACGGGAAAGAACATTCTTGTGGGCTGAAAACCATGAAAGCACCAGAAAAGGTGGCAGAAAAGCCCAGTGAATATCCAGGCTGAGTTTATGGAGAGGAATCATCTGTACTAGAGCATGCAAATACAGCCTCATGCAGCTTTTGTATTCACTTGCAACAAACCTGCGACTGAATGAGTTTTACCAGCACAAATGTTGGAGGAAAGTGAAGTTCAAAGCTGCATGCATGAGTAACCATGGAAACAGAATTTTAAATTTGCACATGCGAGTATTTGTATCCAAAGTACTTTGTAGGCTCGGCCAGTGCGGGTAGAGGGACACCCCCATGTCACGAGCGGCCAATCGCCACTCAGAAACACGGCTTGAATTTCAAATATCACCTCCTTACAGCAAACCTCCGTCCCGAGTGGAGAAAAAAGGAATGTGAAAAAACCTGCCTGGAATTGCCATCTGCTCGTGAATATTCCACAATTAGCAGGGACGGGATTCATTGGATACATTATTCATTGTGGATTATTCGCCCAGATCTAACAGCAATAGTGCAACGGGCATTTAAATATTGTGATGAGGAGCCACTGCAGACATAGAAGTTGTATGTGACTGTCCCCATGTATGAATATGGATGTGCTCCTCTCCTGCAGGAATCTCTGGGAACAATAAATGTGTGGTAAATACCTTGTCTTCTGCACCAGGAGAAAATCTAGAACTCTGTCATAAACTGTTTGGTTTTTTTTTTTTTAATCCCTTTTCCTGCTCATTTGTCCTCTGCTTCAACCCCTCCTCCCACAACTGGGCTACTCATGCCCCAAAATAATAAGGGCACTTGCAATTTCCCTTGCTGAGGCTATGGAAGAGGTTTGGTGAGACAATGTTTTTCCCATCTCCTCCCCAGCCTTCCAGTGTGACCCATGTTAGGCTGTGAAAATCGTAGAAACAAAACAAAACAAAAGCCTCCAAGTGCAACACTATATTTGCACTCTGGCTTTCCCAGGATATCTCCATGAGGGCTTCAGGACCCTTTGCAGGTTCAGCTTTCACAGCACAGAGCCCAGTAATCCATGGCCATCAGTGGCAGATTGACCATTGCAGACCTGTGTGCCAAATCACCCCAAAAAACTCCTCAGCTGGAAGTGATGACCAGCAGGCACAGAAAGACTCAGCCTTGGGAGGAGGGCAGGTTTGGAGGATTGCGTGTGAGGCTGGAGCAGCAGGGAGCTGACACAACTGGGCTGTGCCAGGTTTGCTTAAACAGAAACAACACAGAGAAAAAGAAAGAGGAAAAATGATAAGAAAAAGGGAAAAAACCCACAAAACATACAAATCCAATGAAAGAGTCCAAAGTAGCACAGGACAGGGTTATGCAATTTCAATTTGTCCAGCGCTGCTCACAGACAAACACTCCCTGCAGCAGCAGGGACTTGTGCAAGTGAGGGTTGTGAAATCCCCGTGCTCTGCCAGCTGTTGCCCAACGCTGCTGGGGAGCAGGGCTGCACTCCAGGATAATCCAGGATCCTACAAACACCACAGCTCTGGCACTGTGCACACCCAGGGCTGAGCACTGCAGCCCTCTGCCTCGTGTGGGGTCTCTGGGTAACGGGTGCAGCCATCCTGCAGCAAGAGGTGGTCAAGAACAGGCAGGACAACCTTGCTGCTGTTATCACTGGCCGCTCGCAGGCTGCTCCTGGGATGAAGTCTCTCATGGGCCAGGTTTCCCCATGCAGGATGTCAACAGATATCATTCACAGGCAGGAGCTGACTCCCCAGGTGATTATTTCCTTTGCCAAATCACCCCAATTTTCTCCTGTGAAATGGTAGAATGTGAAAAACTCCAGTGCAAAAGGATTTTTAATGTCCAGGACTGTGTGCTCAAAGCAAGGGAACTGATTTTCCTTGGGGTGCACAGGTACATCAAGACTAATCTTTTGGTCCCAAAAGTTTAAGGCAGAGGGTAAATCTTGGGTCAGTGCACAGACATCCATGTTTAACACCTTGAACAGGATCTACTGAGCCCACACAGGCCAGATAAGGATCTGGAGATGCTCCTGTGAAGGCAAGCATGTAAAAATCATCACAGTGGGCTCCAGGAGCCAAAACGCTGTCTGGCAGTTCCCACTGGAGGGTTGCTGGGTTGGGGCTTAGTTAAACCTTCGTACTTAGATTCTCATGATTGTTGACTGGAAGGGTCATTCCCAGCTGGAAGAGCAGCTTTGGTGTGATTGTCCCATGTTTGGGGTCTGTAAAACCATGGATGTTTCCCCTCTCATCTCTGCTCTTGGTCTGACTCCGGAGCAAGCTGCGCAGAAGTGCTCCCTCACCATGCTCTGCAGGAATTAGGCAATTAAACAGTGATTTGGCAAATAGTTTATTTGCTTAAAAAATGTGATTTATTGAGGTTTAACTTGCAGCATAAATTTGGTTGAAAGTAATTTTTATTATCTGGACTTGCACTGCCTGAGGGAAGGGACAGTTCTCTTTCACACACGCATCTCGAGAGCCAGCCAGCCAAAGTCAGGGGGTTTGAGCCCCGTTTCAGTGCCACTTTCCTTCATTCTTCAGCTAAAAACCCACATGGCAGGGCTTATTCATTCCACATGAGCAAATTCAATAGTCACTGCCTTAGTGAGCTTCAAATGCAGAACAAGACCTGCCAACCTCTTACCCTAGGAGGAATTTCTGTTCCTGCTCAGAGCTGGATAAAGAGCTGCAGTTGCACTTCATACATTTGCAGATGTTTGCTTCATTTGTCCCAGGCCTGCAATCCTGACCTCCTTTGGAACAAGCCAGGAACAGAGAAGGATGTGATTTTAAAAAGAAAAGGAAGAGAAGAGATGGATTTTGGAGAGACCTTCCAGTGCCTAAAGGGACTAAAGAGAGCTTTGAAAAGGCCACAGAGAGCACGTTTGGACAAGGGCCTGGAGTGACAAGACAAGGGGAAAAGCTTCCCACTGCCAGAGGGCAGATATAGATTTGATATTAGGAAAAAGTTCTTTACCATGAGGGTGGTGAGACCTCGGAATCCGCTGCCCAGAGAAGCTGGGGCTGCCCCATCCCTGGAAGTGCCCAAGGCCAGGTTGGACATGGAGCAGCCTGGGACAGTGCAAGGTGTCCCTGCCAGGGACAGGTTCAGTGCCAGGGCAGCCTCAGACCTGCCCCAATGAGCCCTAGAGCGTCTCCGAGCCATGTCTTGTGCCACACACTGCAGTGATTCTCCTTTCCTGCAGCACTGCCTCACTTCTCTCCTTTCCTACTGCACTCCTCAGCAGGCTGGAGAAGCAGCAGGCAAAGACAACAACTTGTCTCTGGGCCAGAGGAGGGGCACAGGCTGAGTCTGGAACCACAACAAAGCCTTGGGGAGGGGAGATGAACACACAGCACACGGACAGAGGCATCAGAGCAGCAACTCCACATCTTGCTTGGTCCTGCTCCTCCTTTCCAGTGCTGAGGTTTTACCAGGTGCCGGTGACACTCTTTTGCCTCTCTTTGCTCACCAGATGATCTAAAACCAGCTGTAAATGCCCACAGTCAAGGAGAATCTCTCCAACACAAGGGCAAAAGCCACCAAATCCATCATCCCTCACCACCATCCTGCTCTGCATAAGCTGCAGCCACAGAGCTGTAGTTATTTGAAACTAGGAAAAGAATTACTCTATCATTTTGTCCCCATCTTGGACAAAATATTTGACCACACCCATGAAGGTAAAGGGTTTTGGGAAAAACAGGAAGAATTATGAGAAAAGCAAGACATTCCAGAGAACTTAAAGGAAAAAGAGGAAAGGATATTGAGGGTGGGAGTTATGGGTTCACTAAGTGCCCCCTGTACTGCAGAGCTACTTTAGGCCATGCCAGAGGGTGGTCAGCAGTGAGTTCCTGTCTGAGACCTGTTCATCTCAATAAGTTTCCAGTAGAAATACTGTTGAGCCAAAATAGAAATTCATTGTTGGAATGTGTCAATTTAGATCATATTTGCTATGGAAAAAAAAAAGTCAAAATGAATCAGTACATTTTTTCTCTTCTCATTTCAGTGAGGTAGAAAGTTTCATTTGACCATGATTTATTTCATTTAAACCTTCAAAGCTAAAGAACCTCTTGCACAAGAATAACATACATGAATCAGCATTAGATATCCACCACATAAATCTTGCTGCAATGAGCCACCAGTACCAAATTACTGAGTTCTGCATTCCCCTACACTTTGCAGCTACTTTTTTCCTTGGTGAAACCTTCCAATTTGTGCACTGATGTGAACTTGTGTATTTTCTTATGGCTGAAGCAACCTTGTCTATTAGGATCTATCCTAAAACCATACCAAAGTGCACTTGGGATTGGATCACTCGATGAACCTTCAGAATGAGCAGCATTTGCAGGACTTACCTGTGATTCAATCACTCCCCAAAGGTAAAAAGGCAAAGACCCAGCACATAAAAAGCTTTACTCTAATGAATCCATCCTGTTCCAGTGCAGACTGAACCAGACTGGTACACAAATCACAGTTAATATCCTCTGAACTCTCAAGGTATGCAAAAAGACTCTAAATCTGGAATTGAGATTTGACTTTGTGGAGAAAGACTTTCCAAGCCTTGGGAAGAACAGGGTTATTGCTCTCTTGTAGGAGACCCTGTCCTTTGCTCTTTGATCCAGTTCCTCACACTGCATCCAGCATTTCTGGGCCAGCTCCTCTCAGGGCTGTTCCCTACAGGGAGTGCAGAGGAGTCTGCCCCAGGTTTGGTTCCTGTGGCTGTTCCCAGACCTCCACTCTCTCAGACACAACCTGATTTGTCCTCCCCCACCCTCAGGAATTCCTGTGATTGTCCTGTCCCAAGGCCTTTGGGACTAAAGCTGTCTTTTCACATGTGTCTGTACAGCACCTCACACAATGACCTGGTAATTATAACAGAAGCTAAATTACTGCTAAAATTAGGTGCTTATTAACATTATCGCCTCTGGGCACCACCACAACACTTAATAATGCTGCAGTCTAAGAGGAACCCAGGACCCATCATAATCTTCACGAAAAAGTGTCCTTAGGGACAGTATTTCTGTACCAGGTCTCGGTTTTCCATTAGGTCACATTTTACTCATGGAAAAAATATCTGTTCAGCTGCCTGAGGATTTCAGTTTAGTTCAATAATTTCAACTTCAAGACAAAGGCATGCATATGTTGTCACCTCTAAACTTCACTTTTGGTTGTAAGCTTTGAGTCACAGGTTTTGAGAACAGTTTTGGGGGTTAAGGGACTTGGACTCTGGCAGGTGCCACACACACAGAACTGCAGCAGAATCAGCAGCACAGAGCCAAAGCCAAGCTGTGTTTTCTCCTCTCTAGTTCCCACAGCCTCTTTCCTGTGACCAGGACTCCTGGTGGGTTCAGGTCCAGCCCCAGGGTGAATTTAGGACCGTGGCAAAAGTTAACGTTGGTGCTTAAATCCAAGCCGGTTAACTGAGTTGTTGAAGATGAAGTGTGGTCCGTGGCAAGTCCTTCAGGAAAGGCTGGAAAAAGGGCAAAGCCAGCTTGTTCAGGTGGTGAGGCAAGGGGCAGGGTGAGCTCAGCACACCACGGGCTTGGAGGACAAGGGGGAAGGGTTTTGGGGCAATTCTCGGGTCCCGGAGCTGTTGGCTGACAGACAGAGCAGCCTGCAGAGGACACAGCCATCCCAGCGGGGACAGGACTGAGCAGAGGACTGGGACAGACCTGAGCACCTACTCTGAAGGCAGCCCCACCACCACCCCGGTCAGCTCTCTCTGTCCCAGGTGAAGAAACGACTCGCAGAGCCCCAGCCGAGGCGGGACCAGCCCCGAACACCTTCCCTGCCGCGGATTAACGCGGCTGGCAAGGAGGGACCGGGAGAATCCTCCCGGCTCTGTCCCTCACGAACACCCCCACAACCACTCATATTATCTGTATCAAGCACATTTTTATGTAAATGCCCCAAGCATCCCTTTCAGAGGTACAATGCCTCCCAGACTAAGCCCCTGAATGGCTCCGGCACATTTCCCGTGCCTCAGCTGCTCGCCCAGACAAACAGAAGTGTGGCTCTCCACAAAGGGCTATGGTAATGCCGAGCTGAGGAGGGCTGAGGGGAGGGGGCAAGCAGGGGCCAAAGCTATTTCAATGACAGAAGAAAAGCCCAGCTCCGGTATCTCGATGAGTCAAGGAAGGGACAGGCTCCACAGATGGATAAACGGAGCTACATGAGGCAGACGGCTCAGCCTCCAACAATGCCTCATCTCTGGGCCCCGGAGTGTTGCTGTGAAGGCAGGGGCTGCACTTACAACCTGGGATCTCTCCATGGAAACAGCCCTCAGAGCAGGGAAGGAGTGTGGAAAATCGGGAGACACTGAAGAGCATCACACGATGTCCCCGGGCTCTGAACATGCTGTAGGGAACAGTCCAAGGGACAAGAGAAGGAGCAATATCCCACACTCCACCCTCATCCCACCATAACCGGGATCTTCCTTAGCTCCTGCTGTGGTGAGACTCTGCTTCCCCTCATGGGCTGGTGCTCAGTGCTTGGCACATCCAGCAGCTCTGCCTGCTCGAGGCCTGCAAGAGTCCTCACTCAGGAAACAGCAAAACAACACTTGCCTCTGCCAGGAATAGATCAGCAAGAAACTCATGTTCAATGAAAAAGCTTTGAAAGCATCCACAGACACCTCTTACCCCATGCTGCGTGTGCCCAAGAGATGGTTCCCCAACACCCACCCTACCAGAGGGACTTTCTAGATTTTCTCTGCAGTGGTTTTGCAACAAACCATGTGTTATAACAGTACAACCCAGCCATAGATTAGGAACATCTTCATTAGAACTCTGATCAAAGGATGTGCCAGAGGTGTGGCTTGCCTTGGCTTTCCCATGTGCCCCCTCCTGTACTCAGTAAAGCCTCTATGGGGACAAGCCAGGATCAGTAGGGGGGTCCTGATGTGCATGGGACCCTCTGTCTTTTGGAAGGCCCAGAGGAAGCCGAAGCTGCTGCAGAAATGCTGCAATTATGAGATACAGCAAACAAAACTCCATGGGGGATTGCATGTCTGTGTGTGGGTGAGGTGGGTATGGGGAGGGTCAGCGGGGAACTGAGGACAGATGAATGGAGTGACATCTGGATTTGACATTTCACCACCTCACACACGGGCTGGGGCAGAGCCCTGAAGATGGGAATGTGAGACCAAGGTCTGTGCACAAATGGGACGTTTTGGGGCAGCCCAGGTGTGTCACACCAATGTCACCTGACTGTCACAGGGTCAACTCCACAGCACCAGCTGTGCTCTGCTGATGGAGAGCAGCAACACCACACCTCACCTGGCAAAATCTTCTCCCTCTGCTGTCCTCGCTGTCACACATCCCAGTCCCTCACATCAACTGTCTCAAGAGGCTGCTGAGAAAAACCGGGCGGGCTTTGGCAGGGATGAGTGGCCAACACAGCGTGGCTTTCCCAGCATCATTACAAGCCAGAGCACTGAGAAAGCTTGACAGAAAGGTCAGGATCCACGTGGAAAGCCCTGGGCAGTGTTTCCAGCTGCTTCTCCTGTACAGAAATCCAGGCAGCACATGGCCTTACTTTTGCTGCCAGCCAAGCCGTGCACTCAGTGTATCGGTCTCCCTCTGCAAAATCAGGCCAAGGGCACACAGCTATCCTTTCCATTGATTGTTCCACTCTGCTTTGATAATTCACCAATAAACTGGAAGGAGGTTTGCAGTGAGAGGCAGGGAGAGCCGTGGGACATCCACTGGATCTGCCCCCTGTGACAGGAGGGCTGGAGCAGCCGCAGGCAGAGCCGAGGGAGGGGCAGCCAGTGCCACATCCCCGGGGCTGCAGTGCCCGTGGGGACCATGGGGACCACTCGTGTCACTCCCACGCAGCTTCCTCCTGCACCCCTAGCTGGGTGAGCTGGACAAGCCTCCCCCTCCTCCAGCTCCTCCAACGTTATATATTCCAGCCAATTTGCAGCATCCACCAGTGGGACAGAGCAGGAAAGGCAGGGCAGCCCCAGGTGTGGGAAGGAGAGCCCAGGGATGAATCTTGAGTGGGGCTGATGGAGAGGATCAGGCACACGGCATGAGGCTGTGGCAGCCTGGGTCTCTGGGTCCTGCTGGTGCCAGGCCAGCTTCAGGACTAAAACGAGCTTTGTGATTGAAAGTTAACTTCCCCCTCACTCCCTCCAAACCTGGAGCTTTCTGGTGTTCCCCAAGGCCAGGGCTTCATCTCACCAGGCTGGGAGCTGCAAACCCGAGCAAAGAGCAGCTGAGGTTTAGGTCAGCTCAGCTGCTCTGCCCTGGAATGTGGGCTTTGCAACAAACAATTATGATAATTGCCAGTGACAAAAACAGGCAGAAAATGTTTTGTCATGGCAACACAGGAAATAAACCCTGAGCAGAGCCTGTGTCCATCAGCCAGTGCTGCCAGTGCAGCTCATGCTCACACTGGTTGATGCCCTGACATTTCTAACAGGCTCTGTCCCCCACTCTGCACCCCTCAGGAGCCAAACCAGCGTGGCTTACACCATCCCGAAGTGTCCTGACCTGGCACAGCAGGCACAGGGCCGAGTTTTCACTCAGACAGAGATCTGCCCCACAGAAGTACTCCAAGCAGAGTTAATCCTCAAAAATGGGGGGCACCAGGTGACTTCCCAGGAAAGAGCTTCTTCGCAAGCTCCACTGGGGGGTTGTTCACCACCTGATAAACACAGCCCCCCTCTGTCCTTCCAGCTCTTGGCACATTTCCCAAGCTGAGTGCTGGAGGTGTGTTGTGTCCCAAACAGCTCAGGCTTTGCAGGATCGTGGTGTCCAGAAGAGTTGACCACTCCCTGCCAGGTCTTTTGCCATGGGAGGGTGGAAGGCCCAGCGCTGCAGGACACCAGGCATGTGACTCCATGTGGGCCTGCCATCCCAACCTGCTCTGCTCCCCTTTCTCCTCACTCCCACTCATCTTTTTGCACAGTTTAGTCATGACTGATGAGAATTCCCCCTGATTTCCCATTATTAAAAAAAAATAATATCTGGACTGAGGCCAGGGAAATAAAACTTCAGCTCTACAGGACAGTGATTCAGCAGAGTATAGCCAAGGATATAATTGAAGCTGCACTTATGTGGTTTGTGTGTTGGCATCTCTCATGAGCACCAAACCGTGTGTGTCAAATTACAAACCAGGGAGAGGGCAAACCTGGCTGTTCCTGTCCCTTCACCCCTCCTGTCCTCAGATGCCAGCCCTGCTACATGATGTGGCTCTGCAGGGCTCGCCCATCCAGGGAATGGACCTGGGAAAACTTCCTCCTCCTCCTCCTCCTCGTAAATCAGCAGCACCCTCACCACGCTCCAGGTGCAATCAGGGCTGTGTGGTTACCAGGTTGGATTCTTGTCACCAAGAGCGTGCTCGGAGGACAAGGATGTTGTTTAAAAGGAAATGGATGGCAGTAATGTGACCTGCAGCATTTTTACTGCCACAATGATGTGAGGGAAGCAGACAGCACAGGTTCCTTCTAAAATCCCAGGCTGACAGGTAGAAAAGACAGTGTCCCCTGCCTTGTTTGAGTCACAGAGTCCAAATATTTTCATTTCACTCTATTTTCTGTGGAATTTGTGAGAAGTGGGGTAAGTATCTCTGTAGCTGGCTGCTGTTCCCTGACTCCCACAGCCCTGGGAAGTTCCTAAATTGCAGGTGAAGGTAACAGGGGCTCAGCAGCCACGTGTTGTTGCCCTTGACGTTAAATCCATAGCTCTGGCCCTGCCCTGATGCAGAGGCTGAATCAGTTAAATCAAATCCTGAGGGGAACAGGAAATACAAATTCAAACTGAATGGGTAACTTTATTTTCTGCACTACCAAAAAGCTTAGATATTAAGTGGATATTCGTTTCAGAAGAAAACACAATACAGCAAATGCAATTTATTGCACTATTTTTTTCAAAAATACATTTAATTATCAGTACTTAAGTAAATACATTTTGTGGAGAAGTGCCAGATTAATTAATTCCCTTTAAGATCTTTATGCTTTTCTAGCCCACTGATTTGCTGTCACAGACTCAGACTGACCCTGTATCACTAGTTTTTGTAATGAAATAGGATTTCATCCCCACTGTTTTTGGGTTTGACTCCTGTGCCTTTGTCCACTCAGGCAGCTCCTACAGTCACTCACCCACCGTGCAATTCACTCACAGCTGCATGGGAAGGCACTTGCATGGCTGTGCGTGCTCCCATGCACTCACACATCTTCACAGCAAGCCAGAGGGTAGGGGACACCCTTGGCCTGAGGAGAATGTTTTAGGAAGGCTGCTCATCTTCTTTTAGCTTTCTTGATCACGATGTGGGTCTGAAAAGCTCAAGAGTCACCTCTTTGATCAGCTCAGGAAATTAACCCAGGGATTTGAGGGCATCCAGATGTTGGCAGAAAGGGTGTTTGGAGGTCTTTGTCCAGCCTGCTGTCACCACCCGTCCAGCTTTTCCCTGTAAAAGCCCAGAACCCAGCCTGAACCTCACCCTACAGCGTAGCTCACATCTCTTCCCCCACACTGTCCCTGGGGGCTGCACAGCCAGGACCTGCTGCTCTCCTGCTGCAGGTGGGCAGTGAGCAAAGGGCAGGACACACCTCAGGGGGGTTCATGAGGGGGGAAGGTTCAAGGGTTCATGCCCTGGCAGCAGGAAGCACTGCCCGAGCTCTGCTGTGCCCCTGCTGCATGAACAGCAGGTGAGCACCTGCTGAAGTAGGGGCACTTCAGCAGATGCTCACCCCATCCTTTGGAGTTCACCCCATCCCTCAGAACTCATCCCTCAGAGCTCACCCCACCCCTCAGAGCTCACCCCATCCCTTGGGGTTCACCCCTCAGAGCTCACCCCATCCCTCAGAGCTCATCCCATCCTTTGGAGTTCACCCCACCCCTCAGAGCTCACCCCATCCCTTGGGGTTCATCCCTCAGAGCTCACCCCATCCCTCAGAGCTCCCCCACAGAATCAGGACCCAACCAGGCTGCATCCAACAAGTGTGTTTTTGCTTGGGCAAGCTGGAAACCTGCTCCTACCAAGAGCCACCCCCTTACCTGTCCCTCTCACCCTCTTCCTCAGCCCCAGCAACCCCACAGTAGCTGAGCCCTGCGGGGGCTGTGGCGCTGGCCAGGCAGCAGAAGCCCAAGCCACTGTTAAGATGATCTCTGCCAGCATCAGATAGAAGTTCAAAAGCCAAGCAGCCTTTCTCCTCACTCTGAGGCTCCCTCTCAGTCTCTTTTAAGCACAAAAACGTCATTTAAAAAAAAAAAAAAAAGAAAGAAAGAAAAGAAAAAAGAGAGAGGAGGAAAGAAAAGAAAGGGGCGATTTCCAGCCAGGCAGTAAAATGCCATCTGTCTCCTGACGGTTCATGTGACATTGACAGACGTCCATTGCCAGGCAGAGCCAAAGGCTCGGCAGCCCGCGGTCCCCGGCCCCTTTTCCCAGTCCCCAGCAAGGGCTCCCGAGCAGGGAGCAGCAGATGAACCCAGCTGATCCTTGGTGCCCTTCCCGCCCGGGGCGGCGGTGCAGGAGGCACCATCGGACTTTGGAGCGGGGCTGTGTGTGCCTTGTGACGCCTCACCAGGCTGAGATCCCCTTGCATCCACCTGTTTTCCTCTCAAAAGCAGCTCCCGGAAAACAAAGGGGATGAACAGCAGGCACCCCGCCACCCCCACACCACGCAACTGCTTAATTGCCTCTAGGAAAAGAGCCTGGCTGACCCTGGGACCCTCCTGGGCCGGGAGGGCAGAGAGCAGAAGGGCCGGACAGGGCTGCCCCGCTGCCCGTGACCAGCCGCAGGCTATCCCTGCCCACACTGCCACAAAGAGGGAAGCTGCAGCTCCCATTTCCTTCGAGCACAGATGTCTCTGGATAACACAGCCACAGAAAGAGATATGCACCGATTAGGTCTCAGGGGAGATGGCGGGGAAGACCCTGTGCAGTGAGTAGAAGAGGAAAAGCCCTAAATGTTCCTGATTTCCCTGTATTCCCAACAGGGATGGTTTCAGGAGAGCAGGAATTAGGTGGATGTTGGAAGATGTAACCTTCCTGCCCTTCATGCGAGGCTCTGCAGAGCAGCACAGCCCCTGGGAAGCTCAGCACCCCTCAGGTCCTGAGACAGCACCATGTGAGCCTGGGCAGGCTGGGCACGAGCCCCACACCTGCCTGAGCAGCCACCCTGGTGCCAGCCAGGACAGCAGGGCTGGCACAGCAGCGAGGTGTTCACCCTGCCCTGCCTGGAGCACCAAGGAGCACCAGGACCAGCAGTGCAGGCCAGCACACACCTCCTTCTGCAGGAACCTCCTGTTCCCACCCTGGGCAGCCAGGACCTGCTGCTCCACTGCTCCAGGTGGGCTGTGGGGAAAGGGCAGGACAGGGCTATGAAGGGTTTGTCACCAGGACCTGACAGGCCCCCTACCACTGACGGGTGGTTCTGGGGAAGTGTTGAAGGATGTTGTGGAACCTTTCCCCATCATCCTGCTGGCCCTTGGCCACCTCACATCATCCCCCAGCTCTGTGTGTGGCTAAGTGGCTCCCAGCAGGCAGCTTTAGGATATGAGCAGCTCAGCTCTGAGGTGGACAAGCTGCTCAGGTCCTGCCACATGCTGGGTGCTGGGCAGTGGTCTGGATGTGAGGCTGGGGATGAGAAGATTTAGACTCATTGATCCTCGTGTCCCACTTCCACCAGCATGACTCAACATCCTTGCAGTGGCTGCCAACACTGTAGTCCTGTCAGGAGAAGCCACCAGAGAAATGTCACCACATTTCACACTGTGTCCTCCCTGCTGCCTGCAGAAACAGCCTTGATCCTTGGCATTGCCAGGGGGATGAGAAGGGCTGGACACGTGGCTGTCTCTTAAGGGTGGGCAAAGAAACAGCAAGATGATTCCAGGGCAATGCCAGGCCATGGGAAGCAGGGCCAGGGCAGCAGCTCTGTCCCTCACTGGCTGCAGCGGGTCAGTGCTGCTGTCAGGAGAAACCCCATGAGGAGAAACCCCTGCTGCAACGAGACCCCCAAGAGCACACCCTGAACTTGGGCTGTGAAGCCTGGACAACCCTGGTTTACCACACAAGGTGTGCCAAGCAGACCCCCAGCATCACTGCCTCAGCTCCTGGGCACAGGTTTGCATTGTTTCACTTGTTCCTACACCACTCCACCCCAGAGATGTTCTGTTTGACCTCTGCAGCCACCCCTGATACCACAGTCACCCCACAGGTGACACCTTTGGTGACACCAGTCTATGTCCTGCTCCCCTCCTCTGGGTTGTGTGGTTTTTCAGGAGGGTGGTGCACAAAGGGGACCAGGGCTCAGGTCTCTCTGGGGGACAGAGAGAGCATCAGTAACTGAACAGCTTTGAGCCAGGACAACAATGATCACGGTGCAAAAGGCTACAGAGTTTACTATTGTAGAAGAGGAAGAAGCTCTGATTGTGTTATGAGAAGGTGGTGTGGGATCGCCTCAGCCTGTGGGCCACAGGATGGATGGAAACAGGCATCAGTGCAGGTGGGATTGGCAGCTGTGGGGCTGGGAAATGTGGGGCTGCCTCCAGTCCTGGGTGCAGAGAAAGGCTCTGAAGCATCCTGGCCCTGCTGTGTTTAACCTGGCTAATGAGTAGCCAGGCAGGATGTGGCCATTCAAGGACGCTGGATGACAACAGCCCTTCTGCCTGTGCTTACACAGCACACACAACTGGGCCATTCCCACATCCCCAGGATCCTACCTGAGGCCTGCACGTGGCCACTGGGATGAAGAACAGGTTTTGGACCAGGGAGTGACCCCATCTCTGCAGTGAGAGACCATCAAAAGCTCTGAGAGAACAAAGTATGGCTCAACAGATCCCTGCCTACGTGAGAAACACCTCTGCTAAAACCCCTCTAAAGTCACCCTCTGACCAAAAGCTGAAATCAGCAGGTGCTGTGCTTCTCCCAAGCCAGCAAAAATGTCAGGACCAAGAGGCTGCAGGAATGGAGACACTGCCCTGCCTGAATGCACACGTGCTGCACATGGGATCACAGGGCCAGAGAACGTGGGGGTGTGAACAAGCAAGCTGAGGAGACCAGGCTTGGCTGCTCAGGGCTCCTGCTCTGCTTCACACGGACACGTCCAAGGGACTCAGCTCAGGAGCCATTGAGAAGGAGCAGCTCAGGATTTGTCTGTGGTGCTGAAGAAGGAGGGAACATCTCCCCGTTTTGGAGACTAAATGTAGGACTTGTCCTCTGGCAGGTACTCATCTCTCCTGACGTGAGTGGTTGACACTGGGACAGACACACAGGAACGGTGTGGACTCTTCATCTTTGGAGAATTTCACAATTTTAATGGACTGGGCCTGAGAAACCCGTTGCAGATTTTAAGCCAATTACGGAGCAGGAGGTTGGACCAGGAACCTCCAGGAGTTCCTCCTAAACTAATCCTTACTGTAATTCTTTCAGCTCCCTGAACTTCTGATCTTTGCAGACCAAAAATAAAATGGGCCTATCCATAGGTTCCCACCTAAGGCAAGTTTGGATGAACCCAAGAACTGGATTTTCTTGGGTGTAAGTAGAATTGGGTTATTCATGGGGTTTGCTTTGCATGGCTCTGGGAAAGCCAAGGCTTGACATGTCTCTCACACATGCCTCCCACTCAAGTTAATGGTATTCTTGTGAAGGGGAAACCACTTAAGGCTCTCACAAGTGCTTCTCATCAGCTTAAGTGAACAGAAAAGTGAACATGAACTGATCTTAGATAAATGAAGTCTACTTCAATTGTCAGTTAAGGGTTCAAAGCCATTTCATTAATACACTTCAGCTCCACCTCCGAGTGCACAGATCCAAAGAGACACCTCACACCCACTTTCAGTGCTGTTCAGCAACTAACAGCCCTTCTCTGTCCACAGGTCTGTGAAGAACTTGGTGAACCTCACCTAGGTCCAGATCCAAAATTCCCCTCTGATTCAGCAAACCCAGGACAACTTCCACCATTTTCTAGCCCTGCACGCCTTTTCTTTCTTCTTTCTCTTTTTTCTTTTCTTTTCTTTTCTTTTCTTTTCTTTTCTTTTCTTTTCTTTTCTTTTCTTTTCTTTTCTTTTCTTTCTTTTCTTTTCTTTTCTTTTCCTTTTCTTTTTCTTTCATTTTTCTTTTCTTTTCTTTTTCTTTTTCTCTTTCTTTTTATTTTTTCTTTTCTTTTTCTTTTTCTCTTTCTTTTTATTTTTTCTTTTGTTTCTTTTTTTATTTCCCAATTTCCTTCTTTCCTTCCTTCTTTTTCTTCTTTCTTTGTCTTTCTTTCTTCCTTTTCCTCTGTACATTTGAATGACAAAGGTTTCTGATTACAGTTCTCCTGGGGAATCAAACACCAAGGCTGCTGCTCGTTTACTTACTAGCAGATTAAGATGGATAAAGGGAGAGATTTGTATTTTGACTCTGTGTTTATGTAACTCATGTGCAAGGCCTGGCCAGAAGCAAAGGGGGTCTGACCCACATAAATAATAACGAGCAGCATTTTTAAACTAAATCATCTGGAAAATTCACAGACGATTCCATCGGTTCTTTCTATTGTGTCACCAGAGGGTCATAAATAATTCAGCCTTGCTCAAATATTTATGGAAATCAATTTAGCCCTCAGTCCAATGCCACCTCCCTGAGAAAACAGTTTCCTTTCCTATCACAAGCACAAACTGACTGCCCTCTGTCCCACGAGCCTTCCCAGCCAGCAGCACCTGTAACCTCCCACAGCACATCCAGCCCCTGGGGCCACTGGGACCACGGGGAAGATGAAGCTGCACACGATCTTCCAGGAGAGGAGCTGGTCCAGCACCAATCTCCCTTCTGCTGTGACCACCCTGAGCCCCACCGTGAGCATCTGCCTTGGCCCAGGGTGGCTGTCACCTCCAGAGCTGAGGAACAGCCTTTGGCAAAGCTGTGGGCACATGGAGAGCAGCTCCTGTGCAGGTGACAACTGATGCTCGAGTCAACAACTCCTGCACAGGACAGAGACACCTTGATGAGATCAAAGGTCACAAAACAAGCTCCCACAGGAGGCAGCAGCCCAGGGGAGCTCCCCGTGCCCGCTCCCAGGGCAAGGTCCATGGCTCTGCCATACCCACTGAGGAGCAGCTGCTGCGCAACCTGAGCCGTGACCTGGCACTTGCTGCCTCCGTCCTCCCTCTCTGGCTGGCACGTGGCAGGGACTCTCCTGCCAAAACTCAGCGGCCACATGGGCTGCCCATCGTAAACAGCACCTCTTTGATCCTTCTGGAAGCTCAGCATTTCTTGGGCTATTCCTGTTTCTTGACTGAAAACCCCACTTCTTTGGAACAGTGACTCTCTTCCAGCACCTTTATTGCACACAAACAGGACAAATTCCTGGGGTCAAATACGTGCATGCTGTTTAGGGGTGCAACACATTCACTGAGTTACTAGAGCACCACACAGATTAAGACCAAACCTCCTCCCATCTCAGCCACCAGCACAGGACCTGGGAGCAGCCACACGCAGCCCGTGACTGTACAAAGGGGCCACATCTCCTGCAGCCTCTGTGATGCCTGAAATTCCTGATCACCTCTTGGCAGGTCGTGTATCTGGCCTCTCCCCAAGGTTCTGAGCCCATTTCTCTCACAAGGCGCACTTTGCCTGGAACAATGTGCAGAACTGTGCCAAGGCACGACACAGACAGGTTCCCATGGCCCCGTGGCAGACACTGGGACACTTCCTGCTGTGCTGTGCCAGCAGCAGGGCAGTGAACTGGGCAGACACTGGCTGTGAATGACATGGGGCCCTGAGGAGACATGGCCGTGCTGCAGTGACCAGGAGCCCAGGGAGGGAGTGTTTTGGTGAGAGATTATCCTCCTGTTCCCACCACAGGACTATCTCTGCATCAAAAGCACCGGTCTTCAAACTTTGGCTGTGAGCACCTGGGGCAGGAGACAAGCCTGGGGGTGAACTCAGGGCAGATGTCCCAGAGCGTGACCAGGGTCAGTGACAGCCAAGAAGGTGAAACACAAGTGTTGCCTCCAGGAATTCACACTGTTTCAGGCTCCTCCAGCTCTTGTGGGTAAGGAATGCTCTGTGCTGCAGAATGAGGCAGAAGGAGGGAGTGACTGGCAGACAGAGGGGCTGTGGCAGCTGGTGTCACTCACTGTGGGTTAAACTCTGCACCACCCTGGCTGAAGGAAGAACAGAGGCACACTCCAGTATGAGAGGAGGGTTTGTCCACTGTCACATGTCTCAGCACAGGAGACTTCCAGCCAACTCCCTTCTGCTTTCCAGACTCTTCTTTCACCCCAACTTGCCACCATCCCTCGAGGGTTTTAACAGCTGTAGATGTGGCATTTTCGGACATGGTTTAGTGGTGGCCTTGACAGTGCCAGGGGAAAGGTTGGACTTGATGATTTTAAAGGTCTTTTCCAACCCAAACAATTCCATAATTCTATAAATCTACTTGACACAAATGCTGAGGCACCCCCAAGGCCTGCACGTATCCCACATCTGCCCATCTGTAGATGTCACTAGATGAGAACATAGCTATTGCCCCAAAATAGAAAAGCACCAGTGGTACACACAGGGGACACTTGCATGGGTTTACATGTGCAAAATCTTTACTTCAGGTGACTCTCTGAAAATCACAACCCACCTTCTCTGCTCTGCCTGCACACCCAGGAGCAGCAGGATGCAGTTGGTTTGCAGCTCTCACCACAGGGGAATGCAAGCACCAATGCTTCCCCAGCACACCTGGCCATGGGAGACAAAGGATTGTGGATATTACTAACATGGAAGGGCTTCACAAAGGGAAATAATTTGCCCTTGTTAGGAGAAAATCCTGGGAAAAACTTAGGCAGGATCTGGGTTTGGGGATTTTTTTCTTTGGTGTTTTTTTTTTCCTCCTTGCCTGGCAAAGTCCCTCTCCTGTCCAGCATTTGTGATTTAGGAGTTTGGAAATTGTACTTTTCCTTGTCAGACTGGTGATTCATCACAGACTGGAACAAAATGGGCTGCAGGGCCCTGAACTGCCCGACATTCGGGATGCCATCTAACGATTACCCTTAATTCACAGTCTATTGTACAAGTGTCTGCCTCTGCAGTCAGGGCAAGGACATCACCTGGTCTCTCTGCAGAGCTGCTTCCTGACAGCATGTGCATTAGTTGTGGTTTATTCCAAAAGGGGTTAATTTGTGCCCTCTTATCCCCCAAGCACAGGAACACAATCAATCTCAAAAGAGCTGCTTGGCTTTCTCCTCCCTTCTCCAGCCTCACTTCTTGGCTCTTAATAAATTATTCAGCTTTCCTAAATATGCATAGGGATCTCATTAACAACTAATTTTGCTTATTTAAACCAACTGCATAATCAAACCACTATAGTGTTTCCCCTTTCTTATAGCCATGAATTATTCATGCACTGGGAATCTGCATACAAATTTATTGATTCTTAAAAGGGTGCCTTTTTCACAGCCTGGAAGAAAGAAACCCTGGTTTTCTGGGTTCACCAGAAATTCTGGTGTCCAACATTTTGGCCCAAACTCCCATGTAACAAATCATATGGTGTTTTCCTGGGAACAGACAGTGGACAAACCCACAGCATCACCAAATGCACCTGGAATTCCTGAGTGCAAGGAAAGGGAGTGTTTCCAACACTGCCATGAATCATTTGCAGAATCTCAAATTGCAGCCCTTTCCCGGAGTGTGAAGGGCTTATTGTTGCAGCATCCCTCGCTCTGACTTCCTGGTGCCTTTGGGTTTTCCCACACAAAGCAGAAAGACACCTGGATAAGAAATGGACACCTTGCAAAGCCTCCATGGATATAATCCAGGCTTATCCCACAAAGGAAGCGCTGCAGATAGAGCATGCAGAGTGCCAGGAGGGAACACGGACCAGTGAGTGCTTCCAGCCTCTGGGCCTGCTCAGCCCTCTCCTGGAGGGGAGCAGGGCTTCAGGGACCCACACACGGCCCTGCTCATGCACACCCCTGGATTCTGTACTGGCCTGAGACATTTTGTCTCATCATGAAGCTCTTCTGAAGAACTGTCTTTGGAGATCCACCCGCAGTCCCCACATCCTTCTGGCACAGATCCCTGAGGAGATGGTCCCATTCTGCTCTTAGGCTCACAGAATTACAGAGGAATTCAGGTCAAAAGGAACCTCTGGAGGTTTCTTGTCCAACCTGCAGCTCAAAGCAGGCTCAGCTGTGAGATCAGACCAGGCTGTCACCCCTTTACCCAGGGATGTCCTGAGAATTTCCAAGGGTGGAGACTGCAAAATCTCTGAGCATCCTATTCTACCACATGGCTGTCCTCATGGCAGAGATGTTTTTCCTCATACCCCTTCTGAAGCTCCAGTTTTCAATTTATGTCCATTGTCTCTTGTCCTCTGTAATGCACTGCTGTGCAGACCCTGGGTCTCCCTGATTGATTCATCCTTTCCAAGTGCTTCTGGTTGTCATTACCCTCCAGCCTTCAAGCCCTGTTTAAATCTCAGGCTGAGATCTGAAGGAGCAGTGTCCATAATGACAGCCACAGCACTAAAAAGCTTCTACAAATGTCTCATCCTCAAGAAGAGCATTTTCAAAGAAGACTTTGACAACCTCATCCCATGAAAAGTCGATGTCAGAAATGGAGCCGTGAAACAGTGACCTTCAATTCATTGTAGACAAAGAATGATTTAGAAACATCTGTGCATCTTCTTGTAGGTACCCCCAGGTTCTCAGTCCCTGCTGGTGGCTGGGGACTAAAGGGGGGGTGAAGAGTGTCTCCATGTTCCCCAGCTGGAGTTCTTGGTATGAGCTCCAGCACAGACAGCTCCTTCCTGAACTCTGCTAGGAGCCCAGCAGCAGGTGCACAAATGCCAGGCAGAATCCCAGGGAGTGCACTCTGCTTGTGGGGTATCAGCTGTGCTCCCTCACTGGCAGGAGCTGCAGGTGGGTCCACCCCAGCAGAGGAACCTGGAGCTGCAAGTCCTCCAGGAGCTCTGATCTTGCCTGTCTGGGGGCACTCCAAGCTCTGGACAGTGCTCACACCTGCAAAGCCAGTGCACCTGCAAAGAGCCCGAGTGGCTGTAGCAGTGTTCACCGCGAGCCTGGGTTCGCCACAGGATGGAGATTTCAGTTCATCTGCTCCAACACTGTGACCAAAATCAGGGCAGCAGCACAGCCAGCCCAGGGACATTTGCAGTGCTGCCATCCAGGAGAAGCCTCGCTGGCAGGGCCAGTTCTAGGACACGTCCTTGGCAGCCTCTGGTTTGGTGCGTTGGTCAGATTTATCCTGCATGGAGCAAAACTGCACCTCTGTAGCCACATCTCTCTCCAAGCCACTGCTGTCAAAGACATGGCTTATCTGCCTCACAGGCCATCAGTGTTTCTGCACTGAATGAACATCAGGCTGTTCATTCTATTTGTCTTTTGAGAACTGGAGAGGCTCTTTGTTTACTTGCTTGCTTTGTAAAGGAGCAGGTTGTTGTGTTTTAATTTGTCTTCTTGCTACTTCATGATAAAAAATAACTCTGGCTGTGGGAGGAACACAAATCTGTAAGTGTTCCTTTATAACACAGCAGAATCCTGACACAAGATCTCCAATTTTTTCCTTTTTCAGTACCTGCATTGCTGGCTGGCTGGCTCTCTTACCTATTCAGCTGCAGCTCCTCAGGATGTCATTTAGAAGCACCCCCATATGGAGCAGCTTGAGGACTTGATCCCAGTCACAGCCCCTGCCTCTCCTGCACTGGTCTCGTTCAGCCAGGACTTGCTCAGGAGGACCTGGTGGGGAATCACAGAACCATTTAGTTTGGAAAAGCCCTCTAAGATCACCAACTCCAACCATTAACCCAGCACAGCCAAGCACAATATCCGAGGATGCAGGATGACTGCTGACTACCCCCATTTCACACATTCAGCTCGAAGCAAGTGGTGTGCTGGCCCACCTTTGAATGAGGGAATGGATCTGCTCCTTGCAGCTTGCCAGCATGGGTGTCACAGCAAGGTCACCTCAGAGCTGGCAGGACAACAGGGCACTGCTGTGAGTCACCCGGGGCTGTGCCAGAGCTCCTCACATGGCACTTGGAGAAGGCAGTGGCACTCAGGGTGACCTCTGGAGACCAAGGCACTGAGGAAATGGCAGCTGTTTCCAGGCTGTTGTGGGTGTCTTCTCAATAGCCCACATTCCTGTGCACCCAAGAGCCACCACTTCTCCTCACAGCCTGTGACACACCCGATCACCACCCCACAGCTCTGTACAGTCACAGAGCCCTCTGCTCGGCCTCCTTGGAGATAGGAAATGCCCAGTCATGGACCAGGCCCTGCTTCCTGCCTGGGACCCTCTCTTATCTCTTTGTAATACTATTCGCTACATTCCAGATATCCTAACACTACAGGTCATTTCACCTCGACCCTGAAACCATTGGATAGCTTCCTAATCCTCACTAACCCTATAAAACCCCTGCTCCTGCCTGGTTCAGCAGAAGGAGCCGTCACTGGACACCCCTTTGTGGACCCTGCAATAAATAATTCCATGGAATCCCACACGACACTTTTCATCTCTTCCTCCCTCAGCCAAGGCAAATCCCAGCAAGCTAAGAGCTGGAATCCTAAAAGAGCTGGAAATCACCTGCAGAGCTGAACCCCTGATTCACTCAGGTTGAGCTTGCTAGGACAGCCTGCTGCTGAACCTTGACAGAGATCTCCAGGACAAGCAGTTCCTCCTGGGACCCCACTATCCAGGAATATCTGAGGCAGCAGGAGCTCTGCCTGACCCCCTGGACCCAGCCCACATTACAGCTCATCCCCCAAACCTCAGCCCTGTGGTCCCACAGCTGGGCTGGGCTGAAGGAATGAGCATCAGTGCCCTGCCTGCAGCGTGGACAGCAGGGGGGAGTCTGGGTGAGCCCTGCAGGAGGGACAGGGAATACTGAAAGCACAGGTGGAAAGGCACTGTGAGGAAACGGTGGGAGAGCACAGGTGAGCTGCTCCTCACAACCACGGAGTTGAAGCAGCTGAACTGGTTGTTTGTAAACCCAGCTCCTCCGAATCCTTGGAAAATCATTCAGTAGCTGACTGAGAGAAAACCTTCACAAGACAGAGCAGCTGTCACCCCTATTCTGATCAAGCAGCTGAATGATCCCAGGAGGAACTTCATTTAATCAGAACATCAGGAACTTGACAAAAATCCCAGTTGTGCACCAAGGGACACATCCACCCAGCCACTGCTGCAGCCAGCAGGCAAAGCCCTGCCACCTTGGAGCAGCTGCATGGACACCAGTGAGGCTGCTTGAAGCACAGATGAATACAGGAATACATGTTCTCAAGATGAATACATGCTCTCAAGAGCTAATTTTGTACAGACAGCAGGCCTGAAATAGCAGCTTCTGGGAAACATGACCAACAGGCAGAGGAATGAGACTGTTCCAAGGCTGGGTTCAGAAGGAGTTCTGGCAGTGGGGCAAGGAAGGTTTGGTTATTGTTGAACCAGCAAGTTTGTGCTCTTGTCTTTTGCTGGAGCTCTACTGAAACCAGCTGAAGGGCATCCACATGGCTCCAGCTGGGAGTGCTCAGGTGGGGATTGCGGGATGAGTCACCTGGCAAAGGACAATCCATGAGTGATATAGATCCTATCTTGCTCCAGGAGTCACACTCCTCTGTGCAAAGAGCTTCTGTGTCAAAGAAGTCACATTCACTACCTTGAGACTGAAATCTGCCTCCCATGGCCCCTTTTCACCTTAAGAGGAGAGGGAAAAGGTACCAGCATGCTGGGTCTACACAGAGCACACTGCTGCTGAGCACCAACAGTGAGGACAGGAAACAGGGACTTTCATGCCTCAAAAAAATCCACCTGCATAAATTTTATCAAGGACAATGTAACTTTTATCAAGTCTCAATGTAACTTCAGGCACATTCCTAATAAAACTCAGAGCTTTTTCTCCTCTTTAAGATCAGGCTTCTTGTCTGTGTTTTCAGTTAGTCTCTGTTCATTTGTTCACCTGCACATTATAAAAGCTAAGTTCATCCTGTGATCCTGCTGGTAACCAGGATGCCTGGGTCCTTGGTCGGTGGAGAAGACACTGTCCTTGACTTCTTTGTGAGCATGAACCAGTCATCTTCCTCTTGCAGACCTCATTTTCCCAGCTGGAGATGGTTCTGTTTACCCACACTCATCAATATAGTTTTACAACCTGGGTTAATATTAATTTCCAAGTGAATGCATTGAACTCATATCTAATCCTCAGCACCCGTTCACAGCTCCCCTCTTTCCCAGCACTTCACAGATCAACTGCAAAGCAACACAGATACATCAAGAAGCTTCTACCAAAGCACAGATCTTGGCTGCAGCTGCTTTTCAGAATGATGCCTGGGACAGACCCCTCATGCAGCACCCAAGAAGGAGATAACTTGCCTTCTCTGGATGCATTTTACTCCTCACAGCTGTACCTCCTGGCACTTATTCCAGATCTGCTCTTCAGAAACAGGAGGCTGACCTGCTCTCGACATCTGTGTCCAAGCAGAGCCCAGCACACATCCCCCATTCCCACCTACCCATGGTTTAGTAGGAGCAGATTAAATCCGAAATATTGTGAGAACAAATACACAAGCGTGTGATGTTTTGTTTACATCTTTGCACATGTCTGAGCAGCTCTGCTAGGCTCTGTGGGTGTGTGCATGGTGCTGTCCCTTCCCAGCCCTCGTGCTCCCTTGCCCGCAGACATCACTGCCCTCTCTGCCTGCCCCATGGAAACAAGGCGTGGCAGAGAGTGTCTGGATTCCATAAGAAGCTGAGATTCTCACACAGGCACCATTAATTGCAACTTTTCACCTTTAATTACAGGTTCCCTTGGTTTCCACTGTGTATTTTCAGCTGATTGCCTCTGTGTTTCCATAGCTCAGCCATGAACTCACATTCTAGTGAAGGCAGAACCACTCCAAGTGACCCAGGCCAGTTTGTGACCTTAAAGATCTGCCATCCATATACGAGCACCTGGAGAGAGCCCAGGTGAAGATCCAAGTGCTCCCCACCGATTTCATCCCCTGTTAAAGCAACACATCCCAAAAGTGGCCTCAAGCTTTTTAGGAGGAGTCTCCTTCACATCAGTGGAGTTGGGGAGTTGAGCCTTTGGGGCCAGTAATCCACAGGGAAGTTGGGACCTTCAAGTCACACAAAATACTGCTGCAGTGGAGCTCCTTCTAAATGGACTGCCAAAACGATTTGATCATATGCAAAAACATGCAGATGGAGCTGATTGCTCTGAGTCACACCCTGTGTGCTTCTCCCAGTGCCCACAGTTTCACAGGAATGTGCATCAGGGACAGCACAGGGACTTACCTGCAAGAACTGACTCACATCATGACATGTGCCATCCACCTCCCTTCACTGCAGCTCCCTGCTCCCTCTCCAATCTCTGCTGTGTGGAACTGCCCTTGTTTGGGGGTGATAAAAGCTCCCTTTGGGGCAGCATTGCTCCAGGCCTGGAGGGGAGCAGGGACAAGAAGGGAGAATCCTTGTTTTTCTGCTATTCCCAGCACTCTTCCAGGAAGCTGGACCTGCAGATCTGGGCCTTAATTAGGACTTCAAACACCCCTCTGAGCACTCAATGTCCATTATCTTTGCTGTGAGGGAGGCAGCTGCTTCCTTCAGCTGAATGATGGGTTGTGTGACCCAGGAACAAGAGCCCGTGGCGTATTTTGTAAGATCACCCATTTTCCTGCGAAGATCCTCCCTCAGAGCTTGCCAAAGGGACAGGTCTGACTGGACAGGAGGCACCTGGCCATTCCCAGAAGCAGGTGTGATCTGTGAAAATGTGCCCTGTCCTGCCCTCCCAAGCACAGCCCCATCCAGAGCCACTCCCTGCCTTCCCTGGAAGTGAGCTGCCATGGCAGGGACGTGCCCGTGGGATGAGTGCACAGGAGCTCCACGCCACGATGGTGAGGAGCAACGAGCTGATCCACCCTTAGAAGGCAGGAAGCAGCACTCAGCCTTACCCAGCTTCCCAGGACAGCCTGGCCAGGCCTCAGCCTCTGTGTGCCTTTTTCACCCTGGCGTTGGGCATCACAAAATCACCTGCAGATGCTTCCTCCAGCCTTTTCCTATGGATTATGCCCATCCCCACCACAGAGGGCTTGGAAACCTCCTTCTATCTTATCTTATGCACAAGCACCAACTGGCTCAAAGAAAAGAGCAGCAAAACAGCCCAACTGCCCGTGGTCCTGAGTCTGCCCATGCTGCCAGGAGCACACATGTTCCCAGCCTGGCAACCTGCTTCCCACAGCAAGAGCCCCAAGGGCCCCACAGCAGCCCTGTGACTCCCAGTCCTCCCAGAGCTGCTGCATTTGTTAGGGCAGCTTGGAAAGAGAAAGGACCGGGGGAGTCCATCTCACGGGGCCTTGGCCAGGGGAGTGCATCTCTTTAGTCCTCTGTGGTTCTGGACCCCTGAAGGCTGCACATCACAGTACCTGTAGTTCTAAATATGGCCTCATTTCTTTGAGGGAAGAAGGAGAATATACCCAGCACAGCAGAAACGTGCTGCACTCTGCCCTCCTTGGAGACAGACAAGATAAATCCTACTGACTCCCAGCTCCTCCTCCTGCTCTGCATTTGCTCAGGCTGGCACACCAATACCAACACACAGCAGTTCTGCACTGCCTGCTCACCATCAGCTGCATGAGGCTGGCCTCAGGAGAGCTATGAGATCCCTGCAGCTGGGGTCTTTTATCTCAACTACCTCACAAACCACATGAGGATCCAGCCCCTCTGAGACAGTAGGGGACAAACCCCACCACTGGCGTGTGTAGGTGGGGATGCAGCCTCAGTCCCATCACGCTGTGTGGTGGGTGAGGCTCAGAATCTCTGCCAAGCAGCACGGCCCACATTCTGCAGCACCATGTAAGGGGATAACCCCAGGACCTCTGCAATGTCTCAGGTTCTTTGTCTCCTAAAAATGGGGACAGCCATAATTCACTGCTTTGGGAAAGTTCCAGCCTGGCTGTGAGGTTTTGTGCATGAGTTGTGTTAGCCCTCTTGAAGCATCTCCTGGTGACTGTCTCCTAAGACTCAAGTGTCTTGAAGGGGAGGGTGGCTGCCACCTGGAGCACAGCACACCAACCCAGGACAGCTCACCTGGAACCCCAGCCATTCCTCTGCGTGGCTCATCTGGTGGCACCAAGTAGAGGGATTGTCTGAGACCACCACTGGTATTACAAGCCCTCCTCCTCACTGCAGAAACAAGCTGCTGCACAACCACGACCCTGGAGAATCCACCACTTCTCCATCACTTTCTTATCCAAGTCAGTCAGTGACAGCCCCAATGCCACTGGTCACAGCAGGACAATGCTAACCCATCTGCTGTTCCCCAGGGACAGATACTTTACATCTTGGTTTAATGTCACAGAAGAGTCATGTAGGGAGTCACTCAGCCTTGGGCAGCGTCTGTCCAAGCACAGAGCTGGTGTCCAGTCCTCAGGGCAGTATGCAGCCATGCCTGGGAGACAGAGCAGGACACCCTGGGGCACAGCACACAGACCTGCCTGTCCTTAAACATCAACCAAACAACGGGCCCAGGGACAGGTGGATCTGCCCCGGGCAGGTGGCACCCATTGCTCCTCAGCTCCTCAGCAATGTCCACATGACTGTGAAAAGTCATCTCAGCCCTGACAGCTGGGTGGAGAATAAAGGAAGAAAATCTCAATCCTGTGCATCAGACTGGATCCTTCTCTCCTGTCAGGCCTCTGTGCATCAGCCCTTGGCTGGGTTATGCAGGGATGGAGGCATCAGGGGCTGCTGCTCTGCTTGCACAGCGCATTCTGCACGTGCAGGGGCAGGAGAGGGGCCAAGGATGTGCCTCCCACTGGAATCCTCCTCTCTCTGGCTGTGCCTGGTGATGCACAATGGGCTCCAAGTGCCCCGGTGCTGTTTGCACCTCATCTCCACTGGTACACCAGCCAGCTGCCTCCCAGCTCCTGGGATCCGCAGCTCCTGCCAGAGCCACATCCCCAGGACAGGCTGCAAGGGGCCAGTGGCACAGATGGATCACAGGATCACAGGATCATTCAGCTTGAAAAAGATATCCAAGAATCATCAAGTCAAACCTGTGACCACTCCCCACCATGTCACCCAGCACCAAAGGCCACTTCCAGATGTGTCTTGGACACCTCCAGAGATGGAGACTCCACCACTTTGCTGGGCAGCCCCTTCAATGCCTGACCACCCTTTTTGTGAAGAAATTCTTCCTGCTGTTCAGCCTGAACCCCACCCTGGTGCAAACTTTGAGGCTATGTCCTCTTTTCCTGTCATCAGTTGCCTGAGAGAAGAGGCAGATCCACACCTTGCTACAACCTCTTGTCAGGTAGTTGTAAGAGGATAAGGTAATCCCTGGGACCCAAACCCTGTGGGACCTGAGCAGTGACTCCAGTGGGTACAGCTGCTCTCCCTGGCTTACCAGAGACCCGTGCCTGGGATCAGGCTGCTGGCATCCCCACACAAAGGCCAGCCTGAAAATTTCTCACCAGAGCTGATAACAAAGTGCACACACATGGCTCCCTCCCAGAGAACCACCCCAGGGCAGCTCCACATACAACATGTTCCTGCAAAACAACTCACAGGACAGCAACAGGGCTGGGGAGGAACCAGAGGAACTACACCAGCTGTGCCCTGCCAGCTCTTTCCTGGCTGCCCCACCCCAGCCACTCATCCCAGCTGCTGCTGGGACATCCTGAATCACTGCAGGACACCACCCAGGGGCACTTTGCAGTGTGCCTGTCCATGGGATGGATGTTTCTGCTACACCTGCCCAGACTCTCATCCAATCCCCAAAGGGCTTTTTCTTTCTTCTGCCCTGCCAGTAACTCTGCTGCCGTGCCCTGCAGCCTGTTGTCCCTGGGAATAACCAGGTCTCCCCCATCCCAGCCATGCTCTCTCATGCACAAGCTTTAAGCTACTTCCCTGTGGCTCAGCCTGTTTACACTCACCATGGCCACAGACTTCACTCAGCTCCTTAACTCACGCCACACTGGGTGGTGTTTCGTATCCAAAATTGCAGGATGCTTTTCAGCGAGGTGTCGTCCAGCTCTCATTAGAGCCAGAACAAGATGAATCCTCTCCGGGTTCTCTGTCTATACAAAAGCTCACCCAGTCCCAAGGGGTTTCATTCACATGTAGGGAAATTACCCCATTTGCCTGTGTCTGTTACAAACATCAGAATAAAACTCTTCAAATTCCATCTGAATGGAATCCTGCCCCTAAGGGACTAAAACCTTTCCTTCACAGCAATCTGTCTGAGCCATGCATGAGCACTTGGAGATCTCCCCAGCGTTTAACCTGATTCTGGGAGTAGCTGCCATTCAGTCGGACTGCATGAAGTTAAAGCCCTCACCAGACATTTCCCCAGAGCAGTTCATGGAGGCTGATCCGCTCTGGGTGGGTCCCTGCACCCCCACATCCCTGCACCCACCCAACCTGCCCAGGCTGCAGCCCAGGGAGGAGCTGGACTCTTGCTCTGTGTCCTGCTCCTGCTGGGCAAGCAGGATACCAGAGTCCCTGCAGAGAACAGGGCTCAGACCTTTGGCCCTACAGCTCTTAGAACTCTCTTTGGCTTGAAACAAACTCTGATCCATCACATTAGATAATTCAAACTCCACATGATAATTCAAACTCCACAGGTGACTTTCCAGGGTGACAAAATGAAAAACTATGGGCATTGGTATAATCCCAGTTGATCTGAATGTTGATAAAATAAATAGCACATGAATATTATCACTGACAGCCACAGGACAACACAATTATTGGTTGTACTAATGGGACCACTGAGGCGCAGAGCATCACATGTCTGGGAGGGTGGTGGCCTCTGATTCATGTGCAGCAGCAGCCAAATATTCCACCCCACAGCTTCAGCAGAGAAGCCACCCCCAGAGGTCAGAGACAGAGGATGCTTTGGGTTGGAAGAGACCTTAAAGCTCGTCTCATTTCACCCTCTGCCATGAGCAGGGACACCTTCCAGTAACCCAGGCTGCTCCAAGCCCTGTCCAACCTGACCCTGAACACTTCCAGTGAATGGAGCAGCCACAGCTTCTCTGGAAACAGAATCACAGGATCACAGAATTGTTAAAGGGACCTCTAGAGATCACACAGCCCAACATCCCCCGAGGCAGGGTCATCTGGAGCAGGTAGACAGGACCACATCCGGGAGCATTTGGAATGTTTCCAAAGAGGGAGACCCCGTGATCTCCCTGGGCAGCTGCTCCAAACAGAGACTGGCTTAGCAACAACCTCTGCCAGCTCTGTCAGCACCCATGGGTGCATCCCAGGAGCGCCCATGGGTTTATGGGTGTCAAGTCTGGCTGGCTGATTCCTAGCCCAACCATCTATGTCCAAGTGGAAGTCTTCCTTTCTTCAGCCTTTTTCTCCAGCTCCAAGGTCTGTGACTCCTGAGAGCCAATCTCAGCAGTAAAAACTGAGGCAAAGGAGGCATTCCAGAATTCCAGCTTCTCTGTGTCTTCCCTGTTCCAGGGCCTCATCACTTTCACAGGGAAGAATTTCTTCCTAATATGTCATCTAACCCTGCCCTGTCTCAGTCTGAAAACATTCCCTGTTGTCCTGTGATGGGGTTCAGGGACTCCTGACTGCTCAGGGCATTTCCTGGAGCCCAGCATACAAAAATTCTGGCAAAGACAGAAGCAGGGGCTTGAAGGGTGTCAGACACCTCCCACCCAGGACAGGTCAGGGTCAGGCTGCTGGTGACTGAGGGATTGAAAGCGATGGTTGAGGAGGGGCCTGTCCCTGCCCTGGTCAGTGCTGTGCATTTCAGAAAACTCAAAGACACTGAAAAACCCCCATTTCCCTGCACCTCACTGGTGCCTCTGCTTCCCGAGAGGCTCATGTCTTTTCCCAGCTTCACCAGATGAACAACTGCCCCTTCCCGCTCTGTTTCTCAGCAGCAAAAGGGCAGCAGATGATTTTTAATAAAGGAATTAAGGACAAGATTTTCAAGTGAGCCAGAGGGAATTCACAATCCATAATCCACTGCAATTCAAACCTGTTGCTTTCAAGCAGAAAAGTCCTTTCAGCAGCACCAGCACAGTGTCTCACTTGGCTCCCAGTGATGAGAAAAAGCCCTTTGCTTTCCCCATGGGTCAGTCCCATTGACAGCTACAGCCCAGCTGTGCAAATGGGGTTCAACCTGTGCCCAACTTCTCCCAAGTGCGTTCAAAACCCACATGATAAAAGGTTTAGCTGTCATGCTCTGCTGCATTACGTCACATTAAGTCATGCGTTGTCACCCTGTCACTGTGTCAGCTCACAAAGCAGCTGTGTCCTGGTGACTCAGTAATTTAGACTGAAATACAGCCCCCTCTCCCAAGGCATTCTTGTCTGGGTGACATCTGAAGAACACGTAATATTCTGTAGTTCTCTGAGGAACTGTTTTCTAGGTGCAAAAAATAAATTTCTGAAAACTTACAAGAATATTATTTATTAGCACATGAGAGAACATTAAAGCAGAGAATACACATTATAAAAATGGTGTCAGGGAGCATGTCCACTACTGATCCCATCAATGAAACAGCACACATTCTCAGCCTCTGATACAGGTGAAATTCTCTAAAATCTCAGGCAGATATCACATTTCAAGAATACTTTCTCAGAAATAACAGGCCTTTCTGCCTCTAGCACTCTCTGAGAAATTTCCTTTTGCAACAGCTCTCACTCCTGACATTCACAGCTGTGTCACTCCTTATTCTCAATTAAGAATACAGCACTGTTATTAGGAAAACTCATCCCTCGGAAGGGTCACTGCAATTTAAACCTAACTTTAGCCCTGACGTTCCCATTTGATACAACTGAGTATAAATAACTTTTGAAAGTGTTTGTCATCAATTTTTGAATCTGGGCACCCCATCTTAGCAGACTTCCCTGCCTGCTCCCCATCCAGAGGTCTTTACACCCCTGCTGTTTGCTCTGGCCCGTGCAGTGGGATTTCACAGGTGGGATTGCTCTGTGGGTACGTGGGAGTTTCTCTCATTTTCCACAGCAGAGCTGCCGTAGCACAGCCAAGGACCACTGACTCTGCTGATGAGCTGGAAAAGAGTCACGAAGCTGATTATAGTCTGTCAGCTTCCCAAACCACTTCCAGCAATTAGATTTAAGGACTTTCTTACTAAATTTGCAGAAATTGCTTCTTTTCCTCCTGTTCCTCTGAACAAAATCAGCAGAGCCTGACCCCAGACCTGCCCACTTGCACTGTCAGGACAAACAGTCCCAACACACCCTGGTCAAAACGCACCTCCAACTGCTCAGGAGGTGCAGACTCCCACCAAGACCCTGACCTTTACCAATAACCCAAGCAAGAGAGAGCAAGGATATTTACCTGCGAGCCAGGTGCACGTCATTCAGCAGCTGAAGCAGCCTCAGCTCACAGGGTGCCGGACTCGGGTCAGGGACTGCTTGGATTGATGCCAGCCAGCTCTGGGGATCTGTGGATTAATTTCTTCCCCTTTCTCCTCAGCCCCACGCAGTCAGTCCTCTCGCAATTTAAACCCCTCTAACTCTGCCAAGGCAGGACCTGCCTTCCCAGCCCCTGTGAAACAGCCCCTTCCCCTGCACCAGGCCCTGTCCCTGGCCATGCACAGGGCTGATTTGGCCCAACACAAAGCATATGTGTGAGGTTATTTCTCCCTGAATTAGCTCAGCCAGCACTAGCACAGGGGCAAGCAGGAAGACACCACCAAGGGCAGGAGCCCTGGCAGGGTCATGGAAGCCTCCACTGAGATTAGCTCCAGCCATGGAGTGAAATGGATGCACGGAAGAGAAGATCTGTGCAGGGGACAGTTCATTCCCTCCCTGCCACACTGTGTTCTTCCCTTCACTCTGTCCTTGGCATAACACAAGCTGTACCTTTCCACTGCAGAACACGTATTTTTTTCCTCTTGCAAAGAACCAGGCAGCCCTGTGGCACCAGGCAGGAGGAGGAAGCTGTACCAGAGTCCTTGTTTCCCAGAGGGTCCATCCCCAGGAGACCGACCAGCTGACACCATGCCCAGGACTGCAATCCATGGCATGTCCTTTGTATATCACACACAGAGAATGAAGAAACAGAGCTTCTAGAAATATTCCCAGTATACAGGGATGGCAGAAATCTACCCAGAACCTGAGTGGATGAACATGGACCTGCACAGGCAAGAGCTCTGGGGATGTTTTGGGCTGGAGAGAGTGGGTAGGAACCTGCATGTCTGTACTCCTGCTCAGTTTTCTCTCGAAGAAAACTTCAAGTCTAATAAAGCTATCTCGCAGCTCATCCTGTTTCCTGCAAGGCAAGTGCAAACCCAGGGAGTGATTTCTCGTGCACGATTTTGCTGTTAGCTACTCTGCAAAGAGGGAATGGATGTTGAGAAATGTGGCTGTATGTGCAGAGCAGAGCAAGTGCTGCTACCATGTCCCAAAAGAGAACTCTAGCTGCAGCAGTTCCCATTATTTGCTTTTTAGCTGTTTTACTTAGCACTCGTGTTCAGCTGGCAGGAAAACTCTCCATCACAGAGTAACTTCCCTCAGTGATGGGCTCAGAAAACCTCCCATCCTCTGCTCGTGACCAAACACAAGAAAAGATTCAAATTGCCCTTCTGTCTCTTCAGCTTTCCCTCAAAGGGAACCTGATTAGTGGAAGAGTTCTGGCTGGTTCCCTCACACCTCCTTGGCTCCATCCCCATCCTACACATTTTTCCCACTTCATGGGGAAACACAATCAGGCTGGGATAGCCGAGACTGAAGCCCCAGCACAGCGGCCTTCTTCCCACGAGGGCTATGCTGTGGAGCAGCTTTTTTCTCTCTGCGCCACTTCCCCACATTCCCTTGCCTTTGAAAATGCAGTACTTACAATTTAGAAACATTCATTCAACACATATCAATTTTGGCAGTTTTTCAATTTAAAAATCTGTCACTTCCCCCTCCCCCCCCACCTGATCCCTGCTCCCATGTCAAGTCTGCTTTTTAGCTGTAAATACAATGCTGCCACTTCCAGTCAAACAAAAATTTCCTCCATATCCTCAAATTGACCTAAAGATAATTTAGACCATAATTTTAAAAAATTATGGGAAAATTAGCTTGCTGTACTTTGCCATCTATTCTTGAGCCTGAAAAGGTTCATTTCTGTCCCAGTGTCTCCACCCTTTTTCCTAGGTGACAGCCAAGGCTCAGCTTGGCATCTGCTCTGAATGGAGCTTCCTCGGGGACCAGAGCTTACATGAGAATAGATTTTGTTTTCAAGCTGAGTCCTGGGGCTTCCCAAATGCAAAACCTCAGGCAAGTTCCTCTCGCAAAGACATGCAACATCAGCTGCGTGCTTCCTTCTGACTTGGGCTCTGCCTGATGCAGGAGAACCCAGAGCACACTCATGCAAATGTGGCAAATCTTAAACTGGAGAGCAGGAGATGAAATGTACCTGGCAGGCTGAGGAAAGGGATTATCTGTCCTATGTGGTGCTACACCTGAAATATGGGGAGCAGTGGACCCCAGTTCAGGAGGAAACTGGGGAGGGCCAGGCCCAGGGAGCCAGAGCAGAGGGGTCGAGGAAGAGGCTGAGGCAGTGTGGCAAAGAGAAGGCTGAGAGCAACCTAACAGCCCACATGAAAGGGAAATCTTCATCCCATCCTCATCTCAGAATTTTCCAAAACTAAATAAGGCAGACACAACCAGCTTGACCCAGTGCCTGGGAATAGTCCTGCTGTGGATAGTCCTGCTCTAAGTGTGAGGCTGGCCTAAAGATCTTCAGACATCTGACACCAGCACTTCAGTGATTCTGAAAGCCTCCTTGCTCCTGCTCTGAATCACTCAGTGCCACTGAAAAATGTTAGAGAGGAACCCAAACAGCTGTGTCTCTCAAAATGCTGTCAGGATTTTACTCCTCTCCCAGGCTGCAACACTGCTCAATAGGTACAAAATATTGTGGAGAAATATTGGAGAGGCGTGAAGAGTACAAAACCTTCTTTTATGGTGTCCACAAATGGACCAGGTAGATCTCCCCAGCTTCTGGGGGATGAAGAGCAGGGGAGAAGAACTGAGGAGAGCAGGTGCTGCCCACAATCCCAGCTCAGGCTCACCTGGGCGTGTGGCCTGAAATACCCACAGCAGCAGCAGCAGCACCACGGGGACGGGGGTCTGGCCTTCTACCCAGCCCAGTTCCCAAGAGAGAGATCCTGTTTGGACACATCCCCAAACATGGGTTGCACAGTGGGGCCCAGTGCCTGCCCTGGAGTGTGCCAGTCTGCCCAGTCTGCCCAGTCTGCTCCTCCACACAGCCCAGGGGCAGCAGCAGCAGCTTCCCCTGAGGCCCCAGGGCGGCTGCTCGGACAGCCAGGCCAGCACTGCAGAAACAGCTGTGCAAAGCCAAAGAGCTGCAGCACTGGAAGCACACAGAGGAGATCACAGAGGCTGTCCAGAACCTGGCTGGAGCCCTCATACCATCGCTGTGGCCCCAGAGAACACCCAGCAACCTTCGAGTGTGCTGAGGACAGCACAGGGTGGCCTGTGGGTGTCTCACCAGGTACTTCCACCACCAGTAGGCTGGGAACAATCACACCTTGCTTGTCTGGGTGCAATGCTTCCTTGAGGGCTGTCAGAGATATCAGCAAATCAAACCCACTGCAGCCACCCTGAAAGCCTCTCTCCAGGAGTGCCACCTCCTGCATCATTCCAAACAGCATTTTCTCACCCAACACCCCTCAGTCAGACAAGAGCTGGGACAACCCCCAGCAGAGCCTTGTTGTCAGTTCCTGAATGCTCACCCTCCTCCTGCCTCGACTCCCAGAAAGCCCCCTTGGCTTCCCCACATGCTGCTTTCTAGAAATGCTGAAATATGGCCAGTCCAACATGGAGCAACCGGGCCTGGCTCTGCCACCTGGACTGGATGGAAGCAGCGAGTCCTGGCTGGGAACAGGGGGCTGTGGTACAGTGTGCCCCCAGTCCCTGCCAACTCACACACTGCCTGCGCCCTGAGGCTGCTGCTGCCTCGTCCCTGGCGGGGAAACAGCTTCCTCCTCACAGAGCCCACAGGAAGCACCGTGGTATTTATAGAGCTCTGAGAGCACCATGCACAAACTTGGGGAAAAACCTACACTCAATCAAAAACAACCTCCTGCACCCAGAGCTGCACTGGGAGTTGGTGCCTCGGGATGTGCTACCAGCACTCTCCTGGGCCCACAGGTCCTGGAAGGAGGTTGTAGGATCTTCTCCGCCATAGAGATGGGATGTGCCACTGTCTCCTCTTCATGTGTTTCCTTCCACCTCCCACCTTTTTAGTCATGTTCCTCCCTTTTCCATCTTTCTCTTCCTTTGTCCTCATGAGCTGTGTGATCAAAGCTGCTCCCACCTGGCCACAGGCACTGAGCAAGGAAAGCAAACACCAAAGCACAGAGGGATCTGCTGCACGGGATGGGAGAAAAACCCGCTGCCCTGCATGTGGTGGAGAAAAGCAGAAGAGTCAGAGCTGCTCATTGACAAGTGGCAACGTGCTCATCCCTCTGGAACGTCTCTCTGTAAGTGGCACAGAGTGCAAAGACCCCTTCCACCAGGAATTTCAAGATGTTAGAGTTTGACTTCCATCTCAATTTCTGGAAACAAAATTTTGCATTCATTACTTTAGAGAATTCCAAGTTTCCATTTCTATTCTGAACTTGAGATAATTTTCTGCTATCACAAACAGCAGGACAATACTGAGATTCCAAAATACCCACTTCAAAAGGAAACCTGGAAGTGTTTCATTCCAAAAGAGCCCTGAAACAGGTTCAATTACAACCCTGAACTTTTTCTTTCCTGAATGAATTCTGATTCATCTGGCCCAGTTCCATGACTTCTTAGTAAGTTTGTATAAGCTGAGGCAACAGCAGTTCCAAGAAATTTTTCCCAGCCACTTCTGGCCTAACATGAAGTCCACTTCCAAGCCCAGTAATTTTCATTTCCATCTGAGCTGGAGGTATCCTTGTCCTCAGCTGTGCCCTGTGAGCCCTCTGAGCAGCCTACAAGACACAATGAGTGATGATCCTCCCAAATCTCACTGCAAGTCACCCCACTCATACTTTTGTCCCACGGCTCTCAGTCCTACAGCTAGCCAAGCATGGCCAGCAAAGCTCTCCAGTGGCTGGGAGAGGCACACAGCCAAGATGATCCACCTTCCACTCCAGAGGGATGCAGGGGCACGCAGAGCCCAGGCTGGATGTGCTCAGAGCAGCAGCTCCCTTGGAGGAGCTAAACCGCTGGACCCTCCCAAAGCTGCAAACCAGAGGTGACCCACGGGTGGCTGACTGGGCTGAATCTGCGTCTGGAAGTGCTGCTGTTGCCTAAAAATCATGTCAGGGAGCCAGTCCTGCCTCAAGCTCAGGAAACTTTGCTACATCACTCAGCTGAGGAGACGAACTACTTATTCCTTGTTCCTCCACTGTGAATGTGGAATTGGCTCTCCCAGCTGGGCTGGAAATGCCCAACATGGGCTGGGTCTGCTGGAGCCATGGGCCTTCCTGAGCTGTTCCACTGGAGTCAGACCCATTTTTAGGGACAGGCAGGCTCTCATGTTTAATAAACCTGCTGTGGCTGAAAACTCAATCCACCAGAGAAGTGCTCTTTGCTTACCTTTCCTGTGTCCCAGCTCTGCAGCAGCACAGGGAGAGCAGGAAGCCCTGAGGCTTGTGCTGCTCCAGAGAAAGGAGGTGGGAGATNTCCCATCCCATCCCATCCCATCTGCAGTTTCAGGGGCAAAAACAAGGAAACCAAGAAGCATAAATAGCATTGCACTAAATAGCATTTTACTTTATGGGCACAAATCATGAAATATATATGAAATCTGTGCTACAGCTCCATATTCAGGACTTGGTTTGGATTAGCAGAACCAATTGTCATAGCTGCAATGAGCTGTCAGTTCCAAAATACCAGCAGGGAACACAGAAAAGATTTTTGATGTGACAAAACTCAAACTGGCATGGATTTTACCATTTTGCTTGTGCCATTCCTCAAAACTGAGCCCACAGGGACTGGCAACAAACACACCATACACATTCCTTTAGCCTGGTGCTCTTCTCTCTGTATTTATGTGCAAATGTGTTGCCTGAAAATTCCTGCTTGCATCTGGGAGCTGCAGAAGATGAAGCACTGGAGAGCAGGAGCAGCTCTCCGTGATCCCAGGTTGTCCTGGCAGAGTGCTGAAATGATCCCACTTTGCCTGTAAACCATTCTCTCTGCACCCTCTCAGGGAGGCCCAAGCTGTGGCAGCATCTTGGAGATAACTTCTAACACAGGAATATTTGCACAGCTCTCTCTCCTGGAGCCAGGCCAAACTGCCTGTGGTTTGTGGCCAGCAATTACAAACGTTACAGCAGAGGACAGTATTTGTTTAACTGCTTGTTCTGTCAATACTGCAGCTTGCAAAAGCCCAATTGCACAGCCAGAGCTGGCAACATGCTGGAAATCATCTGTTCTTGCACCAAGAGCAGGGGCTGATTTCCTGCAAGGTGGGATTCTGCAGGCTTCACTGCTCTGGAGACCAAGGGATGATGGGATGGGATGGGATGGGATGGGATGGGATGGGATGGGATGGGATGGGATGGGATGGGATGGGATGGGATGGGATGGGATGGGATGGGATGGGATGGGTGAAGAGAGTGCAGATGGACTTGGTCATCTGCCACTAAGAATCCCACCCTGTGCCTGAGACTGTTGTCCAAAAGCTTCTTGAACTCCCAAGCTCCACCAGGAAACCTACCTTCATCCTGGCAAGAGCCCACAGACAAAACTACCTGCCCCACCTGCTACACCAGAAACACTTGTCCTGTGCAGGGCCAGGAATTGGACTCGATGATCCTCATGGGTCCCTTCCAGTTCAGGAGAATCTGTGATTCTAGGAAGAATTAAGCACAGTGAGAGAGGCAGGCAGCCCCTGGCAGCCAAGACCCTGACTCTGTACAGCACTTCCAGGGCCTGCTTTGCAGCCCAGGTCCACTTTGCTCTTTGTGAAAGGCTTCAGGTTTCTTTCTGTGATGGCTCAAGTTTGTTGTGAACCAGAATTGAAATGCTGAGCTGGACGAGCTGCTGGTTTCGTTGCTCTTCAGAATAGCAGTTCTATTTCCTAAGCCTTATTTATAAATTGCTGCTGTTTGGGGTTTTTATGACAAAGATAGTGAGCTCAGGAAATCAGCAGTGGTTTCTGTTATCTGGAGCACAGCCACACGAAAGAGGGAAGAGGGTGTCATACTCCAGGAGCCTATTCATGGAAACTAGTATCTCACTGCTTTGCCCCTTGAGAGACAGATATTTATAATCCCTCACACTTCCTCTTCCTGCTCCTTGCTGTCACCAGCTCCAAAACCTGCTCATAATTTTCACCCCACAAAAGGACTAGCAGGAGAAGGCCACCTCTCTTCGCTTCCTTCACTTCCATGTGTAATTCACGGATCACACATTGCACAGATCACAGAGCAGTTGCAGCACCTCAAGTTGTCTCCAGCGGACCTTCCCACCTGCTGGTGTGCTTTGTCCTCCCTTGGGGTCCCCTCATCAACCCACGCACACCTCACACTCCTGCCCAGCTCCACAAAAGCCCTGACATGCCCCACACTTCTGGGGCAGCTCAGAGCCCAGAGCAGGAGGGTGCAGTGAGGAGCAGTGGGATGCACACGGAGCAGACCCCAGGGATCACGGTGGCTGCAGCACAAGGATATGGGCACCCACGGTGGCTCCAGCTCCCTAATGCAGATTGCAAATAGAACAGTGAGACATCAGCAACACAGCTCTCCAAGGCATTCCCAAAGGTGCTTGGAAGCCCAAGGAGATCTCAAGATCTCTGAGAAGTAGTGCTCAGAAACTGCTGCACAAACTGCAATACAGAAAAGGTGTTGAGTTACTGGAGCAGACAGGGCCAAAAAATGAAGGGGTTGGAGCATCTTCTATATGAGGAGAGGCTGAGAGAGCCGGGACTCTTCAGGTCCAAGAGGTGTCTGTTCCCTGTGGCACAGAGCTGATGGGAACAGATGATCTCCTGGCCCAAGAAGGAGCCCATGGAGGCACAGAACAAGGCAGGGATAACACAGCAAGATGTGTCAAGCTGGAACACTTTAGAGCTCACAGCAGGCTGCCTCTGCCTGTGAGACCTGTGCTCCCAGTCCTGCCATCACAGCGAGTGTGGGCAGCCCCAGTGAGCAGTGCAGACCTCTGCAGTGATTCAGACCTTGATCTGCAGGTTTGGAGCAGCTTTGTTCTAACACAAATCTCCAGACCACAGAGCCAGGCCAGACCACTCCAGGGCGCAGCCACAGACTTGACCACATCCCAGGTACAATATCTTAAGGCAACTACTCTGGGGACAACACCTGAGTGGGTGCCCTGAGAGGGCAGCAAGTGCATTCAGCCACCAGAAAAGCCACCTGTGCACAGACCCCCTCACCTCAGAAAAGCCACCTGTGCACAGACCCCCTCACCTGCCTCGCCCTCCCCTTCCCCCAACATCACCTGGTCCAGCACACGCCCAAAGCTCAGGGACCCAAATACTGCACAGTCCAAAACATGGGCAGCACCTGCCACATTCCTGAGCAGTGACACTGGGTCACACAGTCACAAGCTCAAAAGCATTCCCCTGTGGCCATGGAGCTATGAAGCACACCGAAATCTAGATGAACCCATGGAACACACGCATCTCCCATGAGTGAATGGTGATCATTCCAGGAGTGCCTGCAAAGTCTGTGTGCTGTGTCATCTGCTCCCACACCTTGAGAAGGAAACTGCATTGCTCATACAACTTTGGAAAGGGGATCTTAGCTGGGAATGCTGCAGAAACCTGTGCAGCTTGGATCAGCTACTCTTGTGGGGAGAGTAGCAGCAGCTCTCTGCCACCTTGGGCTACTTTGCACATCCACACTGGACCTTGCCAGTCCTCTTGAGTCCAAGCTCAGTCCAAATCCTCCTACCTGACAACATCCAGCTGAAAATGCCCAGAGGAGATCCCAGACACTGCTGGGGCTGCACTGCCCTGGACACAACACGACTCCTGCTGTTTCTCCTCCTCCTGGTTGCTCCAGCTCAGTTGCTCCTCTTTGCTCAGCTCTGGGGGAGCTCAGCTCCTGAGGCACGAGGCTTTTTGAACCTTCTCATGGAGACTCTCTGAGGCACAGCTGGAAGAGGACAGCAGTGCCACCAAGGTGGAAACTTAAAGCAGGTCCAGATTGCTCTCCAAGGTTGAGGGTGCATGACATGAGATACACTGCACCAGACAAATGCCACATATCCATAGCAAGAAGGAGACTTTGCTTCCCAGCCCAGTGCCCTTCTTCCCTGCTTATCGAGAGCTCCAGCACTAGATGAGCTCCTGTGTGTGATGCTGGAAGTCTCTAAAGCATCAGATAACTACACCAGTGAGAAGGCAATTCAGCTGCCTGCAAAAACGCAGCCACGGAGCACAATTCTATGGGTTGTTTCCTCAGGACAACAGTAACACAGCCACCTTACCCCAAGACAGGGGAATGCTCTCACAGTGCTGCTGAAAAGTGCAGCACAGCCAAGAGCACAGAAAGAGTTGTGGTAACCCAGATCTCACCAAAAACCTCCACCTTTGTCCCAGGTGAGAGGCCTGTAACTCCATGCAGAGCTGTCCCTCAACCTTACACTGGTGTCTCCCAGGGACTGCGGTTTTTTAATGTAGATTTTCCCACTTCACACCCTCAACCTTTCCCTAAACTCATTTCATGCTCTCAACTCCAGAGCCCAACCCAGACCTCGCAAAGGCCAGAACTGGCAGCACTTGTGGTCACTGGTGTCAGGAAATGGGATAATTAAAGGATGCCAACATATGACTGGCACTATCTCACATCTCTGCTGGGTGCATCAGGGAGACCTCAGTGACAGGAGAACCTCAGAGTCTGACCTCGGCCACTTCTGCACTGAGACACAGAGGAGAACCCCTTGAGACAACCCCACCATGTAGAACCCTGCCCGTGATTCAGCAGCAGAGAAAGATGGATGGGGCAAGAGGAGGAGGAGGGAGGGATGCTGCTCCCACCCCTCCTGCACCCCCCATACCCACAGCACCAACTATCCCAACACCACTGTCTCTGAAGCCCAGGCAGCAGGAGCACCATGCAGAGTGGAACTACAAAAACCTTCCACAGCATGGCTGTGGCAGCAGGAGGAGGGTTTCTCTCCCCACCTGACAGTCTTCTACTTTCACCAGCTTGTCCCTTCCACAACAGATGCATTCAGCAGTCAGTGTTCCCAAAAAGGGCAATGGAGTTTTAATCCTGACAATGGCAGCAGCGACACGAGCTGTTTATCTAACATCACATATGCCAGTAGCTCCTGTGGATTTCAGTGGATACTGGCCAGCAACGTGCATTTTCAGATAGCACACATTTTCAGTTTACTCACAATAAACTCAAGCATCCAGACAATATTCTTCATGTAAAAAGAAAAGCTGTCCACATGAGAACTGGCCTTCCTTTGGCCACAAACCCCTTTGCTTTGGCCGATCTCCATGTGCACTGCACCAGGCCAGCAGTGCTGACACACTGCCCTGGTGACTTGACAAGATCACTGAAGCTCAGGAGGGCAGCAGCAGCAGGGCTGCTCAGTGAGATAGGCACAGCTATGCTTCTCTCACCACAAACACCAACAGATGTTTTCTTCTGTGTTTCTAAGATCATAAGCAGAGCCTGTCAGCTTTTACTGTGATAAAAAAGAGAATGGATGACGCAAGAAAAAATTGTTTCTTTATTTCTTCAAAATAAAACAAACTTTTCCGTGTGACTGGTTTGCTATTAAGCAAAAAATTACCTATCAGTGAAATCCCTGGTTTAGTCGGCAGGTTTTCTGTAGAAGCTTGGCCTAAGAAGAAATGTCCAGCTCCACAAATGTTGCAGATGAAGGAAACAGCACTGTCCCATCACAAGTATCTTCTCCCCAGAACTGTCTGCAGCTTCCCAAGGTTGCTCAGGCTCTATTCAGAGTCCTTGCATCTCCCTGTTGCCAGCTCTTTCTCCTCTCTATATAACCAGCAGTTTCTCACACAGCAGTGACTCTGTCCTGTCCTACCCCAACCCGGCAGCAACTCAGGGACCATCACCAGCCCACAGCCTGAGCCAGGGGCCAGCAGAGCTCACTCAGCTGCAGGAGGGGGCCAGCTGGAGAGCAAAACCCAGGGGTGCTTGTCCCAAAGCCCAGTGCAGGGTCTAGAGGAGAGAGCAATATGAGGAGCAGCTGAGGGCACTTGACTTGTTCAGCTGGAGCAGAGGAGACTGAAGGCAGAGCACACTGAGAGCTGCTCATGAGGGGCATTGGAGGGGCAGCTCCGATCTCTGCTCTGGGACAGGGACAGCAGCCAGGGCACGGCTGGAGCTGGGCCAGGCCAGGCTCAGGCTGCAGAGCAGGGAAAGGTTCTTCCCCCAGAGGGTGCTGGCACTGCCCAGGCTCCCCAGGGAATGGGCACGGCCCCGAGGCTGCCAGAGCTCCAGGAGCCTTTGGACAGCGCTGCAGGGATGCCAGGGTGGGGCTGTTGGGGGGTCTGGGCAGGGGTAGGAGCTGGGCTCCATGATCCTGAGGGTCCCTTCCAGCTCAAGAAGGTTCTATGGTTCTCTGAAGTCCCTGCTGCAGGCTCAGCCCACAGCCACCCCACACAAAACACGGCCACCCATGGCAGAGTCTGAAGGTCTCCTCTGACAGCAAAGGCCAGGGTGCTTTGCCCTGGCTCTGGAGGAGCTGGTGGAGGGCAGGTGCCCAGGCAGTGCCAGGGCTGCTCCAGGGGCACCGCTCAAGAGGAGCAGCTCTGGCTGCAGGCGGCCACAGGACTGGCACAGCTTCACGTGGCCACAGCAGAGCCCAAACCCAGTCACTGCAGAGCTGAGATCCAGCCACCCAAACAGGCTCTCCATGCGGGAGCTCTCCACGCTCTGACGCCTGTGATGCCAATCAGGTGACAACAACACAACTTGTTTTCAGGAATACTGAGCTAGTGAATAACAAAAATAGGAACCTGACAAACAGGTCCTAGCGACCTGGATCCCAAGCAGCTCTCCCAGGACAAAACTTTCAGTTGCCCTGAGTCACCCACCCTGATCCTCCCCTGGCCACGCGAACCGGAGCTGCCGGCACCCAGCCCATTCACGAGCTTGCATCTTCCCAGGGCTTTGCTGCAGTCCCTGCTCAACACCTGGACTCATTAACCGAGTGGAAAAGTACCTGGGGATCCTAATGCAGCCAGAGAGGGGCAGGTGTGACATTGGATGTTATAGGGTCTGGAAATACCAGCAAGAGTTTTGTTGCTACATCAACCCTGGAAAAACAACCACCGACATCTCAAAAGGAGGTTGCATAACGCGAAGGAAAGAGAAGGCAGATAAACAGCAACAGATATTCCTAATGATAATGAAAGAAACACCATTCTATAGCCCCCCCAAAGACTCACCACCACAGCCCCAACTACCCCAACCTCCAAATGCAAGTCAGTTGCATGAGGCAACAGCAGACCAGAGAAACCGCCACAGCTAATCTGCCTCAGCACAGCAGCAATGCAGGTGCCTGGAGATAACAAGAAATAACCCCAAGCCTCTCTGGCTCCCTGCTCCAGAGAACGCTGGGTCTCACAGGAGCAGCACTTGAGTGAGAAATCCCCACTGCTGTCCATCTGCACTGACCCCACCACCACACCAGGTCCTGGGAAGAGCAGGCAGAGGGACAGAGCCATGGCAGGGGGACCCAAGGAGAGGCAGTGTTGACACATGATGAGACAGGACACAGTAGGCTTCTTGCCAGAGAAACCACAGCCATGCCTGAAATCCAGCCTGAGGGAAATCCTGGTGACCAGGACATCTAGAAAAGCTATGCAGTGATGACCACAAGCCTGGGCAGCGATGTGAGCCAGGCCTTGGGCAAAGCAGCTCCTGGCCCTGAAGCAGATCTGTGGGTCACTCACATGAGAAGGATTGACACCTTGGCTTGTCTTTACAAGGGAAGGAACATGATGGGGACCTGGATAGGACAGCCGTGGGACTGATGTGACCGTGCAAGAGCAGAGCCCCATGACCTGGCGAGTGCACAATCCTTTGGACACCAGAGCCAGCTCATTCACAGTCTGTGGATCACAGACTCCATACAGAAACCTGGAAAACTCCTGGAAAATTCCTGGAAAGGAAGACTAGAAGTGGGAAACACCAACAGAGCACAAGCAAGGCCTGTGCAGGCTGGTGGCTCAGGACAGGGTGGCAGGACAGGGTAGTGCCTCAGCTTCCCTGGCTGCAGCAAGCCACCGAACTGTGCTGGGGAGGGATGACAGCACGGGGAAGAGGTGAGTGATGACACGTGCACCACTCCTGCACAGGCAGAGTGGTGACACTCGCGGCCCTGTAGCATGTCAGAGGCTGTGCAGGCAGACTGGTCTGGCAGGCTGCCTGTTCCTGCCACGCTCAGAGCAGCACCCAGAGCCCTCCGGGCCAGGCTCAGGCTTCACATCCATGGCCAAGTGGTGCTTGGGCTGCCAGGTCTCTCCAAAGCAGGACAGATTTTCTGTTGTCACACACTATAAGGAGGTCCCTGAGGGTTTGAGGGGCGATAAGTGGAATCTCTGAATCTCTGGGCAGGGTGGGGACAGGCAGCTGGGTGGGATGGAGCTCAGGTACCACAGCACCTGAGCCCCAGCCCACCCTGTATTGGGTTTGGCTCTGCCACGAGACAAGAAGCTCTTCGGGCCTTTGAGGCTGAAGTGCAGCCCACCGCAGCCATGGTACAGTCCTAAACCCAAAGCAGCTGCCCTGGAAAAACTCAGGATGAAGAGCAGGAGCTCAGAGAGTGCCAGCCCCACTCTGCAGGGCAACGATGAGGAGAGCCCAGACCCCGCTGCCCCTCCTGCTTCCAGCCAGCATCCCGGCCCCAGCCCCACAGGGACATCCAGGGAAGCACAAGGGGGTGCTGAGCTTGCTCCGGTCACTCTCCATGAGACCAGGAACCAGAAGCAGCGAGCAGAGCAGGAAGCAGGCCCAGAGGAAAGCAAACAAGAGAAAGCAATTGAGGAAGCTCGTGTCTCATTCATGTGCGTCTCAGCCAAAGTCCAAAGCAGGAGGCTCTTGCAAAGGACACTGGAAAAATTCCAGTGATTTTATCTGCCCCCACAGAGCAAGATTAGCCCAGAGGAAAAAAAAAATTGTTGTTTACAAGCTGGGCAAGCCAGCCTGGTGGTTGGAGCACACGGGGCGCTGGGATCAGCTGTGTCTGCCACTCCCGAGGGAGCACCAACCCCTCCTGCCTGGCTCTGGCCTCAGCCACCTTTGCACCCTTTAGTGGCCCTGGCACGTGAGATTGTGCTGAGGGGCAAGTGGGGCACGCATCAGGGCACGCAGGAAGCGTGCACAGCACGCACAGCATGGAGATTGCACACCCACCACGTGCACATTTGGCAGGCTCCCACAGAGCTGGCAGGAAGCAAAGCCCTCCAACCCTTGGCATCCAGCAGGGTTCATGGCTACCCGGAGCTGGCCTTGGCTGCACACCAGTCCCTGCACCCAGTGGGGCTCTCAGGGCTCAACCCACCCTCTCCCCCCTTCAGTGGGCTGCCCTTGGCTCTGCATAGCACCTCCTGCTTCTTATGAAGTGTTTCCATCTAAATGCAGATGAGAATTACAGGCTAATGTAGCACCTGGACTCTGCTCTCCTGGAGGATCCTTTTCCCAGGCAGAATTCAGGGAAAGGAGATTTGGGGTTGCTGTTGGGTGAATGTTTGTTTGTCTGCTGTGTGGCTGTGCAGTTACTTGTGCCCGAGAGAAGCCACATCTGAGCTCTTTGCTTTTCCTCCTTAATATCTGGGGTTTTTTAATCTTAACAAAAAGTCTTTTCTGCTGCACACCCATAATTGCTCTCAGAGAAATAAGAAATGACAAAATCCACGGTCATCCCATCTCTCTCATCTAAGAGGAATTTGTTCAAGGAAGCTCCGTGCTGGCACTAAGAGGAATTTGTTCAAGGAAGCTCCGTGCTGGCACGAGCCTGCTCCTGCCCTACATGTACTGAGGGATGATACTTCAGCATGACTGTGCTGGGCAAAGTCCTTCCCTGTAAATCACCTGTGGGGTGACAACTCCACAGACCCATCACCGGGCAGGCAGTGTCTGGGGCACCCTCACAGGAGATGCTGCTGTGCCCTGCTCACAGGGAGCTCATATCCACCACACCTTCCTTGCTGGGCCATGCTGGTACCCACGGCCCCGGTGCAACCACAGATTCCCCACATCCTGCCCAGTGAATGGTGGTTGTCACTTTAATTGTCCCTGTCAGACCTATCTGGGGACAAGAAATAGGTTTGGTAACAGGATGTCTCAAAGAATTTGCTGTTGGCCAGTTCTCTTTGTCAGAGACACCTGTAAGCGTAACTCAGTGTGAAGAAGATTGATATTTAATTTAACTTCTAAATCTTGGCTTGTTGACATATTTATCTAAAGCCAAACGGAAGGAATTCCATCAGATTTGGCTCCTGGTTCAATATTTATAGCACCGTAGTCTCTGCTGGACTTCTCAGCTTCAGAGTTGAGGTTTGCAAACTGCGATGGTCCCTAAGCAAACAAAAAATGACAGCGCACTGCACCCCTTCTCGCCTCCTGGCTGTCAATAAACAAATCTGCTGGGAAAGCATTAGATGTGCAGCAGAGACTCCCTAGGATCTTTCCAGATCTGGTATAGAGACTTTCAGCAGCTGACAGCAAATATTTAATTAAAGCGTATGTCCAAGACAGTCAAACATTAGGTGGAATAACTTCCAACCCCTTGGCAGTGCAGGGAGAGGCAGCAGACGTGCCCCCAGGCAGGACTTGAAGGAATCAGATTGTGGCAAGCCTTCCACCAGAAAGGGGAAAGCAGGTCCTGTGGGCTCTGAGACCCTCCAAGTCCAACAGATCTGTTTAGCCTCCCTCTGCATGGTTCGTGGCCCCTCTTTCTTCCCAGGAGCCTGAACCACCAGCAAGGAGCTGGCTATGGGCTGGTGAACCTTGCAAGGTAAAAGTCTTTGCTTACAGAAAGCACCTGCCCGTGCTGCCGCTCGTCCCTGGGGCACCTAGGGGCAGGAGTTTACCCCCAAAATACCACTGGGGCTGCACAGTCAGTGCAGGGTGATCAGGCATCAAAAATGTGAGAGAGCACCTCACATAAACAGGAGCACAGGTAACACAGAGCTGTGCATCAGGCTGCCTGCTAAGAGGGAAAAGAGAAGATCTGCAATGTGCTGGTGCTCAGATCCCTGAACTTCTGCCCACCCACATGGGTGCCTTGACCCGGGACAAAGACACATGGGCAGTGCTGCCACATCCTCAGTCACACTGAGGCAAACTGGTGCCACTGGAGCAACAATCTGACTAATTCCCAGCCTGGGTAATGCATCCTTGATAACACAGGGCTGATGATACCAGTACAACCAGTACAACAGAGACCTGGGTGTCTTGGTTTGGAGACAAATTCAGGAGAAAACACTCTGAAATGAGTGTTCCTCTAATGAGAAGGACTCCAGTAATCCCTTTTTCTGACAAGAAATGAATACCAGTGGGTGAAAGTGGAAAAACCCCAACAAAGCTGTTTATTAACAACAACAAAAAAAAAGGCAAACCAAAAAACAAAGGGATGCCCACAGGCACAGAAAAGGATTGAATAAATACTAGATATCAAAAACCTTAACCCCCACCCCTCCCTGGGAGGCAGAGATGGGAGCTGCCCCCATTTGTCTCTGAGAAGGAGGGGAGCAGGAACTCACGTAGCCACTCAGGCAGAATAGACGGGAACCTTTCTGGTGTGTGTCTCCTCCTCACAGCAGGCAAAGCCGGTGGGTTCTGGTGTCCTTTCTTGTCTTGGGTCAGCTTCTCCAAAGTTTGGGGTTCAGGGTGGCGCCCCCACCAGCTCCTCAGACAGACAAAAAAAAAACAACAAAATAATCAAAGCCAAAGCAGTCCAAGGAAGAAAAACCAAAAAGCTGCCAAGAGGATTCCCAGTACAGCCTCCAGGCTAGGGGAAAGGGGAAAAACAAACAAACAAACAAAAAAACCCCATACCACTTCTTGCTTCAAGGTAGCAAAAACCAAATCCGACGGAAGGAACAATGTAGTGTCCTGGTCCACACCACAGCCCAAACTCACTGGAGAGGGAGGGCTTGAACCAAACCACCCAGGAGCCCAAGGCTCCCCACCCCACCCCCAGGCCCATCATTAAGCTGCAGCAGCCATTTCTGGGCATAAAACAGACAATTAGGGAATGGAGTATCATCATAAAATCACCACAAGACATTAGGGAAGTCCCATGTCAGGAAGCCATGAATGACACACTGATGGAGGTGGCTGATGTGGTGACTTCAATCAGGGATCTGGCAGTTTATCTGCTTTCCCAGAAAGGCCAGTCTGTCCTTGGGCCGATGGCAGATGGCAGGGCAGAGGGGACAGACACAAGCCTGGGGTTAGATGGGTCACACACAGTGTTTGTAAATACGGCTGCAGTGGTTTGGGTCCTTAATCCTCAAGACCTCAGCACAACAAGGACCCACTGGCTGTTCTAGGCCAAAAAGAGCAATGAGAGAGATGCTACCAAACTGCTCGGCCCTTTTCCAGCTCTGCTCCCCAGCCACCAGCTGGGGAAGTGTGAATTGCAGCAGGCCAGTCCTGTAAAATAAAATATTACTGGTTGAAGAACAGGGAGCCCTCAGGACACAGAGCACAGGAAATTGGCACATTTGTGGCAAACATGGAAGCTGTGGAGCTCTGGACACCTCTGCCCACGGCAATGCCTCCCATCCCCCTGTGCCCTTCCCTTCCTGCATGCACTGGTTCTTCTCCAACACCCCACTCCATGCTGAGGAAACATTTAGGGACAATGGCACAAAGCTGGCACACAGCTCTGTTTCTGGTCAAACCATTTTCAGGCTGCACGAGTAGCTGATTGGTCTCACCCTTGCAGAAGGGTGAATGAGAACAGAGATAGAGGGCACCTTCCCATTTGTGTTCAGCAAGAGTGTTCTCTCGTCTGCTGATTTGTTTCCAAAATGTAGGGCAATTTAGCACCTTTGGGGTCTTCAGTAATGCAAATGCTGTGGACAGCCCTTTCCCACCTGTTACTCCTGTCCAAGAATTCCTGCCCCTGCCCAGGTCTTGCAGGACACACCACACCTCTCCTCCAATTGAGAGATGTTTTCATGGCTGGATGCCTCTGAAAAGACAAGGGCAGACACTCCCCGAGCATTTATTCCTCACCTGGGTGTGCATCTGCATGCGAACTTGCAGGCAGGCGGGTATATGTATGTGAGCGTGTGTTTATTAGTACTAAAAATGCATTTGTCAAAATCTATGGAGTTAAAAAACAATCATTACGTAATTATATTGAACAATTAACCAACTGATTCATCAGCTAGAGGCTCACCAACAACACTTGAAACCTATCCCAACCACCTAAGAAGGCAGAAAGCGGCACAAACAAAAGCAACTCCCAGAATGTCCTGGAGATTTATGGCCCTGTGCTGTGTCCAGGTAAGAGAAGACGCTTTCCTTTCCTGGCTGCTGGCATCTTGGAGCTGAAGGCTCCCAGGTGTTACCTGCTCTGAGTTGCTGGTTTAAAGTGTTTTAATGCAGGAACATTCCCTATAAGTAACTGTTTGGGTCAGTACCATGGCTCAGAACTCCCCTAAGGTGCCCAGGCTGCCTGGTTTAGACCTTTCCTCTGCTTACCAGGGTCTACGAGCACCATGAATATGCAGAACATTTAAAACTCTACTAAACAACCTGCTCCAAGCCAGCAGAAAAGTTCTGTCGGTCACTACCAGTGCCATGGTCTGTGATGCTGTGGCTAAGATTTGTCTGGGAGAGGACAAAGAATGAAGTCGGGGAAGCAAGTTGAACTGTCATTCCCTGCCTTCCAAGCAGGTAACTATGCAACACTAATATCTTTTATAAAGAAGTCTCTAGGTTCCTTCAAAACACAAAGCAGACAAGGAAGATCGCAGCTGCTCTTTTATGCACTACTGGAATGTACCACGTCCTGAAAAGAGCACCAGAGCTGCTGTAGTCAAGGCCCATGATGATTTAATTTTGCTAGCAAAGCTCAGCATTGGGGCTGCATTGGGAGCCCGTGAGACAGAGCTCACCTCAGAGGTGAAAAACACATTGCTGCAGCTATACCATCAAACCCCTGAGTACCGATCCTTAGTACCATCTGTGTTTGGAAGGTTGGTGCATCCTCGCTAGGGAAACGCTGGTGACCGAGTAACCAACCACACAGCTGATGCCACCAACTACTCTCGGCCACTAACCTCGGCCTTGGCAGCACCTGACAAAGGTGCATACTTCAGCATAAACAGGGAGCTCAGCACAAGCCCCGCAGCGGGACCCGAGGCCCAGCCAGCCAGTGTGTCAGCGGGTACAAAGATTAGGGCAGCGGCACTGTGAGGACGAAGGCAGCGGAGAGGTGACTCCAGAGAGCTGACCGTGTGCCGCTTTCAGTGGCAGCGGGATGCAGCAGCGGGGCTGCCCAGCCGAGGCAGCAGCGAGCGAACGAACGAGCGAGCCCGCCTCCGTCCGTCCGTCCGTCCGTCCCGGGGCCGNAGCTCAGCTCAGCCCAGCCCAGCCGAGCCGCTCGCTACGGAGCTGAGCCCGTCCCGGCCGAGCCAGCGGCGCTGCCGGAGCCCGGACCGGTGCGTACCGCGCGG